>BMAW01013454.1:292469-392470 GCA_019974015.1 Nephila pilipes
TTATTATTATTATTATTATTATTATTATTATTATTATTATTATTATTTACTTCGGGGACATGGTTAAAGTTTGTGGTCGGCATTGTTACCGTCGAGTCGTAGGTTTGAATCTTGATGCCACTAAAGAATCACCATGTAGTAGAGATGATATGTATCAAACCTGCCGGATTCAAGGTCCTTACGTTGACGGAATGTGGAAGTTAGGAAATAGGGGTGTCAGCTTAGGTGTCATCTTCTTCATATCACCGTGACTCAAAATTACGAAGTCCACCGCAAATAGCCCACGTGTCCTAAGTGCTACGTTGATAAAAAATCAATCAATCCGATTTTTTTAATGTTCGTTCTCCCAAAAACTCATTTCAGACTTTTTTTACAATTTAATTTGTTGCGTTATTCTGAATCATCCTTTTGAGTAGTGCATAATTTATAATTTAATATTAAACTCAATAGTAATTCATTTAAGATAGACTGGATGAAAAAATTATAAAGTATTAAAAATGTAATTGACAAAAATAAAAGTTTTGTCTATCTAATTAATTTCAGAATGACGCATAAATAGCTCATGATTTGTATAGTAAATATGTCATTCAATATTTCCTTTTGAATTACATTGCTGTTAAATTCTCTTTTAGAATGTTTTAGAATATCTTAGACTGTATCCTATAACATAATAATGAGTATGGAGCACACATCATACACATGAAGCGATGAACACGATTTTTATTAAAAGAGAATAAAATATTTGAATATACTTATTTCTTATAGCGTTTTAGTTACTTTTTTGACAAAATTATAAAAACAAAGCGCTGTTAAAAGCTTTTTTTATTTGATTGCGGTGATTTTGTTGGATAGCAATGTATTTAAATAATTTCAAAAAATAATTTTTAAAAGCTGGTCTTTTGGGAATGATCATCCCATCAATTATAAAAATGAATTAAAAATATTATTCAGAGTAAAATGAATACTATATTTTAGATACCTAAATATTTAATAAATTAGATGGATTTGTATTAAAACATACAAATTGCGTGACTAAAAATTGTTTTTTAGAAAATTGTGAAAAGGAATTACGATGAAAACGTTGATAAAAAAAATTGAATATAAAATTTAATACAATATTAGACATTAAGCCTTTTTTAAAAGCATTCATTCTAATTCCTCTGATATCATGGAACATACTGAAATCAGTCGCAAAATTATTGTTAATTCATTTCTATGTAACCAGAGGCAAATTGGTATACTTGGATGTCATGATATATCTCATTAAGCATATTGTGAAAGACCATATAATTAGAATCTCAAATAGAATTGAATAAGAATGAAATAGATCACCGTCTTTTCTGTTAAAAACATTAATAATAAGTTCACTGATCAATTTCACAATTTTATAAAAAAAAAGGAACTTGATATTTCAATTTTCATTTATATTGAGCATGTGTGTTTGTATGAAATTTTGAATAATATTCAAAAATGATTTCTTATAAAATTTAATTTCACATCTGTTAAAAATCATTGATGAATGCGTTTCAAAGTAATATTTAATAAAAATAGTTTTAAAAATTAGAAATTATCATAAAGAAATCAAATCATGAAATTTCACTCTTTTTATTTAAAGAAAATGTAATTTTTGTATGATGTATAGTAAGATAGTTCTTTAAAAACATTGGAAATTGTAAACGCCCCTTATTTGATATATATATAATATATCTCAGAAAGATCAATTTCATCATGTTATTATCAATACTTTTCATTGTCCATTTTAATAATTAATGCTCCTTTATATCTACGATTCTACGTAAAATATCTACGATTTACCAAAAATTTTGCACTCATTCTTATTGGTGTGATCTTTGTATACTAGTTTCTTGGGACTAACAAAGTGACTAATTTTTTTCGTCAAGAAGGATGGTACATTTATAAAAACAAAATAATTGAAGCTTCTTGTATAGAACATTTTTAGATGTATCTCAATAAGTTTTACAATTTATATTCGAGGTAGGATGTCTGGAATGATTTGTAAAAGTTAAAATTTGAAAAATTGTAACATAGTTTTTTCTGAATTGTTTTCCAGAGAATAGTCTTATCCAATTTTGGAGCCCATAAAATCTATGAATATGGCACAAAAATTTGTAAGCTGACAAATTTTAAGATATTTATAATATTTCAATATAATGTAGTTTATTGATCGGCGATGGGTTTTTTTTTTTTTTTTAATTATACGACTTCTTTTACAATACGAAATCTAGAAAATGATTCTTAAATAACTGCATTTAAGCATATCTACACTCTTACATGTACATGATGAGCTGGCTGGTACGTATTTGCTTAAAATTTCGGGACCTATGTATAATTTGCACGAATAGAAAAAAAAAAAAAAGAAGAAGAAGAAAAAAATTATTTTAAAATCAGTTTATTTCACCAAATTATATCCCGGTAAGTGACGAAATAAGAAAATCCACCGTAAATGGCTTTGAAATTAAAGTGGTTAATTTTAAATTTTATGCTGTACCAATAGTCACAGTATAAAATTACTAATGTAGCTCAATTTTTGTTAAAAGTGTTGATGATGAATGGAATCATAGAAGAAAGAAATGGCTTTCCATATCTTCATCGGACAGAAATTTTTAGTTTCATTAAAAGACACTACTAAATCATGAGGTTTATACAAGCAAGTGAAAATTACTCGTTAAAGCGATTTTATCGTTCGTTGTAAGCATGTTTGGTATACTTAAAGCCAATACCCCGGCGATGTTAGAAAAAAGATGTGAACTATTGAAACATGAATAGAAGATAGTATACAACTACCTCTTAAAATTTATGAATGGTGAAATATCACAATATAGTGAACTAAAAAATTTATACATAAAAGCTTTAAATGTGCATGAAATCATACAGATTGTCATCAAGGCTTTAAATATCATAAAGACTAATTGACTGAATCATCACCATTTCCAGAATTCCTTACATTTATAGATACTGATTATGGAACATGATTTACTTTTCGCAAATAAGATGGTCAAGTCGAGATAAAATATTGCAAAGATTATACGATTTGGAAAAAAAAACCAAGTACTAAATATATTCAAAGCAAAATTATATAACTTGACAATGAAAATAAGCTCAAGGATTCAGCATTTTGAACTTGAATGAGTTAAACACGCGTTTTCAAAGTGAAATTCAAATGGACAGTACATTGTTTCAAACTGTTACATTCGGAAAAAAACTGAAACTTTGGCAAAACAAATTAAAGGAACCATTTTTATTCATTTCAACATATTGGTTAAATACTGTATTAGGAACAATGAAAAATATTCAGCCATAATCATCAATCCTTTTAAATATTTTAGACTCCGTTTTTAGTCGACATAAGCATATTACTTTGCAAGTTTGAAACAGAATGCGGTATCTCACTCTCTCTCTCTCTCTCTCTCTCTCTGCAGTCTTAATTCAACCGAAAGAAACATTTAATCACGTCTGTTCGCTAGAATTCTATAAGGACGCTTCACAATCTGCTATCATTTGCAATTTATGCTTTCGCTATCTGAAAATGCGTGCATTAATGAGCAACTGTTACCAAAGATGAAGAGTACTATGAATAAAATTAGAATCTATACATCTAATAAGCCACTTGAGAATTTTCTGTGAATTGCAACTACTTACATCGAGACAAATATTGAAGCATTGGTGTCTCAAAAACGAAGTCATCATTTCACTGATTTCCTGTCATCTTCTCTTTTGCATTTGTAATAATTTTAAAGTTAATTTTTTTAATTAAAATAACTTAAATATATTATCTATGTACCCAAACATTTTTTACCTACCAGTTATCGATTTCGTTTGTGTATTCTTAATGAGACCCAAAGCAACTCGTTTTCTTCCAATGCTTCACAGAGATGCTGAATAACTAGACATTCCAACTCAAAATCTCACGAGGTCAAACTGCATGAATCGATGGAAATATTCGTGTTTATGTTGAAGAGTACTTTTATAAACAAGAACTTTTACAAAATTAAATCTTTTGATGCCTATATTTTTATGCCCTGGTGCAATTATTACACTAATTGTAAAAAATTTTAAATTTTTTCTTTCTGGCACAAGGTTGTTTTGACTGTTTCTTACTAATTAAACTTAGCTGGACACGAAAATGATTATCAAAAATGCGTAACACGAAACCCTTTTTTCTAACAGATATCAATCATGAGTCATCAATATCAGCTATTCACTGAATCAGTAAAGAAATTAAACGAATTTTGTCTCTTGGGAAATTTTGTCATAAAATGCAATGAGATTTAAATAAAACTCAAAAGTGGGTTACAAAATGTAATGACATTGCACAAAAATTATTTGTATTTCGAATTTCCTTACAAGAATAAATATTTTTTTGTACGTTATTTATACTTGTGTACTTTTAAAAGTTGACGAAGTTGCGTATTAAATTTGATAGAATAACAATGAAAACGCTAAGAAAAATTATTTATCTATGACTAATAAAAGCAGAGCAAGGAATGTTTGAAGACATTTCTACATACAGCACCTTTTCTTTATCCTCTTATGCACTGCTTCATCCTCTCTTAGAAGAAACTAACTGAAATCACCCATCTTATTGGGATCCCATTGCCCTAGGTATCTTTGATACATTGTTTAAATATCTTAGTGGAATCCTTTTCCTTATTTATCACTTTCAGCTCCTAGGTGTTTGGGAAGCAAAAAGTGTAAATTGAATGATATGCGAAATAATAGCATTTCTTAACTGTGAAGTAATACGTTTACTAATTCTTTATAGTTTTGGGCTTTGGTATTGTCCAGAAAATCGTGAATCACTGAAGCAAATGCCTTCCAGTCATCCATGTGAATAGTATTTAATTTCTCCTTGAAATTTTCATCTTACAAAAGTTTCGTAATCTGAGGAACAACAAAAATTCACATTTTCAGCTTAGGATCACATTTGGGAAATGATTCTTGATACATTCAAATCCATCTCCATTTTTGTCCCTAGATTTTACTAGATTTTTAAATAGACGCAACTTTGTATGTAAAAAGAGAAAGGATTTTCTGCTTTCGTTCCATCAAAGGAGCGTATTTAATATGTTGCCTCGGCCCGTCATTCTGTCTAGGAGATCAGTCCTTAACAGTGTAGGGTTTACAGTTTTTCAACTGTCCTATAGAAATCGGAAATAACAATATTTTATAAATCCACTCTATGATTTTTCAAATCTCCACACTACTGCCAGTTTCACTTGGCATACTGCATTTTCCTTGCTAAAGCAGACATATTCTTGTACTTTACTTTCATTTTCTTAGAATATGCCAACGTATTGATGGTTTCGTATTGCCATTGTGTAGCAGGACTACCTTATGGATTGTCTCAAAAGATTATATAAGCTGCTTCCTTACATGTAAATGGTAACTATTTTAATGGAGAAAATATAAGCAATACAAGTCCATGTAGCAAAGAGCGTCTTGTAGATGGAATATAAGGGTATTGTACGAGGTGTGGCTATTAAAGAACGAGACTGCTACAGAAGAAGTACGCATGCGCCAAACGCCAGCGAGTGCCTCTCGCTTCTATAAACAAATCCATATAAATGTAGCCTTCGTTCGCATTAGGTTGTGTGTGTGTGTGTGTGTGTGTGTGTGTTTCGACGATAAAATGATAAATGTAACAATAGAGCAATGAATTGTTGTGAAATTTCCCATGAAACTTAGAAAACAAGCAACTGAAAGTTATAATTTATTGTTAAGAGGTATGGCAAAAACATTTATCGCGAGCACTTGTTTTGGAATGCCTTAAGCGTTTTCAAGATGACTGAGAAGACGTTGAAGATTATTCACGCCCGGGTCACCCTTCCACGTCGAAAAAAGGTCGAAAAAAAATCGATAATCTGGTCCGATCTGACCGTTGGTTAAGTATTCGTGCGATTGCTGAGATTACAAGAATCGATAAAGAATCCATACGGTAAATTTTACATAACAGTTTTAACATGCAAAAAGCGCGTGCCAAAATGGTGCCTAAAATTCTCACGTTTGAACAACAAGAGTCCCGCAAAACTCTTTGTTCTGACACTTTGAATGCCATTAAAAATGACCCAAACTTATTGTAACGGAAAATAACATGTGACGAATCGTGGGTTTTTACTTATGATCCTCAGACGAAGTGCCAATCCATGCACTGGAAGAGCCCATTTTCACCCAGAGCCAAAAAAGCTCGATTGAGCAAATCAAAATTCAAAGCAATGATGAACGTTTCCCCCCCCCCCCGATATTCATGGGATTGTGAACCTTCACTAGGTCAAACTGTTAACCAACATTACTACCTTTACATTCTTGTTGAACTCCGTGAAAGAATGAGGAAAAAACGACTCGAATTGTGGAAGGACAAGTCCTTCAGCATTGTCAAAAGGGTTTCTAGCCAAGTACAACATCCCAGGTTAGACCATCCGCTTTATTCGCCGGATCTTGAGCTATGCGACTCCTATCTATTTTCTAAGGTGAAATCTGCATTAAAAGAAACAGGATTTGAGTAGCTTTGAAGCTATGAAAGAGAAAGCGGCACGCGTCCTGAAGGAGATAACAGAAGACTTCCAGCACTGTTTCGAACAAGGGAAGATTCACATGGAGCATTGAAGGGATAGAGGAGGCGTGTATATTGAAGGTGATAACAAGTAAATATATATGAAATCAAAACAAATTGTTTTACAGCGTTAGTTTAGTTATTTAATAGCTACACCTCGTATATCAGATTTTTGTTTACTGGAAATTCCAAAGATTTTTGTAAGACGAAAGTTACAATCCTTTGAATGACTAGCCTACTCTCATCAGATCTTAGGAAATGTAAATGGGCATCGATCTTTTTTTACCTTTCATCCAGTGAAGCAAACCAGAATAACTCGTTATACCCGATATGTGGTGGACCAGGTTTTATCTTCATCTTCACTTGACACTCAGGGAAAAGCTGATTTAACCTTGGTAGATAGTTTGAAACATTGTCTTTCCATAGTAAAATGGTCGCAGGTATTGCAAAAACTGTCCGATGAATTAACACATGAGTGCGGGATTTATCTATAATAACGGAAAGGGGGGAATTGATGTTCTTGTAAAGATTGCATTCGCTAAAACTACTCACTTGAAATAACTGATTAATTGATTATTCATTAGCGTCTCACGTAGAAGCAACACGGGGACAATTGGCAACATACCTCTTAATTTTGAACGGTCAGGTGACGAAGGCGACACCTTAGTTGGCATCTCTCTTTTCAAACTTCCACACCATGCCAAAGGGATGATTTTGGACCTATATAGATGTAACTCCTGCGCGGTGGGTTTTTAATAGCATCAGGGTTCGGAACCACACCTCGACGGAAACAACGCTGTCACAACGCAAGTTTGTGACCATGACCACTAGTCAGTCGGACTATTTCAAATAAGTGAATGGAATACGATTTGTCATGCAAGAAAAGCTCTAACGTACGTCGTTCTGAAACGCACTAATAAGAAAGCGATATGATCTTACGTTCGCACTACTTGAAGAAATGACTCATTATTGCTCTAAGGCTTACCATAAACAATGACAATAAATTAGAAAGTAAGAAGATGCACTTAAGAAGGAGATTTAAAAAAATCCCATAACATTCTCTCTCTATACGCTTTTTTGACACAATTTTCAATTTGTAAAATATTGCAGGGTGGTGGTGCATTTTTCAGATCATATTCACATTATCAACGTATGAAAATGTACCAGAGAAGCATATTTTTATCCATGTGCCCAAAACCTTGTTGCGTATAAACTTATACTCTATTATATTCAAAATATTCTATTTTTCCTCATTAATAGCATGAACATCCATTATGTTTCTTCACGTGAATGTCATTTTACTACTAAAAGACTATAGACTAACTTTTTTTTCTTATTTAGAACTTATTCGCACTTTTTTTCAAAACTCAATTGTACTTTTAAGTCCTGTATGCAAGGTAATTATTCGTCAACTTTTTACTAATTTTTTTAAACTAATAACAGTTATTTTTTTAAATAATAAATATTTATCATACCTAATTATTCTTATTATCAAGCAATTCCTTTTATATCGAGAAAGAGTACTTATGTGGAATATATAGGAGAAATAAGGCGAACAAAAAAGATTACTCTTACCCATACTTATCATAGCCAGAGATGATACGAGTATTCCTGAAATAGATTGATAATATACTTATTCAATGTAAAGATGGCATAATACTCGTATAATATTTAAATAATTTATTCTCAATAGCAGTAAAAATTCTATTGAAATATTAATCATTAACAAGCAAATTTCGTTAAATTTCCAGCACATTTAACAAATGTTAATAAAATAGGGAAACGAACCCAAGATGAGGATTCCCTGTAACGAGCGTTTCTTTTATGAGGGAAAAGAGACATTTATAGAGATTTCATCTGTCAGCCAAGGAAAGTTTAAGCAATAATCCCTTAAACTTGGAGACAAAAGGCTGATTCTAGAAAATGCTGAATATTGGCGATATCTCGACTGGGAGGAAAGTCACGTACTTTTCTTGAATTTTCCCTGTGACGTCACACTTGTCTGGTGTGCTTATAAATAGCGAAGAGATGCGAAACCGAGAAGAATCGATCGAGAAATATCTATTAAAAGAGGCTGAGTGGATCTACCGAGGAGAGGGTGGTCCAGTGAATCTGCTCGAGATTCGATTCGTATCCACTGTCGGAATCTATATTTGTATTGTCGGAGTCTGTATTTGTATTGTCAGAGTCTGTATCTGTATTATCGGAGTCTGATTTCGTATCTATAATCGTATCTATTGTCGGAATTATCAGAATCTGTTTTGGAAGTGCAAAGTATTACTGCGGAGATATGTCCGTAGTGCTAACTAATCAGCTGGTGAGCTGAATGTTGCTGATATAACTGTGACTGTGATAACAAGTGAGGTTTTTGTTCCTGAAACTGTGTCGCTAATTCAGTGTTTTCTATTTATGTTGTTATTCTGTCCAAATATTGCTACCTGTATGTCGTCTTGTCTAGAATATATGCGGATAAAGTATCCTTTGTCGTTATCCTCTGTTTCGGACTGATTTCACTCTTAAACACCAACACGAGACAATTGAATTTCTGTAACACTGGTGCCAAAATTGGGATTCTGGAGTGAATGCGTGTGATCAAAGAAATGGTGGATAAAATCGAGAAACTGTTTGCTTTGATGGCAAAAATGATTGCCAGATAAGACGAATTAAGTAAAAAATAGAATCAAATCAAGATTAAATGAAAGCCATGCAAAAAAGCTTGGTGAAGCAAATGGAGATCGAACAAGAACGCTTTGTGAAAGAAATGACGTCGGAAATAAAGTCGATAATGACATCCTGGCTTAAGGAACTGAAAGCCGATTCCAGTGTTGAATCTTCGGATACTACCATAAATGATACAGCATAAGTATCATACTATGAATTATATTATAAGATATGACTGGTGAACACGTATGGGTTCAGCAACCTTTGGTGCTAGTTCAACTTGCTTATCTCTAGCCGAAGTTCTTATTGAATACGAGTGGGGCTGAGCATTCACAAAAGCAGATATTATTTAAAGATGAACTGTACAACGGCCATAATCTTCCAGAGATGAGGGCTGCTGTTCTCTTCAGAAATGAAGGAAATATTTCATTGCGCTAAGTGAATGCGGTCCAAACAACAAGACAGAAATTGATGGAAAAAGATGAGATTTCTGAACAATTGGTTGAAGAACCCCTAAACATAGCCATTAACAGTGAAGACAAGAATTCAGAGAAGGATGACCTCCTCCCCTCTGATGATGAATCCCTTGGTAAATTAACCAAACTTGATGTGGATCAGCTCGTGTAGGCTCAAAAGAAAGATGTTAGATTAATGCCGCTGATAAAAGGTGTTGAAGAGGAAAAAGTTACGAAATAGTACGAATTATGTAAAGGAAAATTTCTGTTTAAATGAAAAGTAGATAAAAGTTTGTTGGAGAGGGAACTAATTCCCATACCTACTTATTTACGCAAGGATATTTTTAAAATATGCCACGAAGGTACATCTTGCCATTTGGGAACCACCAAAATGAAGGATCGTTTAAAATGAAGGAAATATTTTATCTGGAAGAACTGTTACAAGGATTGTGAAGGCTTTGATATAACCTGTGATCCTTGTCAAAGGGTTGGGAGAGCCAATGACTTAAAGAAGGAACCAATGAATTTGAAATCCGTTATTAATGAAGTGTTTTCCAAACTGAATACTGATACCTTTGGACCTTCACCAGTGACAACTTCTGGAAACAAATATTTCCTAAAAGTTATGTGTATGTCATCAAAATATCCGAAGGCTGTTTTAGTTTTACAGAAATGATTTTTACTGTCTTAAAAAGATATTAACGAGAGAGGAGCTGTGAAGCCTTAGTTCTTATACTTCTTATTTTTCCTTTTTCTTTATTTTTGTTTGGAATTTATATTAATCTGTATATTCCTTTGATGTCACAACTTCTTGCTAACAGCGAATGCTAATACTTTGTTTTTCCCCCCATTCAGTCTATGCGGCGACGGTTGGCCTCAGTGTTGTACATAAAAAGATTTTTCTTATGCTGTATATATGTGTGCGCGCCATATAAAAAATTTGTTGATAAAAGATTTTTTAAAAGGAATTGTATGCCCCAAAATGCAAATAGCAGAATCTTATTTAAGGCGAGTATATAGTATAATAATAAGAAGATGAGATTAAATTTACTGGCGCTTTGGAGGTACATATCATGCAGTATTCACTACCCAAAAAGCTGTCACTTCTGGCAGCTATGACAACTCAAATCTGGTTGAGAATTGAGCCGTTAGGAATTTGGATGACAAATACGGGTATAACATTCTACAAGGCTTCAACTCCATTCCAGAATTCAGCAATCGTAATCTGTGATAATCTGGACAATAGGGACAACATGTAGTCGCATATTGCTTTATAGAAAAGTAGTGTCAAGGAGACCTCACACACATGGACCTTCAGACGTTCGAAATGTAATAACAGCTTTCAAACCCAGTAAACCCTGTTATACGAATAAGAGGAGACCTCGATGCGTACCCAATGGAACTTTATACTTTCACTTCAGGTACTGGGCACATATGATGATGACGAATGCAACCTGGAAAAAATCGTACTTCCCGATGTATCTACAATAGAATACGTAAATCATAATTTTTAATCCCACGTATAATTAACTATACGTTAATTGTTCATGAATCTGGATTTACCTGAAAAAACGATATGACGTTACCCTGTGTACATGATCGTCGTTGAACGCACCAAAATAGGTGGGCTTGTCTCTGCTGCAGCGTCAAGAGAAACCGTAATAATGATCACCGTTTTGATATTCCGTGGTGATGCAAACATCTTCGCACTGTCCTTGCGGACATTTATCCTGCAAACGAACTAAGCTCTTGGGTCAGGGAACGTATTGTGGTTGTGCGCTCACACAAAGCTATGTGGACAACATGTCAATCCTCTCGAACAGAGATATCATACAAGGCTTTCCCGGACTCATCGATTCCATATCGCAGATCACTTATGGGATTACAACCAGTAGCGATGTCGTGGAGCAATAAATCGCAATCCCGGTAAGGAGCAATCTTGCCGTAGTCAAAATTCGTCGCTTGCAGATCGGAGTTCTTTCTTTTTACACGAGACATAACACGACCTTTACACAACCAATCGACGTTCGAATGAGACTTTCGAATGAGAAACTCGCTGCGCAATTATCCCCCAAATACAGTCTGTAAATTACTTTTCCCCATCACGCCCGTTTAATTTAACTTAAATACTAATTATTTACATGTCCTAATACTTTGTACCTTTCATGAAATTTTAAAGTGTCTCCTAAATGATGTAGCAATTTTAGTGACCAATAGAATATTAATAACTAATGTTACATCATCCCTCTATTATTAATTTTTTGCTTCACTTTCCACTACAATTCTCTAAATATGATTTCCACATCAAGTAACTAAATTATACAATCTAATAAAGGGGAAGACAGATGATAATCAAGATCTTTTATTCAAGTTATGAATATTTAAAGTCTATCCTTCATTTTACTTTATTTGCAGTTAAACGCGTTAAAACTATCATTAGAATACAAAATTAATCTGTTTCTTATCAACTCACTGGAACACAAGGAAGTGGAAAAGTTGGAGTTTTGGGTACGAGTCTTTAACCCAAAGTCAAAAATTCTTCTTTAAGATCGGGAAAGTCCTTGACAAAATGGTCTCTATTCCTTCAGTACCTACTTCCATTTCCAATTTTCTAACTCTCGATTATTCATTTCATCCATGCTTATAAATGTAATTTACAAGTAGTAAGTCGTGTTTGAATTTTGATCATGTTTGAATTCAAATTATTGAGGGGAATTTTGAATTCAAACACGATCAAAAATAAACCCCAAACAGTTAGTTGAAAGGAAAATCGGATTTGAGGCCAATTTAAAATTTATGTTTCTTCAAAATTTAATTCATTATTGCATTGATTAGCTGTTGAGGATATAAATAAGATTAATCAGTTTGAAAAATCCTTGCATTAAGTAGCAAATATGTATAGAGAGTATCGTTATAAAAATAATATTAATATAAATTTATTATAGAATTTTATTTCATTTTGTATTTATATTAGTATTGTAAACAAAACGCTTGATAATTAAATTCGAATTAAATTACAGATATTTTAATTCTAGATATGGAAAAATTAAAATAACACTATTAGTTCATTTGAAAACTATTCCTGTCAGTAAATTCATTTGCAGTACAAAAAAGCTGCTTACTTCTTTATCTTCTACAGTTTTAAAACTTTTGAACGTAATTTTAACTATTTTCCGTTCAGTTATGAAATTCTATTATTTGCCTTATGTATAACTTTATTTATAACACGAGCCAAAATTCAAACACGACTTTCTACTTGTAAATTATATTTATAAGCATTAGTTACGTAAAACTAATTTCCTTTGCCAACTATCGTTAAGTGTATAACATTGTTATATTAAAGTTATTATAATTCATCTGTGTCTCAGATAAATTTATGAAAATAGCACTAATAACAATTTCTTTTAAACAGCTCAGTTAATGCTATTTACAATGTTAGTATCCAATAAATGTAATATAAAGAATATGCAATTAACCTGTAAGTAATTTCACATAAGTTTTCGCGTTGATGACATTTCAAATATATCAGTTTTTAATTTTGACTTATATTTTTTTAATTATTTTAAAATTTAAAAACATAATCATTCTTCAAAGATGTCAAAAAACTAAAGCAATTTATTAAAACTCTTACTGCGTATTATAACAAAAGACATAGTTTATAAATAGATTATTTCAATTGAAATTACATAAGCAGCCTACATTTTTTCTGTTACGAAAAATGCAATTATAGGTAAACATTTTGACTGCTCTATAATAATCATTAAGCATTTGAGTTTGAATAAAGTGTATTTGAAATAATAAAATGTTATAGATATCGATAAAAGAAAATATAAAGTGCTTAAGCCTGAATTATAACGTTTAAATGTAGGTTTATTATTATTATTGATTCTGGGTTTGTTTTTGAACGATTTTTAATATTAATCTTTTTTTTCACCTGAAGAGGACGCCACGACGCAATTGAATGTATGTATCTCGGAAAAACCATTCATTTTTTCAAGAAATCATCAATAACTTATAAATTGGACTATAAAATAAGATACCCAGAATATTCCAACATTAAAAATATTTAATAAACAAGAGGGAGAGATTTCATGCACAATTTCTTAAATAAATATTTTTTTGAAGTCTTACGTGCATGCAATTTTTTTTTCCCAATAAACCTGCATCGCCATCTAAAATTCATTAAAAGTAAACTCTCCGTATATCGACGGAAGTGTCGAAACGTTGTGTGTGGATTGTGTTAAATTATACAGCAATATAATCTTACGCTTGTTTTTGAATGGTATTTAAAGTTATAAATATTTTATAATAATTCATAAACAACGATTTTTAACGTTTTGATTTCCTGAAATATAGTTATTAAAACTTTTCTTTAAATGACAACTTTAATATTTCATATTGATGATTGCTCTCCATGTTATAAATTAGTCTCGTAAACCTTATACCTCTCAAAAGAAGTTTTCGAGCAATTGATTGTTAATTTTTCAATCAGAGCAATATCCGAATTCAAAAAATTTCATCAAATTTTTATGATTTACTGTAATTTTATTTTACCAATACATCTTATGTTTCTGATACAAATTTTAAATCTTGAAAGACTGAATTCTGAACCTTGATAATTAGCTTGCGGAAATGTATTCATAATACTTTCTAAATTCATTCCCGAAATTCACGCTCCGAAAAATACTACAGTAATAATTTTTGAACTGATAGTTGATTATAAATACATACTTTCAAGATTTGTTTATACAATACATATATATTATGGGTTAAGTATCAGAAAAATTTTATTTCATAAAAATAAACTTACCAACAATAACTATGGTATACCATAAGAAACTTGCCATACTGTTCATCGTTCAAAACTGTAGTCTAATTACCGTATATGTTTACATCGCTTTCCCAGTAAATAGATAAACAGGACGTGAAAAATTTATTCTTCACTTTTTACAGTTGAATTTCTAAATTGAAAAAATACACACTCGCTATTAACATACTTATAAAATCTAGACGCAATAAAAGATACCACTTGTTAATTACAACAAAAATAAATATGAGTAAACTTAATTTAATTTATTGTATTATTTCCTCAGTCATTCAACCTACCTTAATCGTTTATTAAATAAATGATAAGATATGCATTCATGGTACATAAATAATATCAGCAGATTTTTATGTTATTGCCACGGAAAATGAAGAGCTACTTACTTCCATGGTGGGGCAGCGAATGGATTGCAGATTTTTATGATAAAAAGCAAGGAATTCATTTCTTTGTACTTAATTTGATTTCAATTATAAATGTCATGTTTCTTTCTCAGGGAAGTCCTGGCAGAACAACAGACGCGTATGCGTAAGCTTTATCGCCTACTGATAATGTTACGAATAATCTATATCTATGATAAAAAAAAAAAAATGTAGCTGTGTGAAGCTGTTATTCAATACAATACATCAAGGTAAGATTTCTAATAATGGTAATATAACAATATATTGAAATATCTTACTTCGGCCTGATAAAAATGAATGAAATAAACTGAACAGAAAATTCTTGGTTATCTTCAGTATTTAGTGGCATAAATCGCTGATTCTATTTTAAGTGCTGCTATTACGTGTTTGATAAGATTAACTTCTTATATATTAAAAAAGCGAACTCATATGAATATTTATTTTATCTCGAGACCCTATCATTCTACAATGTTAAAGGAAATTTATGCACACGCAAAACAGTTATGTATTTGGCAGCTCGTAAATAGTTTTGTGTTCGGTTCTTAAACATAAGTAAAATTCAGAAATTAATTATGATGATATTGATAACACACACACACACACACATATATATATAGTTCTGTATTGGAAATTTCTTTTTTACTTATAATATTCTTCTTCTCATTTAATACTTATAATTGCTGAATGCAGAATTGTTTAATATTGACCCTTTTTTTACTTTATATATTTAGAAGTATTCCTAATTAAAAATTGAAGAAATGAATTAATCAATCAATTGGCCTTAAGCGTATTAAACATCCTAGTTCCTTGAACTTGTTCCGAAACTATAGTGATTCACACTAGGAAAAAAGTTAATTTCCCATTTTCCTAATTATTCTGTTTCAGCAAATTTTTAAAATATCGTTTTGTGGAAACTTAGACTTATGATGAAAAATGTAGATGAGTAAGTATAAGATGTGTATAGTGAGGAAAAAGTTTCATTCCCAATGAAATTCATCTGTTTTGTAAGGAATATATTTAAGTAGAGAATTATGTAAGTTCTCCTGGAATATAATAATAAGTTTCCTTCTTGGTGTTCCTTTGAATAATCTTTTGATCAAATCTAAGAATTTCTTTTTACAACTGGTATATTTAAATACAGCTAAAATATTGTTTGTTTTTTATCAGAATAGTTCCAAATTGATATACATAAAATTTTATTTGCTTTTCTTTTCTTTCTCAGAAAAAAATAAATTCATTATTTTTATATTCAATTATTAAAAAAAGAGGTTCCTAAACTTTTCTTAAGACTTAATTAGTTTTCATAACATTCTGACAGTAAAAAATTTCTTAATCTTTAGCCCACGGAAAAGAGGAAAAAGAGAGCAAAGGAAATCACAGAGTTCCTAATTTGAGCCGCAATCGAATATCCTGTCCCCAAAAATTTAAAAGAACAAGGGACTCTGATATTCGAAAAAAGACAAGATTCCATAAAAAAAGAATTCAGTTGTATATATGAAACTCTTTTAGAAACATCACAAACATTATTTTACATTATTAGAATTGATTGATTGTTTACACCTAGTGACGAGGACGATATCTGAACTGGCGTTCTCCCTTCTCAGGTCCCCTATCTTACATTCCCTCTCCACACCACGCCAATGGGAGGCTTTGGAGCCTTAAAGGATTTAATGTGCATCAGCCCCACAATGTGGCGGGTCTTTAGAGGCACTCGTGCCCACGACTCAACAAAATCAAAGCCGGCCGCGAGCTAGCGACTATGACCAATTGGCTACGGCTACCATTTCATTAATATAAACAGACAAAAGAGGACACTGAGAGGGAAAATTAATTTGTAAAATTAAATAATGAAAGATTTAATATTAACAGTGTTACTTCATCAATTTAACAAAAGTTTATCAAATTTGCGTTGAATGGTACGGGTAAAAATTTAGGGATAATCTCAATGTAATAAACTAATCAAACCCTCAATAAAATAATGCAACATAATAATATTAAACTATCATAATATTGTTTAACTTACCGTAATTATATTTATAATGTTAATTATCATATTATTATATTATATATATTTATTGTCATTAATATAAATTAGACAAACACGAAAATGATTTGTTAGTTATTGTATCATATTTATGCTAAATCTAATTAAACGCAACAGTTCAAAGAACATCACCAGTTTATAACGGTAATAAATTTATTATATGTATAAAAGATAACGTATAACCAACACACTGTTTTTTATTGGGTATTGTGAGACATAGAACAACAAAGACTATTATCTCTTTTAAAAGATAATAGTCTTTGTTGAGCTACTGAATTAAAAATGCTTATTAATAGTCTTTAATAAGCATTTTTAATTCAGTAGATATTCATTAATAGTCAAAGTATTTCAAGTCTCCCATCAAGTCAAGTGTTATCTTGAGTATAATCCAAAAGTGATTTCTAAGGCAGGCATATTCATTACAAGTCAAAAGAATATGCTACAAGTTATTGATATGGTTACAGGTACCACACATTGCATTATCCTGTCGATGGAATTTGTGTAAACGCCCAATTAACCAACACATGCCAGATTCAACCACAATTTCCCCAATTTGTTGCCAGATTTCTTACTCTTATAATAAATACAATTACGATAAATAGATACGATAACAATTAACAGAATACTAATATGTCACAGTCTTCCTTTTACTTCAACAAAAATCATTTAAATATGCAGGACGTTTAAGTCTATACTTTGTTCGATAAACTTGTTTGTTACTTGAATAACTACGAGTATTTTCTCATTGCTATTTGCATAAATAATTCATATTCTAATTCATAACTATTCTTCATAAAAAAAAAAGTCAGAATCTGAGTTAATAATACAGTTGGGGTCATGGATAACTTTTGAAAGCATTAAATGTTTTCTATTCTTGGTATATACCTGATTTGTAACAGTTCGAGTCTTATATGATCTTGGGTTATTTTTAGAAATTATAGTAGCAGGTCCCCAAGTTTTGTTTCTAATGATCTTTACAAGAATTTTATACCTCTAATCTTTGACTTCAGTATAACTTTTGTCGCCCTTTCAAATTAAAACTTTTTCCTTGTCTGTCGTTGACTTAAATTTGGAACATCATCCTTAAAGGTTTCAGAAATAAGCATTTTAACACTTACAGGCAATTCAGCTCTTATTCTCGATGATAGGGCTGGATTCTGAACTAAACTGGATTTCGACTTTTCTGGACTAAACACAAGCTAGACAGGAGATAAAACTATTCCTGAAATTTGAGTATTTCTATACTCAAGCAAGGCTACAGTACGTCTCAATTATTTTCCTCGTGTTCTGTCTTAAACAGTGCCTTTGCAATCTCTACAGCTTCCTCTTACTTAATTACCATTCTGTTGCTGAGAAAATGATAAAGACTAATAAAGGAAGATTTAAATTACCAATGCTTTATTCATTTCTTAAATTCGTAGCTGTTAAATGGACCTTTATAACAAAATATATTTTTAGGGGCACCAAACTCGGCAATTATTATTTCAAGAACTTGCATTAATTTCTAAATCGTTTTATTACTGACCCTTTCTACTTTCCTCAATTTTGAAAAATAATCATTCACAACAGTATAATTAATTCACAACAGTATAAGTTAAATTTTACATTAACTTTTTCAAAATCCAGTGGAATTCTTGGCCGTTACATATTTTTTCGTGCCTTTTTGTACTTTTCTGTACCTAGATGAGGATATTCTTATATTAATAATGGGATTTTAGGTATTAATTTTTTCTGAACCACTATTTTATCATTTAAATGTAAAATATCCCCCATAAGATACAAATTATTTTGGAATTTCTGGTACACTTTTAAATTAACAGGAATTTTCTTCATTGGGGCCATTCCTCTTTACAGTAACTCCTAATTGGTTTTAAATCTTCGTCATCCTAGAGTGTCTGTTGGAACTGACCTATTGAGCGGATACTCACGGGAATATAGTTTACAATTGTATGTATAGTATTCATTCTTTCTATATCACCATCTACATCTTTAAGAAAGGCACGTGTCAAAGTACCTGAAAAATACAAATCCTAATACCTGGCAGATACTCAACAGCCAATTAAAACTTAGATAATTTTATTATTTTCTGAAAACGAATAGAAATTTTGCTTGCTTTATTATTTTATTTTATTTTACTTTTTGTAATTGAAATATATGGTTTATGATTCCTTTCAAATAAGACATTATGTCCATTTACAAAACTGATACTCTTTGTGAACGCAAAAACTATTGCCCATAATTGCCAATTGTTGCATTAGGTAACAGATGCATTGAAACAAGTTGTTAGAGGATTAAAAACGGTTGGTAAAAATGCTTCAAATGCTGGCATTTGGTTAATTATCTTTTATTGAGAAGGTTGATTCAGAAAAGCGACGACTTTTCTCAGAAAAATCTGTAAATACTTTATTTCTAGCATTTCTGTCATGTATCACTTTTTTGTAAGAGAGATCAATCGCAGTAGAAGCGTCAAACTTCTATGATGATTTGATGTAAAATTAGCACACACTAATGCAAATAATCACATATCTTCTATCAAGTGTTTAAGGACCAAATGCTCTCAATTTAAGGCTCTAAGCTCGACTGCTAAAAGGGGATTTCGTACGAAAAAAATTCTTTTGTTGGAATTGTCTTTCATACTTTAGCACCAGTTGAGAATGTAATTCACAATTCTCTTGTAGGATTTATTCATTTTTAATATAAAAATGTCTTTGAAAATCGGATAACTGTTTATAAAAATTTCCAATATAACTGAAGGAATGAAAGGTAAGAAATAGATAAATTGTAATTGTTCAGTATACATGTATGAGAGTGCAAAGTCCCCTCTAGCGTTATTAGGTGAGTGTATTCAGTGTATCTTTAGACTCCAACGAGGGAGGAATCGAATGAGTTCTGTGCAAAATAATAAGGAAATTTACAATCCATTTAATAGAGTATGAGAGTGTTCCTCGCCTCATTTTCTTGTGTAAAACTTTTGAGAGTACTGAGCTACCGAACATCAGGTCATTGAGCTTGGAGGATCCCTATGGATTACATGAAATCTTAGAGATTTTATTTAAAGTGAGGTATGTGCTTGTTTTAAACAATTGATTTCTGAGTATTTTGTTCATTGAGAACAAAAGACACAGCATTGACTCTCGCTAAGACCTTAAAAGAGTGTAATTTGAGAATGTTAAATTTTAGTATTTAATACTGTTTAAAGGTGCTAAAAAAAGGATTTGAGGTGAATTGCCTCTGAGTTAGGGCAAACAGTAAGAGAAAACCTAACTGTGATAAACTTGATGAATCTTATAAGAGAATGTGAAAGTTACAAAAATGATCCTGATTCGGTAGATGAATTAGAAAGTTTAATTATCAAACAGAGGAAATCAGAAGAATATCAATAATTAAAGTTGGAAAAAATAAAAGAGAAAGCTAAAGTTGATATAGAAATAGTGAAAATACGAATGAAGGATATGGGCATTAGTACCGAAATGAACAATCAAGATTCATTCTCTTTAGATTCTTTGTTTAAAAGTATTCGCACTTTTACAGTGAGAATTCCCAGTAAATCAGAAAGTTGGGGTTTCTTTTTTTTTTCTTCTTCTTCTTTAGAATGTGTATTTGGAGCTAAAAGTGTTCCAGATAAATATAAGCTAGAGAGTTTATTAAATTTATTACGAGAAAAAAGTGCAAATATTATTACCTATCTTAAAGATGATGATCTCAACAATTATCAGTAAATAAATCTTTAATACTTTAGGAATTTGAGCCTACTCCCCAATCATGTCTAGAGAATTTTAAAAAAGTAAAGCGTCGAAATTGTGAATCTTATGCACATTTTGTGAGTAGATGATAAGCAAATTGAGAATATAATTTAAAACTGTTGGACGTTTCAAATTTTGAGTCATTAAAAGAATTAAAAGTTTCGGATAAATTGAAAAGTACATTAGATAAATAAAGGTAATCAGGGCCGCTTTTCCGCTTAGGCATGTATCTAGGGCGTAAAAGATTTGAGGGTGCAAAAAATTGGAGGGCGAAAAAAAAGAAAAATAAAATTATTGCGAATGTACCACTGCCTATCGAGTCGTGCATGCGCTGTGTTTGTGTGTGTGTCTTCGCCTGCAGAGTGAAAGATTAAGCATTGTCGTACTGTCGTACTGCGCCTGATTGATGATAAGTCAACTGTACTGTTTGTGGGCGCACAGGTAGGACACTGATACAGTACACCGGTTTCCCTTCCCACTCTCCTTAACAGCTGGTCGATCGATACTCTCCTCTTCCTCCCGCCCGTACGCTAAAAAACTCCTAGCCTGAGTGAGCGATTGCTTGTTGTTTCTTACTTACCTTCTTTTACTTAACGGCAAGCTGCAAAAGTTAACTTCGTCACTGACTATAGTGTTGGCTAGTTGTAGTGTTTTCTAAAGCGAACTGACATAATATGTATTTGGATTAAGTATGTGTGAACAGTTTTGTGAGTAGTTTTTGCTTATATAAATTGTACTGTATTTGTGGATTAAGTGCGTGTCAGTTTTGTGAGTACTTTTTTCCTGATGTAAAAGATTACTGTCGAATCGCATTTGAATTAGGTGTCTGTAAACAGTTTTGTGAATAGATTTTTTTTATAATCTAAAGCGTACTGTATTTGGATTAAGTGCATGTGAACATTTTTGGAATATGTGTTTTTTACTAGCAATCGTAAAGTAAATCGTAAATAAAAGTACTAAAAAGAAATTGAATTTCACTGTTTTGCTGGTACACACAGTAAACAAATTTCAGTTAAATGACACTTTTTTTTTTAATTTTATGACTATAATTACGGACATTACAATACATTTCTGAAACAAAATGAGTTTTAAGAAAAAACCCTGTGAAACAGATTTCTGCAAGAAAGCAGTTGAAAATCAGCAAAAAGAAGAAAAGGAACTTAAAAAAAGGCCAAAGATAACAAGTTGTTTGTTTCAAATCGTGATTCTACAGAAACTGAACTCTCACATTCGCAAATTTGTTCATCCGGTGGAAGTGAATCCCGGAACGAAAACAATAATCAAGGACAACTATCAATGTCCCAGACTCAGTCTGTCACCGAATCTGACACTACTAAGCCTAAAACACTTTACACTCCTCTTGACAGTGGCTTCGTGATAGAGGACCCGGGTACATGGAATATAAAAGACAACGTGTGTACAGGTATCCAAAATACTTAACTCAAATTTAAATCAAGACTTAGAAGCAGATTTTTCTAATCCTGCACACTATTATGAAGGCGTCAAAATTGAGCGCAAACGCTCAACAAAATTAATTTTGGCAAGCTACCAAGTGGAGAGAAATATAAGAGGGACTGGCTCTTCTATTCAAAATCGAAAGTCCAGGTATTTTGTTTCATTGCCTTCTCTTCTAGACTGAGGGAAAACGAGGGGCTTTAGCAACTGGCTGTAACGTTTGGAAGAACTATTTCACTCTTGCTTCGCAGCATGAAAGGTCAGACTACCATAGGGAAAATGTGTTGACTTTTATGTTAAGAAAAGGGACCACCTCAGTCCAGAATGCAGCCAAAAGTCAATATGATAAGGAAGTAAAGTATTGGCGACATCTCCTTGCTAGAGATGTCTCTGTTGTAAAATTTTTGTCGGCAAGAAGCCTTCCATTCAAGGGCGGTGACCAAAAACTTGAAACTACATCAAACGGGCTTTTCTTAGGATATCTTGAAATTGTTATCAAATAAAAGTAAATAGTTACTGTTGTATAAAAATAATAAAATAAAGAAGAGAGAAAACCAATCATATGTATTCAACTTTTATTTTTCGATATAATGTTCGAATAAAAAATTATCACTGTGATTAAATACCATGATCTCAAAACTTTAAGAAATTCCAACTGTTTCAAGCAATGGAATAGTAACTTCTACCTGAAATGGTACTTTTGAAGTACCTTTTTGAGCGTATGTAATATCTTGCCCTCTCCTTTATAGAATTCAAAATCTCTTCAACATTTCAATATCTTTTATGTTATTTAAAATATCCTTCTAAAACTGTTGTAAGATTTTTAAAGAAATACGATTCTGAAAGTAACATATAGAGGGTGTTACTTTGTATAGCGTGGTGTAGTGATTTAAATTGTCCGGGTCACCAATTATGGCGTGGTGTAGTGATTTAAGTGAAAATTTAATTCTCGCCATAAAAATAGAAAGGGGACACAAGATCTGCATATTAATTATATATTTTGAATTTGAAATTACATCAATAAAAATAAGCTTGTGAAGAGTGCGGGTTCTTTACGCCGTGCCAATCAGAGAGAGTGTATGTTCTTCTCAGGAGGAGAACGGGTTTCTTTGTTTTTGATCATATCAGTTCACTTCTCTGTGCTGCAAGCTGATTCCAGTTAAGGGGAATTTAAGTGATTGCCGAGGCATGTCATACTTGGAATATAATAAATGTAATATGTACAATTGTTTTTAGGACCTTTTTATGTAGTGAAAGTATTAAAGTCATGTAAAATTCATCTCTAGCAAGTGACGTAGCAAAATTAAGGAACTCAAATGGATGACCCAGCATTTGAATATTATTCGCTTAGTTCAGTGACCTTAGAGCATTTCCTTCTTACCACTCTAGGACTTTTCTACTTTTCTTTTTTCATTTTTTCTTATCTCAAAGAACACTCTCTTATTTCATTTTTTATCCATTCACTTGATTTATAGAAGATGAACAATGTTACATCTTTCAACAAGTATCTTCACCGAACGTTGAATAAATTATATTCCGAATTTCATTCAGTGATTAATTTTATAAAAATATAAATTTTAATTATAGTTGAAAAGATATATTAGAATTTTGTCTTATGTAGCGGAATGAGTTAAAATCTAATAACACTATTTCTTTTACACGTTATCGTATGTGACATTGCCTCTATTGTGTGACTACTATACATGTTTGAATGTTATTCGCTCCATTTGGCGCATTTCAAAAAATCTTCAACCTCCTACAATAAAGTTTCCCAGGTAAGTCCAACATGAACCCAATTTTTTTTTTTAGTCAATAAATGATATAAATTTTAAAAACATAAAATATTTTCTTATTCTCTGTTCAATCTACTAAAGTTTCTTTTGAAATAGTCTAAATAACAGCCCACCTTTTTTTTAATAGCGTTTTGAAATCATCATCCAAGCCACTGCTTCAAGAGCAGACAAAGTTTCGAATTAAACTGAAGAATTAATTTTTGTTGAATGGCAACATGTTTTTCATATCAGTTTTAACAGTGTAATTAGTAAATAAACATGGAGTCGTCACTGCTTATTTGAAGTGGTGATGATTCCATATTATACCTATAATCTGATTACTCTAGTGTAAGACTCCAGAGCAGTTTTATAGTGCAACTTATCTGAAGCCATATTACTTTCGAAAATTAAGGTAGGTTTACCTTTTATGAATATTGTTATTTTATTGAATACTCTGAAATATTAAATCGGTATCCGTGTCAATATGATTATATTTCTTTTCAAAATTTTACATTTCATTTCATTACTTTTAAATATTTTACAATAAAAGGAATGAAACAGCAATCCTGAAAGGCATTTTATCATCAAAATTAAAATTTACTTTTAAGATTTGTATGCGTGTCTTTTTAAATTGGGGACATAGAAACCAAATATTTTCGTGGTTTTCTATTGAAGTATTCTTAATTTCAAAACTAATTTTAATTTCTGTGTAGCAGGCAGCTTCCAACTTCTTTCATATATAAGTTTATTTATATGGGCTTCGAAAAAAATTTGTAGGCTGATCTTAGACTAACTTATTTATTTGTAACATTTTACCATGAATAATATCGTTAATTAAAACGTGTTTAGTTGTAGTGTAAATACACAGTAATTTTGAGGCAAATAATTTTCTGTAGTTATGTACTCATAAATTTGCCAATTCTTTGTGATATGCTTTTGATACAGGCAAATGTGAAAAAGATTTTAAAACCTTTCATTGCCTTACTTTCATTGAAGTGGGATTTGTTGAAATTTTCACATACTTCTGATGCGTTATCTAAAAGGTGTTGAATCAAATATATATTATTGCATTTTTCTTATATCTTTTGTAAATCTTGACTGAGGTATTAACTTAAAGCTATGAGTGTCCCATATTTATACAAAGTTATGAAAATATTTAAGGGTTTGTTTTTGAATTTCTTTTTATTTATGAGTAGTTTACATAAATATATAGTATACAGTGAATGAGAGGTAAATTTTTTCATCATTGACATTTTTTAAAGCTTGTGATATATTTATGAAATTACCTTTTATCTTCAAATCACAGTGTTATTTAAAAAGCTGTTACTTTATTGAATTCATTTTGAAGCTAACTGCACAAAAAGCAAAACAAATTAAATGGATATTTAAACTGAATTACTTGAAATATCAAACATATTAATATGAAGCATTAACATATGTACATAGCTATTGAGCTTTTATACTGAACAATTATCTACTTTATCTTGAAAAATACACATTTTAAGATTCTAAATGATGAGAAAAAGAACTATTCTAAAAGGAATAGATCCTTTTCTTTTGCATTTTTTGTATATCTTATTATTTTCAGAATCAAACAATATATATATTGTTTAATATATTATATAATATATTAATAATATTATTAAATTATATATTAGCATTAATATATAATATAATAATTATTATTAGCTGTGGATTCTTTTTGCTGCTCAATGCGTAACATTTCAGTAGTACTAATTTATATAAGCATGATACATTTTGCATTTTTTTTTTCCCATCTGGACATTTTCATCACATTTACTTATAACTTCTAGAATGATTTCACTATTTATAAGCTTTTTTTTCTTTTTTTTGCATTAAATTAGAGTATGGGTGAGAACATAATTTGCATTACTTATATCAAAAGATGACAGCTGTAGAACATTGAATGCATGGTTCTAACAGTTACAGTGTTTTGAATTTTCTAAGAGGTCTTGTATAAAGTATTAATGATTTCATGTTTCATTTCTAATGATTTTGTTAAAATGATGATTTTTATATTTTCTTTGAAACTGTATTAAAGAGAAAGTATGCTAGTATCTTACAGTTACTTATAATATTTTTAATTTATATAATTGGATTTTTTGATGGTTGAGTATCATACACAAAATCACCATGACTAAGAGTTGCTGTAATAAAATCCATTAAAAACCATTGAAAAGATAGACAAATATACTTGCATATAAATTATGCATTTTCACTTTGTACTTATTGTGTTTTATCGTAATATATTTATGTTCAATCAAAAATAGTTGCAGTTTTTTGAAAACTTCATTAATTATTTCATAAGTATATTAATTTATCTGTATATATTAGGACTTCTGTTATTATTCTTTTGAATTCTTGCCTATTTTTAAGGTGACCAATTTTTTTACAATGAAAAGGAGGGCAAAAAAAATTTGAGAAAAAGTACAGCCTAAATAAATCAAACATTTTGTTAATTCTAACAAAAATACACTAATTATGTGTACACCTCTTTTAATTATTTAATTAATCAAGTGTTTTTCCATTAAATTAATATTTTTTGTGAATATATCATTTTCTAAGAATATATTGGAAATTTCGGAGCAAGAAATATCCTTATGTTGAATTTTACGGTAAGTGCTACAGCTAGAGTATCGACATTCATTCTTGATTTCTCACTTGTCCAAAAATCTTTACCAATTGAAAAAATTTCTTTCAACTGCTGCATTATTTCCAGGGCAGATTAATATAAATTCAACAAGAATAACTAAATTTTCATAAGGAATGTGTCTGTTTTTCAAATGGTTAAATATTTCCATCCATCTTTTATCAATTTCGCCATTTTGATTTTTGATTTTGCCATTGTTCTAATTTATCAGAATTTATATATACATTTGGTCTTCTAATTTCTTCAAACAGGCAATTGTCATCGATTTTAATATCAGGCATTTCTCTCGATAAAAACTCAATACAATTTTCAATATCTGCCCAATTTACTTCTTATGAAGTCAAAAAACACCAATGAAAACTGTTATTTCCTGTGATATTTGTTTCAGTCCATTTTTCAACATATAGGAAAGATATTTGGTAAAAAATCTGGACTTCTTTGGTACACTTTTCCATTATGCTCCAATTTGATTCCTTTAAGTTTGACAATTTTCCTTTTATTATTAAAGGAATAAATTTTTCTTCAAATTTATATTGAAGGCAAAATTTTTCAAAATAAAACTAACTTCTTTAACTGAAATATGTTCACTTTCAATCTTTTGAATCATTTTGTGGAAAATAGGTGCCTGATTATGTAAAAAATACATTAATATCTCCGATAATTCATAATTGAAAAAAATATTCTAGAATTTTTGGACATTTGTATAAACTTTAAAAATTTGAACGGAGAGGCTCCAATATGTGTAAAACATGCTCTATAGCTGGTGTTAGAGTGAACCATCTAACTTTTGAATGCCTTAAGAGTTTTTTAGTCTTCAACATTTGTGTAGCTGTTTGGTATGTCATCTCTGAATACAGAGATTAACAGATTAGTTTTAAAATATCAAAAAAAAAAAAAAAAAAAATAGGACTGCTCCTCCCTAAAGGAGGACAATTGGTCACCTTACTATTTTATGTAATGTTTAGCCCCTGTGTAAAATTTAGTTTTCTGATTTAAACTTATTCAGATTCTAATTTTTCTTTCAAACTATAAGGTAAAAACTTGGTAGCGTATGTTTTTAGAAAATGCACGAAGTTAAAAATTATAATTTATGCATTACAGTATAAAGTTAAAATTTGATTTGTTTTGTATATAGGCATTGCAAAATTATACATATATATCAAAATATGTGAAACATTCATTAATTTTTGCTATTTGAGCATTTATTTCTACAACAGGTAATATTATCACATTATTCATTATGAAATTTGGAATTTAATGTATTTGTAAAATATTTTTTAAGAAAAACTATTTTATTGAAGAAAATAATATTTATTTAGTGTTCATTTTAAGTCTGAAAATCGACATAACACAGAAGTTTAAAAACAGGCCTTTAATTTCATAAAAGATACAATTGTGTTCAACAGTGAATGAAACATGGGAAAAAATAAGTTTCATTAGTATAATGATAATTTTTTAAGGAAGGAATAAAATATAATTAAAAACTGTGGAAACATTTCAAGTATTCTGTAATTAATATTTCTCGCTGACACGTAGTGAATCAAAAGGTTACAAAAAATATAAATCGAGATCTAAAAGGCTTGCAGGGTGAACCAACCTACAAAATTCTTCAAGAATGAATATATTTTAAATGCCTCTGTATTTTCTTATTATCTTAATTTAAACAGAAATACAAGCTTCAAAAAAAATTTTTATGAAAGAAATGGAAATGTGTATATTTAGTGTAGCATTATTAAAAGTTATATTTTGATCCTTAAATTAAGATCCATGAATAAAAGATTATTATAGAATTGATGTTTTTGAGGATGTGGGGTTATTGCATTCTTTTCTTTAATACTGTGTTTTGTCCTATACCTCTTATTGGGTACTTGGATTAAAATGATCCTTAGTATTCTGTATATATTTTAAAAATTCTTTTCTTCCCTTCTATAAAGGTCATATTTTCACATGTATTTTATCACCATTATTGTTATTTTTAAAAATCTATATTGATTTGTATTGTTTCATTTGAAGTTGAGACTAAAAATATACAGAATGCATATAAAATGCAGAATACTGAAATGCTTGAATATATTTTATGATTAGTTAGACAATTATCTAAACTCAACACATGTTGAGTGAAATATATTTTCATATCTTTTACAGAGAGATAAAATTAATAGTAATTTACTCTTAAAATGTTTATTTACTATGTATACAATAATACTATTATCATTTTCTGATCATATATGTTATTTTTATATCCTACACATTTATTTATCAAGTATCTGATCTTTATGAAGAACTATTCATTCTCATTTTTATAAATTTTTGAATATAATGAAATTTTTATTTGCTCTTGTATTTATATGGACATTTCGTATTTGTTTATTAATATATGTATAAGACTGATGATATTATTTTAAATCTTGTTGTCATAATTTTTTAATAGCTTAGATATTAAAAAAAAATTATCGTTTAGAATTCTTGTTTATAATTATAACTAAAAATTCACTTTTCTCTGTTTCATTTGATAAACAAGCAGTGAAGTATATATAATTTGTATTGATATTGTTGATGATTTACATCTGATTATATAAATAATAGTGTTTCGAAAAAAAAAGTTATTCTCATTTGTGAACCTTGTGTGATATTTCTAGTTATCTTTTGAAGACATAGATAATACGTCTTTCCAGACATTTCAGTTGATATTGACAATGAATTTGCTTTTCATATATAGCTTTGCAATGCTATATGTACAAGTTTTTCATTTAAATTTAAAAATTGCATTAATTTTTTTATATAAAAATATTTATGAGATAATGTGGAGTAAAACATTATCTCATAATTATTTGTCATTGGAGGATGTTTCCATTTCTTGAGCATATGCTTAATATCATTTTTATATATAATTAAAATCTTTCATAATTTTTAAAATATGTAGCGTTGTTTAAGAAATTGCCATCTGACTCTCATTACAGCATAGTGGTAAGAGGTAGAATAAATTATTAAGGTTTACGTAACCTCTCTCTAATCTACTGATCTATAACTACTTGGTGTCTAGTGGAAGATAAGATGTTGAAAGTTTAAGTATATAATTAGACCAATATCCTAAATATTCATTAAATCTGCTTTTGAAGAAGCAATAATTACTCATATGATAATTTTAATTGTTATAAAAGAAATATCTCTTCATATTTATTTCATGCTGTAGATTGAAATATATTTTAGATTTAAAGAATGATATTTTTAAAAAATAATTCAAACAGATTGTGAAAATTAAGTCAATTTTTAATTCATTTTATGTAAACAAATGGGAATATTTTCCAAATGTAATTCTTAAGAACTAAGCAAAAAAAAGGTCAATAAATTAGTAACTATCAGTTAAATAAACTGTTAAAATGTAAAAATGATTTCTTTAATTAAAATTTTTTTATTGCTTTTTTTTTTCTTTTTGAAAGTACTAACTGCTTGTCTGTCAAATTCCTTTTGACACTTTGTGTGCATTTTAAAATATTTCTGATGAAGAAATTCAGTTTAAAACCAAAGTATTTAATTATAAAATATTTCGTGCTTTACAGTAATAGTGAAATTTATGTGAGAAAAAAATTCTTTAATTAGATAAACTATAGGTTTGAAATATTTTATTTTTTTAAATCTTACTCAATTTTTTTAAAAAAATAATTACTTAAAAATATATGTAAGAAAATTACTGCACCAATAGGATCTTTGATTGAAAACTCTCATGTGGCATTTATTTTATATTTATACGATTGACAAACATTTACCAATTTTACTGTAACAATAACTTTTTTTATTATTTACTGTATAAAGTGCCTATAATGAAAATAATCCTCAGCACCTTTCAAAATATCTGCTAAAATGTAGTTCATCACCACAGGATAAGAAAAAGCACCTATGTTCTGTCCCTTTAACTAACATTGTTAGAAGTTATAATTCAGTATATGCGTTAATAATAATCAAGAAGGGGGGAAACCCTTCTTTTTTGCAAGTATCCTGTGCCACATGAATATAGATAGGTTTCAGTAAAAGTGAGGATGCATACAGTTAAAAATGTGTGTACCAGGAAAGTTTATTATCAAAATGCAGTGAAACAATATATGTGCAACAATATAATAAATGCTTGAAATTATCCCATATGGATTTTTTAAAAGCCTCATATGTGGTTGATTTCGGTTTTCACAGATATATAAAATGAACTTCATAATTAAATATATCTGTATTTTGTAGCAATAAAATACTATCAAAAATTGATTCAAGAAAACTTTTTGAAGTTTTATTTATAAGGAATTTTAATTTATTAGAAACTATTAAAGCAATGTGTGCAATTATGATTTATCTCGTATATTTCTTTCTTTTAAATCTTATTTTTGAAACATTCTTTTAAGTTCTCTGATTACTCTATATTATGTGGGTAATGAATATTTACTTAAATGGATAGTAAGTACTTGTATTACTTTCTGAACAGTGCTATTTTAGTCTGTTATCAAACATTGAACGAGTAATTCTCTGTGTAAATATGATTCTGCTACTCTGAATAAGTTAGATGAAATAAATTTTTTAATATATATATATATATATATATATATATATATATATATATATATATATATATATATGAGCCGCTCAGAAGCCAATGCGGTTAAGTCCATTTTTTGATATTTTCTGATTTTTGGAAATTTTGATGAAATAAATAATAATCTTCTTAGTTATTAAAGGATTTACTCGTTGGTTACTTTTTTCTAGGTTAGACAGCCCTTTTTTTAATAGCTTCTGAATATATTGTATAATAATTTCAGAAGCCATTGTGAATAAGTCCACCTTTTATCAATATTTTTTTACATAAACTTTGAAATAAAAATTAAATTCTTCTTCTTTCGATATTTGTTGGTAACACTGAAAAACAAGAAATTCATAGTAACTGTAACCGTTACTTCTAATTATAATTTTATGCATGTGCAAAACCATTGGAAGAAGCTGTTACCAACAGAAAAAAATCAACAAGTGGACTAACAGTCAATTGGCTTAATATGAGATGGATAAAATTGGAAAGGTCAAACCCAAGCAGCATTAAGTTCAAATATAATTTTGACGAGGATGATACCTTTCATGTAATTGATATAAAAAAAAGGTAGGCCAGTAAATTTAAAAAATATAACTCAACCTATATTATATCCTAATGGCAGAACAATTTCAAGAGAAACAAAAAAAAGACGTGTTTATTAAAGTATATCCAATTAAACACGAATTTTACAGGACATTAAGGACAACACGTGGAGATCAAGATTTACATTTAAATAGCTCGGAAGAAGATGATGTTTGTTATGATGAATAAACATAAAACTTATGACAAAAAATGTTATTTTATTATTTTTACCTAAATTTCTTATCTTTTTCAGCTGCCAAAAGGTATAAGTCCTAAAAATTTTAAGATGCTGTCATTATTTCAATAAATACTTACGTTTTTATTTACACATCCTGTACATATCTTGTTTTTTGCAGAGTTTACACCTCGAAAAAAGACTTTATACACTTTTCTAATTAAATTAATAAACCAAGAATTTTAAAAACTAATGTATCAAAAAACATTAATTTTCTCAATTTTTGTGTTTTGGACTTAACCGCATTGGCTTCTGAGCGGCTCATATATAAGTCTGATTTTTTTCCCCCTATCTTTCAACTAATTATGAAAAAGTGGGGAAAAACTTGTTTGGAACCAGTGTTAAAGGAATGAACAAGCTCCTTATACATATTTCATGAAATAATGTAACAGTTGTGAAATAAGCTAAAATATCTATTTGTAACTTCGAAGTAAAAAATCATGGCCTTTTCTCTACAGGATACATTCAGCGCTAATTATTTTTCCAACCAACACCTCATGATCCTGAATAATTTTTTTAGGAATTTGCCCTTGATTTGTATCACAGTTCGACTAAGAATATTTTTAACTGCTGATGCAAGAAATCATGTTGGTAAATCTTCAACCTAACCTTTTAAGGCTTTTTTACTGAAATTCTTTTTCATTCGTACTGAATATTTTTGTATTAATTACTTTCAATTATGACTTGGAGCATTAGTAATGTGATTGAAGTTTGTTTATTTGCTAGATATTACGTATCGAACGATCGATTGATATACTAAAAAAAAATTATATTTGTATTCTTGAATAAGTTTTTCTGTTAGTTTGATTAAATACTCTATAATTAATCGTTGAAAACAAAGAGAATTTAAATTGTAAGTTATGAATAAGATGGACTACTTATATAATTGAATACATTTCTTGAACAAGAGCAACACTGTGTGAGACAATGCGGTATGTATTTTGCAATGATTTTAAACTGATGTAATTTTTTGACATGTCATTATATATTTTCTTAAAATTTTGCTAATTTCTTTTCGTAATAGGTTTTGGCATTTGAAAAGAGTAAATTCTAATTCCTGTACAAAAACTTCATAAAAACAACAGGGTTTCCTCTCTCCCCAATTTTTAATAACGATTTTAGATGAACAAAACTCTTTTAAAATTGGCCGTATCTAAAAGTGGATTTTAAAACTGGTATTAAATTGAATATTTAAAATTTTTCTTTTTGTGGTCTTTTTGCTTCAACAAGTTTTAACTCAGAAATTATTTTAAACAAATATTGGGCTGTAATTTTATTAAAGGAAGCCTTATAGGTTGACATATGCTTCGATACTATTGTCTATATTTCAAAATTGAGGTTCGTCGCCGTTAGCCCTCGGATTACTTCTAAACGCCGTGTTAATAAACAATCAAGCTATCGTGTATATCGATTGCAAAAATGTGCCTTCCCCCCCCCCTTTTTTTGCGCTATTCCTTTAAACATTCTCTTAATTTTTTACATACTTTTGTTCCATTAGAGCTTGATACTTAGAGCATACTTTATCTTATTTATTCATAAATTTTGCATTAAAATTTAAAAAAAAAAACATGATAAAACATGCATTACGATCAGTATTTTTTACTAAATGAAATAACTCCATCTTAAAATTGTGAGCATAATTTTAACATTTTTTAGCTTCAGATTTATTCTTTTATTCTTGCTCCGTATTAACAATAAAATTACATTGAAAACAATAACTTATTACCAAATAGTTATGTTTCCATCCAATATATGGTTTCTAAATATATAGCTGCCTCAAAAATTGGTGTATTTATTTTTGTGTATAACTTTGTGGATATATGATTGTAACATTAAAGAAAAAAAAACACGTGTAAAGAATTAAGAATATTCATTTTTTAATTTAGCTGATTTATGTTAATTACAACTTTTTTTTTTTTTTTTCTTCTTTTTTTCAGATCCGAGAGAGATCGAGGAACGGCGATCCGACTAGTTCCGATTGTAGTGGAGCACTGAATTTTTCTCTACAGACTATGTGAATGTGAGTCGATCTATAGTTTATATAAATTATCTGGACTTAAATCTCGGAAAGCGTTGTTCTATTTTCTAAAAGTTTTGTGCCAAATTAGAATAATTCTTTTGAAGCTTTTATACTAGAAATTTATTTTAAAAATATTGTAAAAAATTTTTGAATTTGTTTGGTCAGTTTCTTCGCACGAAGTAAAAAAAATTGACATAGTATAAAAAAAAATGGAAGAATCTAAATGTAGAAAAATATTAAATTTTTAACCTCCCATTGTAATAGTACTTAATTTCGCACCATGAAATATTGAACAATGAAACTTATTTAACAATATAATTATTTAGTCTCTCTGTTAACATGTTATCATAATTAGTTTCATTAAATCTTGCAGTTTTTATTAAAAAAAAAAAAAAAAAAAAAAAAAAACTCTTTAATCTTAAAAATACAGCCAAAGGAGTCATCCGGTTCGTTAAAATTTATATCTGATTTTTGTCTTGATTGAACCACTACTTGTTAAAATGGCGCTTGTAATCGAAGGTTTTTTTTTTCTTTCCCCCTCTTTCTCTTAAATCCAACATTAGTTCAACGAATCGGTTGTTAAATTATTTGAATTCTACCTTCGGGTAAGTTGTTTGGGAAAGCATCCTTATATACAAGGGCCTTAATTTAAAAAAAAAAAAAAGCGAAAGAAATTAGTGATTAATGTTGAACAGATACGATGGGATGTCGTAAAGTTTTAATTTATCTGAGAAATATCTGGATAAAATTTATTCTGCATATTAATTGATCCTTATGTGCATATTGTTGTAAATTACAGGTGTTAGTGTTGATTTATTTGGTATCAGGAAACCGTAGATTGAAGTAACGTGCAGTTTTGTAAAGTTTTAATTATTATCCCGGTGTATCATAAAAGGTTTTTATTATTATTAAAAGTAATCGAGATAAAAACTTAATTTTTATTTATCATTCATATGACTTCTTTACATAGTTATCCCCCAGAATTCATACATTTCTTTCAACGTTAGGCCGTCATTACAGAACCCGGAAAATTGAACTCCATTTTCTGTATATTTCGAGTTACTTCAATCTACGGCTTCCTGAAACCAAAAACACATCAACATTAATAGCTGTAATTTACTCGTATATTATGTACATAAGGATCAATTGATACGCAAAATAAATTTTATCCAGATATTTCAGTTGTTTCTTAGCAGTAATTAAAACTTTACGATATCCCCACATAATAAGCAGACATAATAAATTGTATATTTAGTTACCGTTACCAACCAGAGATAAGGCATCGGGTTTTCTTCTATGTGCGACTTTAATAAACAATCACAATCACCGATCAGAGTTGAATCATAATCACCATTTTTTTTCTCTCATTAAGCGTTTTAAATATTTTTTCAAATTTCTTATCTTTCCAGTCTTAGAGTTCGTTTCAAAGACTTCAGAGGAAAGATGTTGTACTCTCAACAATACTGTGTATGTAAAAAAAAAAGATGGAAAAATTATATGTATAATTATATGCATAAAAGTTTCTCTCCTTTCGAAATGACTTATTTTCTCGCTTAAAGCAGGGAAGGAAATGTGTGTTAGGTGTAGCGAGAGGAAGTGCAAAAAGGAAAGTGAAAAATAAAATTATCGATTCCTTTTATTCCATCTCCCTCCCCCTCTTGGTCCCTGCTTATTGCGTTCATGCATAGCTGCCTCTGTTCATTTGACTGTTTTAAATATGAAGAAACTTTTCTCCAGAATATCTTTTGCAATTTTTGAGAAAGAATAATCGATTTCGACTTTGGAAAGGAGATGTTGCCCTCTTTTCCCTTCTGATGAAAGAGAGAGAGAGAGAAGAAAAAAAAAGATGGGGCGAAGGAGAAATAAGAAGGGAAAAAAAGTAAACTACCGTCTGTTTAATTATGCAGAAACTTTCCTTTTCCTTGAATGAAAAAAAAGAGCACTACGTATCTATCTTGGCAGTTGGTAGGGGCGGGTGTGGAAATAGAGGGAGGAGGCACAGAGTAGGGTGGAAGAGGAGGGGGAGGTCGAAAGAGTATGCCAGAGTTCTTGCAATATTATCTCAATCACTAGACTTCTGATCAAATGAATCCAGTTTCAGAATATTCCTCCGATTATTTATGCTTTTTTATCTTGAAGTTTTTGGATGCAAGATTTTTTTAAAGTTAGGTAAAGGAAAAAAGTTTTTTCTCTCCCTTTTTGTTGTTGTTGATTTTCTGTCTCTCTCTCTCTTTTTATGTGTGTATGTAGAATAACTTCAGATGGAAGCATTTGTAACCATTTTTTAATATATGTTAGCTTCTTTTAAAAAAGATTACTAAAGATTTTTGGGAGAGAGTACCTCCCCCTTCCTTTCCTTTGTATATGTTCTGTGTGTTGTGAGGTGGTAATTTAATGTTGTTCTTTCAGACTTTTTGTTGATCTTTCGCTATATCTTTTTAAAAAGAAACTGCGAAATATTGTTTTGGTCATTTATTTTGTAGTTTGCAATGTACATTTTTAGACGTAGACTTTCTTTACTACTTCTTTGCATTTGTCGGTGTGTAGTGTTGACTTTTAGAATAACAGAACCTTTTTTTCATCAGAAAAAATGTTGCATTTTGCGAGAGTATGTTTGCAAAAAATTTTATCATTATCATTTTTTCTCTGTGATTGCTCAGCTGTCAAATTAATGGAACAGATTGATTTAAGATTTCTGAATTTTCAACTAATTACAGTGTTGCATTATTAAAAAAAAAAAAAAAAAAAAAAAAAAACATAAATCCGTGTGGTGTTTTATTGGTGAATTAAGAATTCATGTATAACTTCGTGATTTTTAAACTTTATCAAATATTTACTACTTGCAGGTTTTGTTGACAAAGTAATCCAATCAATGTTGCGTTAAATGTAGTTTAAATAAAACAATTTGTTTAAATCGTGATTTTTTTTTAACTGATATTTTTTAAACTCTAAAGGGAACAAAAAACGTTCATGTGATTGTTTATATATGTAAATAAACTGTTAAAACTGCGTACTATATGAACGCTGAAAGTTATTTGTATATTTAAAATTAAATTAATCTCATTTTATTGAATATGGCCCGCTTTTTGCTGTTCCTTTACTAAGAACTCTTCTATAATTATGTAAAAGTTGTCAGCCTTAAATATTTTAGAAAAGAATTGTTATGAATGAGAATTATCGAAACCGAAGCATTGGCTATTTAAAACAAACAGGTATTAATATACGTATTGGATTTAAAATGTCAAAACCAATTAAATCAATTGCCTTCAATTTATAGTGTATGTGTTAAAAATAAAATACGATTTTTTCCCCATTTGAGTTTGTACTATTCAAATTAAGAGCAAAAAAAAAAAAAAAAAATGCTCTAAATCTCTGTTTTAATCATCTCTAGAATAGTTAGCAATTCAAGATTTGTATATTAATGAATTTTTATTTGGAAATCTCCGGTATTCCAGACATGGTGCTGCAAATATTCCCTAGAAAACCTTGATACAGAAACTGTAATCAGTTGATGACGAATGGTATTTTTTTAAGTGGTTGTTTATATTTTTCTGGTAGAATGGTGCATCTTTAAATATGACACTGCACTAGTTGTATACTCTCAATATATATTCAGTTTACTAACCGCAGTATTTTTTTCCACCTTTTATTATTTTTATACAATCTAGAAATGTTTTTAAATTGGTCTATCTTTTTACTTTCCTGAGAATCATTGCAATATTGATCCTCATTTTACAGCTAATTAACCTCTTAAACTTAAGAAGTTGTCTATTGTCGAGTATGATAAACAAATTTATTTTTGGAAAGTGCATACGTAACATCTTGAAAATATGCTCTACTGATAAAGGTGTGCAAATTCTTATGGGGTATATATTCACATGAAATATCGCATTGAATATATTGATAAAAAATACATGAGTTGACTTATTTCTCAAGAGAAATTCAAATTAGGTTTGAAATTGGCTAGGGTGAGGTGTGTGTATTTTACGGTTGATTAATAAAATTGTAATTGAAGTGCTGAAGGAGCAAATAAATAAGTAAATAAAGAAAAACTAGTGGCATATGTGGAAAGGAATATTATGTTGAATACAATACCCTCAAAGATTTTGTGTACTCACAATGTGTATGTCTACTCCACTCAGAAAGACATTGTTTTCTGTAATATTCTCAACCAGAAATTTAACCAACCAACCTTAAACTGTAGTTAATAAATACAAATTAATTAGACACATTCTTATAAATTATTTTTTGAAAATCTACAGGGGTGTTTACACATTTTTAGAACGATTACGATAAATGGTTTTATTAACTGAAAACTGAATTATTAAATATTATTAATTGAAAAGGCACAATTTATTAATCATTAACTCTATACATTTAAAGAAGACTCTCAGCAGATACTCGAAAAAGGTACGTTCTGTTCTGAATGTTTCTTTATTGAAGTTCGAGGTAACAGGAAAAAAATCCTCTGACGCAGATGTCACTTGCAAACATCTCTAGCAACAATAAACAAAATAATAAATCTAGATTTAATTAATAAAGGGTAAAAAATATTTTTATTTATTTGTCGAGGCATGCAGCTTAACACAAGACATTTTGTAGGCAATGTATGGAAACCATTTAGCAAGAGGTATAAATGGAAATATATTGTTACTATCGATGAAGAATGGAATTACCTAAATGACTTCAACAAAAAATGGTCATTTACTATTTAAAAAAAATGGAGAAAAATATGCCTAAAACTGATTCCGAGAATTCAAAGAACTTTTCAGCAAATTCTCTGATTGTTCGCTTTTCTCTTACAACGGGAAACAAAAAATACGGAGAATTTAAAGCGGTGTTAAAAATTCAACTCGCATCCTAGTATCAAGAGAATGTTTCATGTCCGATATTCATGAAGTTATTCTTTATTATTATTATTATTTTCATCCCAGTGACTCAAATAGTAAATCATGTACGATTTGTGCATCAATACAGCAACCAGACGTACTTCAAAAACAACTCCTCGAACCTCGTAAAAATGAAAAAGCGCGCAGGGATTGCATATATACCTTTTCAACATAACTCCTGTAAAGATATATATGCAATGACATGTGCTCGTTTTCCGTGACGTTTCACCTGCCTTTGGTCGGCTTAAAAGAGGTATTTAAAAGTGCAAACCCACCACGGTGTATGGACTCAGGTAAGTTGTGAAAGAGGAGTGGCAAGCAATACTCCTGGAAATTTTATGAAAGGCTTTACTATCAACACAGTCCGGAAACAAGGTTTTCAGATAAAACATTTTTAAAAAAATAAGTCTTAAAATTTTAAACATTAAAAAACCGAAATCGATCAAAAATGTGTAAACACCCTCCATATTTAGTATTCCTGGTCACTTTATATTTAAACTATAAAATGTATTGTATATTCAATTAAAACAAATTGACAATTCTTTAGATTCTGTTAGACAATTTTTCTTTACATATAAACGTAGCATTTTAATTTATATTAAACCTTTTTATATTGAATGATCTATGTTTGATTAGTATATTAACTTATAGGTTTTTTTTTAGAAAAAAGTTCTTATTCTTTATTGAACTTTAAAATTGTTTTTCTCACATGGTTTAATCACGCATTATCTTACATGCATGCAAAAAATACTCTGTTAATTTTCGCAGATTATTCTTAAGATGGTTTATTGACTGAATGTTATTTAAAATATGAAGTTTATCCTTAATAAGAATTCTTTGATCCCTGATGCTAAATTATTTTATTCTTGGTAAGATACATTTGGAAAATTTGGCTTCTATCTTAAACTATTTTACACAGATATTTTACAATAATTCGTTTATAAAATAGTATTTCGGCTGTAAAATTTATTCTTTATCTTCTGTTTAAAATATTTTTGTATATCTGTAGATACAAAAAATAGAAGATTTACACAACCTGTGATTTTTTTTTTTTTTTTTTTTTTTTTTTTTTTTTTTTTGTTCTGTTCCATGCTTTTCAGATCCAATAGTAGATGATAACTTAATTCACTAATTACTGCGAAGTGGGCGTACCATCTTCATTTTTCAGATTAGAAGGGAATTAAGCTGTCGATTTTACTGCTCCTATGTTGTAATTACCAGCTAAGACAATTATATTCTCGCCATCTTAAAATCGATATATTTTTTTCCCTTTCTTTTCTAAATGTGCATTTTGCGAAAAGTTTTTGAGGTACTCTCTTCAACCCTTTTTTTTCCCATCCTGCATTACTGAAACAGTTCCCTGGAATATGTTATTTATGAATTCAAAATTATGTGTAAACGATCGGGGGTGCTCAATTTTTTTTATTAATTACTTTTAACAGCTGTATCTAAGGCGGCTATTCACGGAACTTTTAATTACGATTTATTACTCTGAAAAAGAAAGAGGCGTTTAAAAAAAAATCACCGCGTGTTTTTTAGAGTGCTCATTTATTTCTCTCTGAAACACGGCAAAAGAACCATTTATATCTTTTTCGGATAAGTGTGGATCCTCCCTCTTCTTCTTTTCCAGAAACCACGAATTTTCCCCCTCCTCCTTTTCTTTTTTAAAGAAGCAATGAGCGACTTTATTTTGATGCCACCTGTCGGAATCAAAATTTGTGTGACGAAGTATTGATAATTAAAAAAAAAAAAAAAAAAAGAAGTGGAGGAAATAAAATAGCAAATGTAATGCGGTTTTTTTAAAAAAAAATCTAGAAATGAGATTATCAATTTTTATTTATTTATTTTTTCTGGTTTTGAAATTTTTGATTGTGAAAATTTTAAGGAAAGGGGAAGAAAATTAGGTATTCAGTATTTATTGCTTTTGAAACTTATGTGTAAAATCCATAAAGCAAATACAAATAAAGAAATTAATGATTTCCTTTTACATCATTAATTTTACCATTTCAGTATGAGTTTTCATTAATACTTAAATGATAAGTTTTATGTGAAGTGGACAAAAAAAAAATATCTAAGAGACACGCTGTTAACACTGGTATGTTGTAGGAACGTATTCTTTTCTGTTATGCGTTATCAATTATATCTACTCAAATTTATTATTTATTTGAAAAATACAGCAATCCAACAAAACTATTAAGTAAACTAGTTTAACAAAAAAAATTCAAAGGTTACTGTTGTATATAAATTATACGCTCAATCATTATTACGGAAATTGTGTTTTAAAATAAAAGAGATGTATGTGCATATTGTAATGTTAGTCTTATGGATGATTAGTGCATAAAAACTTATATTTATCATAGTCTTGTCATATTAACTGAAAAACGTACATTGAGTATTACTTTTAGAATAGGTGTTGCTACTAAAGAGCTAGACTAACGCTGTAAAACTTCTTATTTTGATGCCATACATATTTACTTATTATCACCTTCAATATACATCCCACCTTTATCCCTCCAGTGCTCCATGCGAATCGTCTAAGGTTCGAATCAGTGCTAGAAGTCTTCTGTTAGCTTCTTCAGGACGGGTGCCGCTTTCTCTTTCACAGCTTCAACGAACTCAAATCTTGTTACTTTTAATGCAGATTTTACCTCAGGAAACAGAAGTCGCATGGCTCAAGATCCAGCTAATAAGGCGGATGGTCTGACACAGGGATTGTTGTACTTGGCTAGAAACCTCTTGACAGGCAATGTGGAATGAGCCGGCGCATTGTCTTGGTGGAACCTGACAATCGAACCAGAATACTGATTTTTTTCGATATTGCCATCCGTTTTTGACGTCGAAGGACGACCCGGGTGAGAATCGTCTTCAACTTCTCGGCCATCTTGAAAAGGCTTACTAAAAGCATGTGCATGCGTTAAATATTATAAGTCATACATTTCGTTCGATAAATTTTGTTTCATTGGCTTTTTTCCAAGTTTGATGTGAAATTTCACAACAATTCGTTGCTCACTTATCATTTTTCCGGCGGATCAAAATAACTCTAATGTGAACGAAGGCTACGGATATACTGATTTGTATATAGAAGCAAGAAGCACTGCATTCGAAATAAGAACGATTCCCAAAGTTTCAGAGCTCTAGCTTGATGGGAAGTTGGTTACATTAACGATCGAAAATTTGATGACACACACACCAAGTGAAATACAGAAAAACGTTGTAAAAAGGCTTCCCGCTTAACAGCTGTAGGTCGCTGGCGTTTGGCACATGCGTACTTCTTCTTTAGCAGCGTCAATCACGTTATTTAATAGCCAAACCTTGTATTCCATTTTGTATCGCAAAAGCTTAAAATGTCATATCCATCTCATGGCTTTACCACGTCACATTTGTATTGCTTTAATGTTGCCTTTCTCACATCCATTAAATCTCAATAATTAAAAGAATTACCATTCAAAATTGAACAGGAAGGTGCACATATTTTCTTTAAAAGCTCATTTTACAGTTCAGAGGATCCGAGTCTTCAACCTTATGATTTTAATATCACCGTGACCTATTAAATCTGTGTTTTTATAACAGAAACTGTTATTGTATTCAAATTATTTGTAAATCTTAAATCTGAATCAGTAGAATCCTCTCATTGTCTATATCTTTTTAGAACCTACCTGATTCCATCTTTCTTCTTTTTTTAAGAAGCCTATTCTTTTTGGTGTTCACAAAACGTGAACTAATCATTAATTATAAATTAAATTTGTTACATTGGTAATGCCTTTAACCGGTTTGATATTTTTTGAAAATAAATAAAGCAGTTTATGGTTTTTTTTTTTTAATATAAATTATTTAATACTTCTCAAACCGCATGGTTTGTTTTGTTTTCGGAACGATATACGAGTAAATCTACCTTATATAAACACGATCTATATTTGAATACATATATATCCTTAGTTATACATTTATGGTGTGTATGTCTCTCTCTCTCCATATATATATATATATATATATATATATATATATATTCAGTTTTGTACATGTCTAAATAATTATATTTATTTTTTCAGCTCATTAAGTATAAAATTATTCTAATATTATTTACTGCCAACTTTTTTATTCATATCTGTATTATATATTTTATTCATATTGGAACTGAATATCTAATCGAATACTGTTGTTTTTGTTTGTTATTTAAAATGGGATTTACTGAGCGAGAACATAATCACTTAAAACATTCACAAAACCATAGACTCTAAATTTCATAAAATTACTATCCTAATGTAAAATATGGTTTAAATGATTTATTCTGTTTCTTTTCTTCTGGGCGATGATCATGTATTACTACATCGCGTATTTAAATTACCGAATATTTTGTTAAGAAAAAATCTTAGTTCTTTTTAATTGTTTTTCGATTTATATTTTTTTTCTCCCTTTATAACTTGATGAAAAAAATTTATTGTTTTTTTTTTAGATTGAAATAGTGTAAGAAGCACTGTTGTATTGCATCAGTTAATGAAATCTTCATCTAGAAAAAAAATTTTACTATATTTTTTATTGCTCTTGGATGTAACTTTTTTTGGTGAATTTTCTTTTAATGGTGTTTTAAACAAATGTTTTAATAATTTATTCTAATTAGATTGACAAGTTTAAAAATAAAAAATAATGGTCATATTTTTTTTTTTAAAAAAAATTTTTGCTATTAGTATATGATTTGGCTCATAGATGGCAGCACGAAATTTTTATGTAAGACTGATTCTTCTCGTGAATTAATCCATTTCTCCTTTACGGATGTTTAAGCTAAAACGTTAGGCATGTTTTATTAATGAAACATGTTCAAAATTGATTATGACGCCGTCTTTGAATTTTGCTTAAAATTTGTAACTTAAAAAGTGAGATGGTGAATTACTCCTTCAAACAACCCCAAAAGAACTGAACTACAACTACAAAAATTTGTTTTGCTGTGCGAAGACGTATGTTGGTAGTGGGGAGCCAAAGACACGTGCCCTTTCAAAAATGGAAGATTTTACTGCTTTATTTTTTCTACATGGTATTCTCATCTTAGTTGACAAGGAGATTTGTGTTTCCAGGTCCTCTCAGGGGAAAAAAAAAATGAGGAATCATCACTGATGGTATCAAATGTACGTATCAGTATTTATTTCATGGATAAAAATCACCATATCTTTTTCTAGTGTAATTTATTTAAGCTTTAAACAAAAAGGACACTTATTTTGATGTCTCCAAATCTTAAAAATACATTGTTTTTAAATTTAAAGGTATTTTAATAATTTTCTGTTTACTCACAATGAAATAATATGTGATTTTTAGACATGCAAGTGAACGACGTCTCCCATATGTTTTGATATTAGATATTCGATTTTTTTTTTAAAATTAAATGGGAATCATCTCTCTTACTATGGAGATTTCAGAAAATATTATAATATTTTATGAGTTTTGCATATATTATAATATCTTGTGAGTTTTGCATCTTTTTATAGTGAGGAATTAATAGCGGATATTAATCAATAATATTTCTCTTAAATCAACTATATTTTAACTATAATTTTATATATTCATGCTATTATTTAAGAAGGGAAGGTGTTCTTTTTGTAATTTTAGATTTTTTATGGATTATATCGAGTGATTTTAAGTTATGTAGTTTCTATGTGATTTATCCATCATATGAACTATATTAGAAAATTTAATTTTTCACGTATTTTTCTTCTGATGTTTATATTTATTCTTACGGATTATACATATTCATGCAACCTATTTCAATATTTTAAGAATTTTAATAGATTGGATTATATGATTTGTTTAGACGAATAGTTTGTGGGACTTGGTGACTTCCTAGTCTTATATTAACTATATATGTTCACACCACGTATATTTTAATTGACTTTAAATAAGTTTGTGTTACTTATTAATGTTGTTGTGGCTCATACCTAAATGAAAATATATTAACAGGCTCCTTTTCGGATTGTATTAAAAATATTAATTCTTTTAGACAGATCCGGTTTTGAACTATCCGATCCACTCTTTCGAAAAAAATGGCTGAGGGCGCTGTACCATATATAGTCATATGTTCACGAAGACTATAGACTTGAATATGACTATTTTTCGAAGTATCTTTTTGTGGTATTAGCTCTCAATAAATGTTGGACGACCCATTGTTAAAATTTATCGTGGGCTCGCTCTGTTTGTGTCAAATTATGTATTATTGTATGAAATGTGTTTTTTGTAATTTTAGCTTATATCTCCCTCCCCCGCGTCTTATTTAATAGCCATTCTCTAGAGAATCGCTTGTCTAGTGTCTTCAGAGACATAAAACTTTTGTAACCATGGTGTTAGGATGTGATGATTTCTTGAGTTTTTTTATTAATAGACTTCATATTCTAACTTTTGTTTCCATATTACCTCATTATGATAAGAGTATAAAATTGATCTGATTATATTTAATTAGAATTTATTACTGATGCATCTTTTTCAACAATCTTTTTAAAGTACAATTCTTCCGATTTGAAACTCTTTCTCCAATTAAAATACAAATATCAAAGTTTTATATTGAAATTTCGTGCGAGAAGCAATCAATCATTCTATGAGCTTTGGAAAATTATTGTTTACGATTCACATTTAAGAGTATCATTTCAAACATTAGTCTAGGATTAATGAAATTTTATCTATTGACTAAACAAGAATCCTTTTCAGCGCGCATTGGTGAATATTTCCAATCTTAACGATCTGGAGGCTATGGAAGATTGGTTTTTTTTTTAAAGCATAGATACGCTCTAGTTCTGTTACAGATCTGATGTGGCTTCTCCAAATAATTTGCTTTTGCTTACTTTTGCAAAGTACATTTCTAAAGCATGGCTTGTTTTTCTGTTACTTCTACTTCTAACATTTATTTTTCGGATTTTTTTTAAAAGTTTTTTATTCGAATCTTTATGTACAAAATATTTTTATAACATATCTAAAAATTCTTACGTTTGTTATTTTCGAGAACGATATTCGTTATATTAAATCATTATGCTCTTTTGTTTGTATGTGTACGTTCTTGTTGTTTTCTTATTTTTTCTCACCCTTCCCTGCAATAGCATGGTCAAGTATCTTTTTGAATTATAAATTTAAATCTAATATTTAATCATACGAAGTTTTTTATTAGTAGTTTTACCTTTGAATTACCGCACCTTTCTCTTTCAAATTAAACCAAAGATAAGGAAATAAATGGAACTGATAGCCCCCCCCCCTCCCATCCCTTTTCAGAAAAAATAATTTAACAAAACAAGAGTTACGATAAGCGAATTTTTAAAAAAGATGATCTATTCATTTAAAAGAACGTAAATCATTAGTCCATATAAATATTAAGTCGTATAATAATGTTGTGCAATGTAAATTTAATTTTGATATATATTTTAATGTGTACTTTTTATTGAAAATTAATGTGAACATTTTGAAATTTGTGTATTTAATCAAACAATTCGATTCGCACTTTAATTAATTTATTTCGTATTTTATGTTTTTAAAATTTATAACATGTATATTTAATTAAATGATCCCGTTTCTTTTTTTGATACGAAAAAAAAAAAATTAATGATTATGTACTTCATTTACAATTTTAATAACCAGAGCTCGTAAAATTACATCATTTTCGGGAGTTTTAATTTTATTTTTGAACTCAGTATTTAAATTCTAAAATATACCATTTATATTTATAAAAAAAGTTGGAAGTTTTTCTTTTGACACCTTATCCAGGGATACTTCAGCTTTCAATTCAACCCTTTAAAAGGAAAAAAAAAAAAAAAAAACTGGAAAAATGGTTTCGTATTGCAGTGGAAATAAAATATTCTTTCTAAAATACCTAAAGAATTTTTTTTTTATTGGTGGCCATGACGGAAGAAAAAAGTGAATATTTTCGCACTTTTATTTATACTCAATTTTTCTTGGTTAATTTGATACATTATCAATTGAAATAAGCCTTATATTAATTCGTTCATTATTGAATATTGAACTAGAGTTTACTTAGAAAAAACAGAATATCGTAATTTTCTCAAAAAAAAATATGTATTAAAAAAATAAGGTATCAGTTTTCCTAAAATCCCCTTGTGACAAATATGGTTATTTTCATGAATGGTTATCTGTATTTCTTATATTTTTTGGTCTTTTACAAAATCAAAGTGCAGTTCTTATAAAACTTTATATATATGTTGAAGGGTGAGTAGCCATAGCGTGACTCGCTGATGAATGGTGCTACTTTTATGCAAATAAAATATATATTAGAAATATAGTAAACTTAAACTATGAATTAATTTATTTCATTTTTTTTTTTTTTTTTTTTTTTACAAATTCATTTGCAAACTTAATGATGTTATTCAAAGACACGCGCCCACAAAGTATTGTACTTAAATTCAATGAAAAAATTTTGTTAAGAAAGTTAGGGAGCTTAATTTTGTTAAGTTAGATGCGCTTGTAGATGTTTTACGAATGTTATATATATAGCTGCCGAAAGTTTGGTTGAGGACTTGTTGGGACAGTTCGCCCAAACTGAGTTAAAGGTAGATCATTTAAAATAGACAGATGCATATTTTTAATAAATTTAAATGTTAAATATCAACATTCACAATAATACGACGGGAAAAAAAAAATACTCAATATTGAAATTAGTTTCAGTGCACATTCTTTGGTTTAAGGATATTTTTGTTCCGTAACCTGTTTCCAAAACCCAATAGTTGAACATTGTTGGAAAAACTGTTTTGGGGGAAAATGCACAAAATAGCGTCGTTGTGGGGAGAATAAAACGTAATCTGGATATTTTTCTATCTCGCAGCACTGAAACGACTCTTTCAAGTATTCTTTTCTGAAATATTGCTTTCAAAGGCAGTGTAGCTAGACCACCCCTGTTATCAGACCAAAGCTTCGCCAGATTCGTGGTAAATCACTAAAAATGACGCTTTTAAACAACAAAAGTGATCTATTGTATAAAATTTAATACAGTGCATACAAATTAAGAGTATCAAACACACGAAATAATTAAAACTATAAAGAATGTACTGTTTTGTACTGATAGCATACATTATTCTATTGAAATAGAAGGCATTAAATATAGTTTGCTATGACTTGTGTAAAAATGCCGGATTATAAAGAGAGTACTGTATTTGCATTCAAATTGTTTTATAAAAAAAATATAGAAATAATTTTTTTTTTTTACTTCCTTAATTATGCGAATGTGAGGATATTCATTTTTTCTTTAATGTTAACCACATTGAAAACTTATTTTAACTGTGAATGATTCGTTAGTGTTATGCATTGTATGCTGTTTTTTTTTTTTTTTTTTACATTCACGATACTTTGATGTTATGCGGTAGGTTAATTGTTTCTCACCTGTGCAGGTGCGATTTTTTCTATTTCTTAATTTATGTAATCTCACTTCAGTTTAGGTTTCTTTCAGCAAATGTTATTTTTGTTGATTTTATTCCCTCTATTTTTTTATTGGTTAATCATGATGAATCTGATAAACCAAAATATTTCTTTAGTTCGAGAATTATTCGCTTTATCTGTGACTGCTGTTCACCTATTTTGTCACATGATAATTAAAAACATTTCATTTTGTTTTGTCTGGTATCAATTCAAATGACTAATTTAAGTTCTGTTTGTTTCATTCAATTTGGTTAAATTAACTTAATATTAGGCTGCACTTTTTGCAATATAGGTGGCGACCCTTGTAGTTTTGAACTTTGTTCAAGAACGAGAATTTCATCTTAAGGTGTGTAATGAAAATAATATAATTCTAGTGAAAATAACATGCATTCATTCTAAGGATGTGTTTCAAGTAATTTTAAAAAACAGGACTGAAATTCGAAACACTTTTTTCTGATTGAAAAACTTTTTAATACGAATACGAAGTACTGTGGTTAAATCACAAACAGAAAGTACATTATTTTCAATATAATATATATCGTCAAAAATCTGTTAATCATTGGTACATTTGGAGACAAATATGGAACACAGATTTTTACAGAACAAAATAGATTGATTCAAACAGATAGATATAAGCGATATATTAAAACGTGATGCTATCTATATGTTAGTAAAATCAAAATATATCAATATTTATCCATTCATGCCGACTGTATTTTATGTAATATGTTTTTTTTTTTTATTTTTTTTTTTTTAAACTTTGTTGCATACTAAGCCTTTGTTGCATGTAAGCCATTTTGGAATAGAACCCAAACTAAGACGTTTGAAATTAAATTTATATTTTTTAGAAACCTCTCTGTAATCACAATTGCAGTAGTAAACTTCATATCTGTTACACTTCGTGAAACTTATGATTATGTTTTACATGAGGTTGGAATTGACAAGAGTTGTGTCTCAGAGGGTTTTTTTTTTTTTTGTAAAAGGTGCGAAGAGAGAGAAAATGGTTTGTTTGTGAATATTTATATAAAAGAACTATATAATTTAAAGTGTGAGTCGTCGATTTTCCGAAGATTTACAAAGGTAAACAATTTGTGGCATGCCAAATTTGGCGTATGATATATCATAAGCTTCAAATATCACCTGCTCTTATCAAAATATTATTTTAACATAATAAAATTTTAACTAGATATACTCCAACCATAATTCTTATTTTTATAATTTTTTGAAGTAAGTTTAATTGTGGGCATTCATGAGTTAAGAATTTATTTGCTGTATGAAAAAAGTGACTTGATTTATGAATACAATTTTTTAGCATTATAGGTACTGATAACTTTAGAGTTGAGGGTTTGGTTAGATCTTTTAACTGCTTTTCCTATATTTTATTTGAGGATAAAAAAAATACTGTATTTACTCATTTATTAGCTAATTAATCATTAATTCATTGTGGTAAAAAAAGAGCATTGTTTGAATTTCTTTAATGTTTTCCCCCCTGTTGGAAATCCTTCCTCAATTCGTTAGTTACTCTTCATACAAGACTTAGGCGCTGTTTTGCATAATGATAATGTCGGATACTTATGAATAATTTAACTTTTGTATCATGGGATGCTCGGAATCGAAAGTTGATGAGACAGATAAAGAGGCTAATGAAAAAGATGAGCGGCGTTCTTTTGTGTTGTAGATCTGCGTGTTTTAACCTGATAAAGAGATTATTTAGATCTCTGTTTTATCGTCATAGATGATATACCTTGGAGAACTCTTAAGCTATAAAATTCAGATGGAATGATAAATAGGGAATGAAAAAGTTAAGCATATTCAACTTTTGCGAAACATGATCCTTGTGAACTACATTGTAATGTATACACGCAGTAATAAATTGGTTTCAACGTTTTGATTAAGCGACTTATTTTATGTGTTATGACTAAAATATTTTACTCTTTTATTTGTTTTGGAGTTATTTTTTTCCTAGAGTTGTAACATTCTGTTCTAATTAAAGAATAACAAGTTGTGAGTCCCTCGCCCCAGTTACTAGAGATGTGGAAGATTAAAAAAAAAAAAAAAAAATGATTATATCGCAATAGTATTTGTCACATAAAGCCTCGGTATTTTAATCAATACATAATAGATATTCGTAAACGTAGTTCTGATTAATTTTAATTTGATTAAATTTTAATCTTCATCGTCTCGGGGTATAATTTTTTTTATCTTTCATATTATCTAGCTACATATATATCCATCTTATTGTACATTTAATTCTCAGTTTTTTATGCTGTGACATAATCGTAAATTATTACCACCGATATGACGTATAATTTGTGCAAATATTTTTGTTAAGTTCATCTGTTTTAGATAAAATGTTTCTATTGGTTGTATATCATGTTAAAGATAGTAACTCAGGAAACAGCAGATGAAGCATAATGAATCATGGAAGTAGAAAATAGTATTGTTATTTACACACACACAGTATTTTTGGAGGGAAATACGATATAAAACAAATGCCCATATATGCTAAAGAACTTCACGTTGTTCAGTTATAAGAAACCTAAATACGCGACAATCAAAATTTGTGATTGAAGCAATCATGTAATCTTGTTTACAGACCGTAATGTGGTTTTCATTTCAATAATCTACTATACAATGAAAAATTCAGATATTGTATTGGATTAAGTAGAGTTATGGTAAATTGTCAAACTGGAAGTTTTTCCTGATTGAACTTAGTAAATGAAGTAATTTTTGTGAGCTATTAATGAAGTCCTAGAAACTCAAACGAGATAAGATAATTACCGTGTATCAATTCATACGTCAGTTTGCGGATGTTGAATTGGAGGGCAGGATAAAGGGCCTCGTGTTTGTTCCAAACATAGAAATAAGCATGTGCAATCTTATTTAATATGTACACTTCATAATTCTTAACATCTGTTCATATATTTTATTTCTAATTTGTCCTTGAAATCTGATTCTGGTTTCTTAATTGAAGAAATTTTTAGTTAATATGGCATTTTGTGCCTTTTTTTTTTTTTTTTTTTTTTTTTTTTTGGGGGGGGGGGGGTCATTTTTGTGATACATGTTTGTATTTAAATAAATGCATTATGAGGATTCTGAAATCTTATTTAATTATCTGTGCGGGAGTTAATTAATTTTTCTTCTTGCCAAATATATCCGTGAATATTTTAGTTTAACTTCAAAAATAAACTGTTAATTTAATGCAAGATTGAACATATTATTGATTTTTATAATTGTGTTGATGTAATATTATTTTAAGATAATTATTTCAAGAGTTTTGGGGCTATCTTTTAAATCGCACGTGGCAATTTTTTTAACAATAAAAACTTTAAGAATGGTACATGTAGATTTAATTCTTTTTTTCTTACGAAATTGGAAATCGTAACAAAAACATCATTAGTTGGAAAATAATTATTTCAAAACTTTCAGAAGTTATGCATAAAAATAATTAATTGTAAAAACAGAAGTATTTATAGGTATAAAAACGAATAGTTTTTGCATTAAGATTAAGAGGTAAGAAAGAGCCTTTGGTGAAATTGGTAGTGGGTACTTTCATACAGCAATATTTTAGAACGAAGATGTGAGTATTGCTTTTCAAACATGAAAAATCGTTATTACTTGTATATTTTTATTCATAAATAAATTTTAAGACACTTATAGATTATTATATATTCTTTTATGTTAATATTAAATCATTTATTTTTATAATCAATTTCAGTGAAATAATGAAATATATTTATTGTTTTCTAAAAATGTAGAAACCCACTTTTAGTTTGAACTGCATTTGTTTTACTTTTTACTTGAAAAGTTAACCAAATATTTTGAAATTTGAAATACGTTAAAACAATTCGATACCCATGTATTTTACTTATCACTGCTTCATTGAGTTTGAAAGAGTAAAAGTAATAAGATTTATATTTAAGAAATATATACCGTATATGGTTTTTTAACATTGGCTCTTGGAATTTAAAAAAAAAAATAGAGAAAAAATAAATGTTTAGTTTAAATTTGAAAATGATGAATGTTTGAATAATTAAACCTTTTAAAATAAAACCTATATTTCTTTCGAATTTTATTTGTACTTTTATGTAAGTACTCCTTTTTTTTTCTCCCTCAAAACAAACGCTGGAATATTTTTGCAAGATATACGAATGGTAAGTGATATAATATAGCTATATGTATATGTATTATTATTTTTTTAAAAAAGATAAGGTAAGCCCTACACATTTACAAAAAACCATATTATGTCTATCTTACTGTAAAGCAAGAAATTTAATTGAAAGCTTTTTTCCCGTGTGTTTTAAATTAATACAAATTTATCTTTTTTGAAAACAAATTATGTTCTGTATAATTTTTTTTTTTCAAACTCATCTGCTTTTTGCCCAGAAATTCGTGACTTATCATTTAAATTTTATCACCCTGAAAACTCACATTATTTTTTCTACAACTGTAATCCAGTACATTACCGTTCTTTTGCGACGATTATTTTCGTTTTAGTGAAGTTATATGTTCACTCAACTGTTAAACAAACGCATTTTCTAAATGAAAAAGTGCGTGAAAGTCCAGACGATTTATTAAGACCGCTGGGGAAATAATGACAGTCCAAAATTGGTGTACTTGTTGCTTTTGCCGTGACTGCATGTTCTAAGTATGCTTAAAAACATACATTTTGATATATTATCTTAACATCTGTGAAGATCATAAGTTCTCTTCAAAATAGATGATTGTATAATTTTGTTTGTAAATAGTTGAAATATTACATAGTTGGCTGTTTTATTTAATAGGTTTATGGTAACTATTTTTAGAGAAATATAAAACAAATGGATAATCGTTTTCGTTTAAGTATTCTGTTAATGATAAATTTTGAAAAGCCCTGTAGAAGTTATTAAATTTGACGATGAAAAAAGAATAAGAGCGCTTGTTTTATGAAACAGACCCCATTCTCCCTTTTATGTACTTTAAAATGTAAATTGTTTCTGTATTTGAAGTGATATCGTATTACGGAAGTGACAAATTTGTATACTGAAAAATAAGAGGGATTTTAATATATGTTATAGTGAAAAATAGTTTACTATTTTATATTTTATTTCTTAATCGTAAAAACAACACATTTTTATCTTATTTTTGCTTGCTGTAATTTTTTTCTTGAATGAATTTTTTTTTATTATTGGGAGCTAAAAAGAACATGAATAAAAAACATTTGAAACACACGTTTTAGTAAGTCTTTACTAAATATAGATTTTGTAATTAGAATCAAGTCAAATTTATAAATTGTAGAATAATACTTTATATCTAACAAACCAAAAAGTAAAAGAAGAAGAAAATAATTGTAGGTTAAATTGAAATTGTGTTTAAGACGAGAAAGAGGGAGAGAACACGAAGTTTTTTTGAAATTATGATTATTGAAAGCGGATTTGAAATGATACGTGTGTTTTTCCTAATTTTTTTCCGTCCGAATTATTGTAATTCAAATATCTATCCCTCTTTTGAAATGTCCTTTTTAAGATAAAAACATGATGTGGTTTTTAATCCTATATATAAAATAAAATCTTCATTAGCTAATAGTTTTTTTTTTTTTTTTTTTTGTGCATTAACAATACTCCTCTACACACATACATTAATGGGTGAGATTTTTGTTTCTATCATAAACTATTTATAATTGGAATGCAGTTTGTATTTACTTTAAGAATTAATATATTAGCCATGCACTTGAATTTTTAAGCTATTTTGTGCCTTAATCCAATTATGCTAAGATCCATCGCTTTTTAGAGAGGGAGAGAGAAAGAGAGAGAATTCAGCTTTTGACAGCATTGAAAAAAGAATGGGGCGGATGCTTTAGAATCTTTCTGAATTATATTTTGAAAGAAAAAAAAAGGATGAATTAGTAAAAAAAAGATGTACGGTAGGAAGGGATGGAAAAAAAAGCTCTTTGCTAATGAAAGATTTAAGGTGCTTGAAGAACGTGACAATCATTAAGAAAAGATATTTCGTTTCTTTTTCTTTACAGCAATAATGCTCTATAATTTACCGTTTTAATCGTTTTTCGTGATAAAAATGCTGGACTGCCTCTGGTTATGTTTTTCATACTTGAAAATGTACTTTAATGCCATTTCCCCTTTCTCATTTCTGTAATAAATAACATTTTCAGTGAGTGAGAGTCGAACTCTTATGTAGCTGGTGTTTTTATATGCATCATGGACATTCATACATGTTTCTGGAATAATTTACTTAAGTGATTTCTTTAATTATATGAATTTTTAATACACTCTTTTTAATGCGTATTTTTTATGGATGTCGTTAGAATATTTTTTATTAAAAAAATCAATTTATGTATGTTACGTGTTAATTTTGGCTGTTTTGTTTTGATTCTTTTTAAGTCAAAAAAATTGTGATTTGTTTTGAAGCTTTTCAAATTGCAATTATAAATTACGTATAACATTGGTTCGATTCTTTAATAAGTTTCAATCTGTTTATGAATAATTAATTTTGATTAGTTTGAATTGCTTCGCTTCATGTTCAGCAATTCAAAGTTGTTTCATATTTTTCAATTCTACAATGTTTTGGGGATACAAAATTTTTAATATTCTCTAAGATATTTATTTCATTTATATTACTTACGCGTTATTTTATAATTATTTATACACAATGGATTTTTGTCCCATGAAAATTTCTATTTCCAAAATTAGCATATTACATTTTATCTTCAAAAGAAGACAGCACATTTTAGTCTTGATTTAAAGTGCGATCGATTATGAAGCAAATACAGAATCATTAATAAAAAAAATGTATAACGTACGTGATTTATATAAGGTTAACTTCCGACATATTATTTAACTATTGAAAGAAAATGCTTCTCATTTTCAGTTGATAATGTCTTGAATGATTATATATAATTATTCAACTAATTATAGCAATAGGAGCAAAAAGAAAACATTGATGTCTTGTTATTCTCATTTGCTTATTTTTTAAAGAGTAAAATCCTGATTACATAATTCTAAAAATGATAATTATATTCCTGAATATTGAAATTTAATATTTTCAGATTGCTGTATTCAAATCTGTTCCTTTAAAAAGTTTAGGAATTACCATTGCTTGCAATTTATAACTATATTCCTGGATATAGAAATTAAATATTATTAGATTACTATATTCAAATATGTTCCTTGCTTAAAGAAGTTTAGGATCTATATCTTTGCTTGTAATTTGTAACTATTTATATAATTCAAATTTCCAACTATCTTATTATACTCATATAAGAGCCTGATCTTCCCAATAATTATTAATAGAGCATTTTTATGTGCGACTTACATATTTCTGATTAATTGGAAAATATATTTTTTGTTATTTTGTGTATGTTATCGAATTGAAAATTTAGTTCTGAGCTGCTGAAAAAGTAATAAATGTCAAATAAGTTTTAATTTTTCTATAACTTGTTGTAATAAATAGAAACCAGTTATATATTCATGAACCTTTATTTTAAATTAAGTTATAAAAAATAATAAAGTAATTATTTTTTCATGCATTCTATACATTGATGTTTTATTATATTTCTAAAAGCAGTGCGCCAATATGTTTCTAAGTACTGTTGATACGTTTTATTTAAAATGAAAATGTGTAACGTATAAGTTTGTTTTTACTATTGGCCTTGAGAATATTTTTGTTACCCCTTTCAAAATTTCGATTAAATTCCTTCAATAATAATATATGTGTTGGGAATCATATAAATCTTTCTATACATTTGTGAAACTCGATCCTGCAGATTTTTTAAACAAATTTTTCCTTATTTATTGTGATGAGAGAGAGAAAGTAAGAAAATATCGATATGATCTGTTAATTTTGAAAATTAAAGGCATAATTTCAAAATGCTTTTGTCTTAAAGCTGTTGCTTTCAGTTGATTACTTCCTTATTATTTTTTGAAATTGTTAACACCCGTGTGATAACAATTGGTTTGAATCGACCTTAATTACATTAGTCGAAATTTAGTGATTTTGTAAAACGCAATTTCTTTTCAAATAAGTTTCAAAATGTTTGTTGTGGTTTCCTTTTTAAATGGAACAAATTGAAGGAACTAAATGCGGAGTGTGGTTTGAGATGAATGAGTTTGAAAATGCTGGAATGAATTCTGGAATCAAAATAAATTTGAAAAAAGATGTGAGGAAATATATTTAGATATGAAATTATTTTTCAAAAAATTTAATGTGTAATTCTTTGTTTTGAAAATGAATATTCAAGATGAATACAATTAAATAAAATATATTTTTTAAAAAATATACTCTGGTAATAGCGTAAAAATGATTAATTACCTACTCGAACAAATGTCACCATATGCTAATTTATTGTTTTGTGTATTCACACATTTCATAAACATAATAAGCAAACCATGTGTAATTTTGATTGCTTGGCTTGCCTTTTGTTGATATTTTTTTATGCCTGAAGTGGTGGAGTAGAGAGATTTTACCTCATTTTAGCAAAGATTCCGATTGTTTTGTTTCTCTTGAGAAATATGAGTTCTTTTACTTTTACGAGAAAATTGCCTAATATCCTCTTTTTTTTACTGCTCTATGTACCTTTACGAACCGGTACTACGTCGAATTTCTATCTAGCCTGGGCGTAAGGCCGTTTTGAATCCTGGCGCAGCCGGGGGGGAAAGGTACTTATTCCACTGTATGTATACATATATTTATTCGTTGAGTTCATTATATTTTTTTTGTTTTTGTGCAGTTATTTTAATAGCGTTCCAGTGGTACTTGATGTCCTGGAAACCGGTCCTTTCAACGCTATTATTTTTTCTCCGTTCGTATTCTTGCTCTCCCTGCATCTAATGACTAGTAGATTGAGACCTCGCTGCGAGGGTAGCGGGAAAACAAAGCCGCTGCCTAGATTGGGACCTCGCGACGAGGCTAGCTCATGTTCCACGGTTACCAGTTAAGAGTATTGACAGTGGCGCGTGATAAATGGGGCTCGGCTGGCCCGATGCCAGGTTCCCTCTACCGCAAACTGCTTCTTCTTTTTCGTTCGCTTCTATTTTCTCTTCGCTCATTTCGCTTAACTACTGCCCCCTTCGCAAAACTTCGCTCGTTCTTATTCCCGAAGCAAATTTTTGAAATTTCCTCTTCGCTTGTACGTAGCTAAGATGCTTTTCGATTTGCGACGAGTTTCTGCACTTCTTGTCCTTTCTCAGGCAGTGGAGATGACTAAATGTCAAGCGACCTGCTTTTAAAAATGCCTTCGATCTTTATTTTTCCTTTTTTATATAAAAAATTTAGTAATGTGTTAATCAAAACTTTGCTGTGTACGCGATTGTCTCTCACTCCGCGTGTACAGCATAATTTACTTTTTACTCATTACTTAACTCCACTCAAATACCCGGACTTTCGCAAACATACATGTACATAGTGTTTTGACATTAAGTTAATCTTTGCTGGAACGCGATGGGTTTTGGCGAATGAATTATAAAATTTATCTGAATGGGGGAGGAAAATAAGAGGAACTTTGTCCTGAGATATTTTTTTAAATGTTTAGTACTTGAGAATTTAATCATTTTTGTTACATCTTCTCTGAAAATAAAAGGGTGGGGTATTGATTTGAATATCTGATTCCAGTGCATTTCAGACTTGTAAACATTGCTAAAATATTTAATACTGAGCAATCGTTGTCCTTACAAATTGAAGAAATGCTTAATGTGCTTTATTTTCTTTGGAAAAAACCCGTAAACCATTGAAAATGTTTTACTGTTGGAATTTTTTTTAATTCTGCTCTTACACGATGAATATAAAATTATGATACGATTAGAATTATTCTGTATGTTAATAATTATGTCTCAAGATAGTATTATACCGGAGCCATTTGAATTACATAATTTCGGTTTCATAAGTTTTGTTTCTCTAATTTTCTTAGTCTTCCTCTCTGTTACCATATTTTCCTGTTAATGTAAAACATGTAATACATAAAAAAATGTACGAAACAATCCCGTATTTTCTAAAGCTTTTCTTCTTAAGATTCGAATATGAAAGGGAGGAATGAAATCGTTTTATGTAATTTTAAAATTCTACTTTTTTGATAAATTATAATTGAGCTCTTTTTTTTAAAAAAAGCAACCAAAATTTATTTATATATTTTCATCTGTGATAATATGGTTGAAAAATATCAAGAAAGCGCGTATATAAGTCTTTAGAAATAAAACAAGTTTTAGAAAATCGTATGTAACTGAAATATTTATTTATGTACTATAAATCTGTATTTATTTCGGAATTTTGATTTTGGAATTGGGATCGCATTGCAGAACTACTTTATTTAATAAATTATAAAAGTTCCGTTTTAATTGTTATAAGTATTATTTTGAAACTTATTAATTAATTTTATAACTGTAAATGATACATATTTTTGAAACATCAATTTAAATTAATGGCTATTTTCAAAATATCACTTGAAAAAATCCCATTGTAGTATGAATTAGCATTATTTCAACAACTGGAATTAAATAAGAAAATAAAATTGATTACAAAGTAATGAACTGTATTAATATTATCTGAAAATAACATATATACACATTTATGCCATTAATCTTTTTCAAAACAGATAAAAAGATTAAAGCACTATTTTAAATCACTAATTCATATTGTTACTTTCAGGTTCAGTAGTGAGGAATAAAAAAACATCATTAATCAAGTTTTTTCTTCCATATGTTAAACATGTCATCACGCTGAATATAATTATCTGATGATACATATGCAGTTGCAGTCCATTAGCCGTTTGTTACCCATTCTAAAAAAAGGAAACTATTTTCCTTTAAATTTATATATTTAAGTGGCATGTTCAATATCCCAAACGTGTAATGTACTACTGGGCGAAAACATTTTTGGTATTCCAAATAAAATTCTTTGCGAGCAATTTTTTTAAAACATTGAAAGAGAGAGAGACTTGCGATAAAGTGATAAAATACTTTTAAATGTTCCCAAAACGTGTGTAAACTAAAATTAGGTACTTATTCATTTACACAAAGAACATTTTTTTTAAAAAAAAAAATATCTTTCATATCTTGCAGGACCAAAATTTACTTGTTGCAAAAAATTCAGAGCAGTAAAATTTCAATAGTATTTGTGGCATGTTCACCACAGAATAAAATCTGCATTCTAAACAACGCAACTGCTTGTTGAATTCATCTTAATTTTCATGGCATAAGGTTGTGTCTAGAAAATTTGTCTATTTTAAAACCACTGAAGAAAATATTTCTGTGAAATTCTAGCAAGTTTAATACGTGAAAAGATAGCTAATTTTCTGCTTTCGTGGAAATCAAGTTTCTGAATTTTTATCTAAATATATTTATGAAGATACATTTTTCTCCCTGTCTGAAATTCTGAGTGATAAAGTTATTTTATTTTTTTATAAATATTTTAAATTTCTACGATTCCAAAATACTACGATTTTTTTCAGTAAGAAAGTGGTTCATATCTATCTAAAATTATATTTAATCAATAAATTAAAATGTAGGAAAATTTTGTATCTTTTTTTTTTTATGCAAGTATAAAAATCTTGTATAATATTTTGTAAACTTAACTTTGACTCAGAAATGCGTATCTTATTTTTCTGTATCACTAATTTTTACTTTAATGTAGTTTTATCGTTATTTATGTTAAATATTTCGGTGGCAAGGATGAGTGTTAAAGAATAAGGGGAGGTAATCTATTGTTATTTGTATTAAACTAATGTGTCGTATTCTGATAGGAAAAGCTGATTGACTGTCCGAAAAGTTTAGAGATGCTAATGAATCTCTTAATGTTTTACGGTTGATTGAATAACACGTAGTAAAGTTTTATGGACGTCTAGTCGTATCCATAAAATTTTTCTTGGAGACGCTGAAGCTTTTAAGTCGTATGTTAAAACTTTTACTAATTTTATATCTGTTTTATGATAAATGTTTTTTCTCCTACATTTGGAATCTTGCAAGAGTCATTGTGCTTCCTTCTGAGTTTGAACTACGTATACATATGCGGAAAAATAAAAGTTGAAATACTTATGTTAGAAATTAATCATGCTTATATGCTGAGGTTTCTGGAGAACCAGTAACAATTTGAAATTTGTTGTTTCTTACAAAAAATATATGATATGTACTAATATATAAAAAAATATTTTTTAAAAAGTTTTAGACTTATTTTCGATTTTCGTAAGATCGTGTTTTAAATTTTAAATTCCTTGCCAATTTTTTTTTTTATTTCCTTACCTTTATCCTTTCAAGATTAACATGCCAGTGACTTGATGTACACTTTGCGATTACAATTTTTTAAAATTCTATCTGCCTTTAGATGTAAATGAAAAACTTAGTTGTAAGTAAATGTGCCACTTAGTACACAAACTATTTGTTTTATTTTCCTTTTAATAATTACTACTTATTTTCTGGATTTGCCATAAATGTTGGTTACTAAATTCCTTTTCAAGATAATTACAAAGAACAAAATAAATGAGCAGAGTTATCTACACTTATCAACACCCATTTAAAACTTTCTATATATATATTTTTTTATTTTTAAAATATAGTTGGAATTTTTCATCAGTGAAACTTAAATAAAATAGTTTTTTTTCCCAACCTCAGAAATCTGTTTTAAAGAAACATTTGCTGTCATTTTGTGAACATCTTTGTTGTCTTGAGAAAAAAAAAAGAAGAAAAAAGGGGGGTTGAAAGAAAGAAAGGGGGAAAGAAATGTGTGACTGTCAAGGTCCAAATCAGTCTTTTGATTACTGTTGTTTGAGTTTTTTTTTTTAAGTTGAAATAAAACATTGTTGCTTTTTCAAAGTTCGCTTCTGTTAACTACTACGTAAACATTTTTTAAAAATAAGTACAAAAATAAAATTACTTCCCTTGTTATCAATCAACGTCTAAATAACGGCATCTCCACAGTCGTTTAAAACTTTTCTTTTCTTTTTTAATGAAATCTTTCTCCAGACACTCACTTAACAAGTAAAAAAGAAAGACAAAAAAGGTGCTTGGGAAGATAATTGCTCTATTTTTTTAATTCTTTTTTATCTGTTTTGTTTTTACTTTCTAATGAAGCTGTTCAGACACCTGTGCGTAAGCAAAACTCTTTTAATACTAGATTACGAAGAGTTTTTTCCCCCATCTCTTTTTGTAGGTTTTTATCTCTTTCTCCCCCACTCCTCCCACCATCGATCTTGTTTGTAAACTTGGTTACCGTCATCGTTCCTTAGGTTTATAGCATTCTTTGCGTAAATACATATGACACGTAAGTCTAGACGCCGTATTTTCATTCATTTAAAAGCAATTCTCTTTGGCGTTTTCATAAATAAGCATTTAAGTAAAACTGTTTAATTTTTTAAAAAGTTATTTTATTTTTGTGTGATGTGAGTAAAAAGAAAAATGTTTGTTTGGATTTTCTAATTAAGTCATTTTTCTTTTCTTTTTTTTAATGAACATATTATTACTTATGTGAATGACGTCTCCCTCTTATTTTCAGGAAATAATTGTATTTTTAGTTTTGGGATCTAGCATACTAAAAGTAATTTCCCCCCCCCCCCAAATAAAAATATCATTCTACTAACGTGAATTAATTTATTACTTTTCATGTAGTTAATTTAGCAAATGAACTGAAAATTTCAATTTCCTTTTATTTTTATTATTCAGATTTTAAATCACACGCTTGAAAGGATTATAAAAAATACTGCCGATTTCTTATTTTTATATCAACGTTCTTCATTTGAATACTAGTAAATCGTCTGTTTTTGTAACAATTTTTTATGTAAAAAAAATGTCAGCAATTATTGATCAAAATCCTATTATGATATTTTTCATTTTCATCGCTCTTTACTAGTGAGACAAAATATATAAATGAAAACATAATATTTATACGATATAAATAACAGTTTTGTGGCTAAGACTAAAGTAAAAATGAGTATGTTATCTCTTTGGTAGAGTCCAACTTTTTAGTAACGCATTATTATGCTAAAGAGCACGTTTGCAGCCAGTTAACAACGACCCTTTGCTAAATTGTCCTATACGTTTCATTCTCTAATGTCATTTACATTTTTTTACTGCTATCTTTCCTCTCTCTCATTCTTTGTATTTTTATTTTTCTGGTGTAGTTGAAAGCTTTTGGACTTTGCCTTCAGCTCCATTATGTTTCAAGCAACGCAAACACTGTCCGTTTTATCTTCTGTTCATGATAAAACTGAATACAAGAGTCGGAGTTGGATGATTTTTTTTGTTGATATTTTTTATTCGTCAAATTTACAATTATCTTTTTCAGAAGCTATTATTGCTGTCTGAAGGTGCAAAGTTAAAAACGTCCCTGTTTTTCAAGCAAGTTTTATGGGCATTTTTAACACGAAAGTGTCTTTTTTCACAGGACTTCACATTAAAAGGTGTTATGAAATTGGGCGTATTTTTTTTAAAAAAACCGTTATTGACTTGTCTAGAACTATATTTCCCTTCTACGAACACTAATGAAAAAATTTCCATTTTCTTTTTGTCTGTGGTATAGATTTTTGAAAAAAAATTCAAATTTCAATTTCACAGAATTTAATCCGAAATACAACTTATGGGAAATGTATAAGGAAAATAAATTTATCTGATGAGGAAAGGGGGGGGGGAAGTAAATTTAAAAATTGGAAAATTATTTTTTTTAGAATTAAAATTTTCATAAGGTAGAAAACATTTATTTCAAATATGAACTAATTTATTTTAAGGAGCGCGATACTATTTTTGTCCTAATTGACTAGCGTGTAATGATTTTAAAATTCTGGTATTTTATCAAATTTCCGAAAGAAATGTGTTTTTGTTTTACATTTTTGTGAAAATTTAAATAAAATAATAGGAAGATATTGTTTATTGTTCATTAATTAGTATTATAAAGAATGGAGTAGAAATACTTAATTTTAATGTCAAACATTAAAATGAAATTTTATATTTTGGGAATATTACGCACAAACTGTTTTAAATTTATTATTTTACCTTAAGTAAGTAATATTAATAAATCAGAGTTCCGTCGGACTGGATATGTGTGTGCTGCATTAAAATTCAAAATAAAGGCTTTCGATCTTGTACCACATGTTAAGACAAAAAAAAAAAAAAAAGTTCTCTCCGTATTTATTATTAAGAGAGTTTTATAGTTGAGAGAGACATTGTTTAATTGGTTCAATATTAGACTGGCCACATTTGTAAAATTTTGCAGTGTAAAAAATATACTAAAAAATATCTTTCGTAGATCAGTTAGTTCCTCATTGCTTGTTAAGTAAATTGCCTGTTACTCAAACGCATTTCACTGCATATCGTATGGGAAAATGAAACATGCTGTATTTGTGTGAAGTTTCGATTTAGCATTTCTCATCCAAAAAAATCTTAAAAGATCGCAGTTTTGACGAGAACTTCTTATGCTTAATTTCGGTTCCAGCAACACCTGCTATAACAGAACAGCTCTGAAATTTCATTTTCTAAAACTTAATGTTAAAACCTGAAAAATAAATTTTTTAACATCTTTTTATGTTAATTTGCAATTATATATTTGGATAACAGTATGAAAGTAAAAAAAAGCAGAAGTTGAAGGTAAAAAAAACACTTATTTGGTTTCCTCATTTTGATTCTGCTGTAGGCCTTTGTTGTGCTAGTTTTTCTGGAAAACTCAAGGAATTCTTTTATCATATTTTACCTTCTTTATTTCCCTTGCTTTCTAGCAATGAGCGTGTAATATATCGAAGTACATGGTGGTATCTGTCGATTTTTGATCTATCATTGCATTTAATCCTTTTTTTAAAATATTACAAATTAATGTCCAAAAGAAATGAAAATGCTATAAAATACAGATTTTCTCATATGTATTTGTTAGTCAGATATATGCTGAAACTTAAACATCATTCGCAAAATGGATAACCTTATTTTCAAAACCTAATGCACATTTTATTCGTTTCATTTGGCATTTTTCCAGGATTGAAAATACTCGTATAACACCTCAATTTTCTAAATTTTAATGATTTCCAGATTAGACCTGTATTAAAAATGATTGTAGAAAGTTGGAAACCATGGTACCCAAATAGTGCCAATAATAATAATTAATTGAATTCCAGTCTCATCATTAACATTAAACGTATTATTTATTCTCAGTTATGGACAGAGCTCAGTCTTAAATGACACCATAAAGTTTATCTGGCCAAGCGAGCTCAAAGTTCGAGTGTTCCGGCTGTTTTTCAGTGCCACATTCATCCAGCAACGTGCTGATACGAGGTGCCTTTCGTGATCATATCGCACCAAAAGATAAAAACATTGATGAAAACGTTCCTGGAATCACTTTTAGGATGATATGGTAGTTTATTTCCGTGCGCTGTTTTGGGAGATGCTTAATCTTATTCACTTAAACTAGAATTTATTTCGAGCTCAGTCTTCGGATTTGTAATTTAACTCAATTTAAAGTAAGGGGCCATTTGTACTGATTTTTTGTCTTGTCTAATCGTAAAAAGTAATCAGTACACAAATATGCCCTGCTTTAAACAAAGATGTACTGGTTTGAGAAGACAAAAACAAATTAACTTATCAGTGTGTCAAAATATTCGACTTTTGAAAAAGCAATCTTTAATCAACTCCCACGGAATTTTATCAGAACATTCCACAAAACGAGTTGCTTAAAATCAGTTCATTCTTCAGAAAGTTTTTTTCAAAACAGAATATTTTTAAAAAGTGTAAAGTTGAGATGTTATAGTGGCTCCGGTCCGATTTCCTTTTTTACGTTTTATTATTATTTCATTTTCATTTCCGTGTTATTAGTCTTAATTGAGGTGAACTCTGTCCCAATTTTTTCCCCATAAATTTGTTCTGATTTTCAATTTTTGAAAAAGGGTCACTTTAATTTAAAATTAAATTCGGAGTATTATCTTTTGTAATTTTGCTGTAGAAAGGTAATTTTCTAAACTGTGTCAAATAATGTTTGTGCATTATGACTAATGTTTATCTTTTATGACTGTAATCGTTAATAATTAAAGAACCGAAATCTACTAACTTGTGTTTATCGCACTAATATCTGTGTTTTAAATTGCTCTTGAAATGTAGAATTATTCAGTAAATTCTCAATTTTTCACCTAAGTATATTAGATGATAATTCATTAAGGTATAAAAGACACAAAATAGAGAACATATTGTATACAAAAAAAAATGTACTGATTCAAACAAAATTGGTAGTTTGCTAAAACACTATGCTTTCTATACAATAATGAAGACGATATGTGGAATCATGATTGAAACATTATAGTATTAAATGTGCTGAGGTAAAAGTTCAGGTATTATATTTTTTTTAGTTTGTAAATTTTTTCTGTTGAATTAACTCTAATCATATTATAATTTTATATTCACATTAAGGAAAATGTCATTGGTGCAAAAAAGATTAAGAACCTTTGTTTCAGAAAGTAGGGAGAAATGCTTGGTTAACTATTTAAAATAGGAAAAATAACATTCGTATTTACTACCATCGAGTCTGTTTTCTTTACAAAATATGCACCAAATAATAACTGATTTTAAAGTGGTTTTTATGTTCTTCTAAAATACGAAATGCATTTTTACAAAAGATGCAGTGAAATGTGACCATTTGATTGTGACATACGTGGTAATTGGTAATTTTATTATCTACAGCCTGCAATGATTGCTTCCTATCAACCATTACATACAAAGAGTTTATAAATCCACATAAATATATTTACAAGCTCATGCTCAAACTTAAACTTTTTTTTTTTTTTTTTAATTTGCAATCGTACAGAAATTCCGGGTCATGAAGTTCTATGGCAATTCTACATTGTAAACAAAAACGATAGCTATTGAACATTGAAAAGTAATTGATACTCTTTAGTTGTTCCTTCATTAATTTTTTTTCTACTTGTCAAACTGGTTTATGAAGATGCTTGACAAAGCTTGCATTATGAATATTACCTGTATAAAAAATAATGTGCGTCAATGTAAACTAATGCATTTTCTACTGGAATCTGAGATGTCTTAGTTTTTATGAACTACATTAGTGTATCACTACTTGTAAATTTGATGCATCCTATTTTTCATTATTTTATTTGTAGAATTATAATTCTAGGCTTGTGCTGAAGTAATTAATTTAATTTTTTAGACGCTACAGAGAGAAATATGTGTTTTTATTATTTACATATTTGTTTGTTTAAGAGTGTTGTATTGGTTAAAAGATTATTTTAATGAAGGATAATTCATATATATGTATATGATCAACTGAATTTATATCTTCTCTTCCTTTTTATTTAAATATTCTGAGCGCCAATTCTTTTAAAAATTAAAACAATTATTACTTCATCTTTTAACTAGTGTAATTTCCTCTTTAAAATTCGCGCTTGTTATGTTTACCAGAAAGATCTTGAAACCCATTTAATTGCTGGATTGGGATGATAATTTAAGGGAATTTTCTTATTTCTCAAGTACAAAAATTGTCGCCAACCGATAATGGCTCTCTTTTTTTTTGTTGTTGACATTAATTTAAAGAACACTTTTTTTTCTCCCCTCCACTGAGAGAAAATCTCAACTTCTGAGCAACAATTCTGAAATGCCTAGAAGTGATGATTTTAATCCTCAGAAAATTGATGTAAAATCTGTTAATAAGAAGAAAAATGATTTAAGTCCTACTACTGCTGATGAATTTATAAAAACAAGGCATGTTTGTTTCGGAAATTATGAATAAACTTTCCTCGTTCTTTTCTGTTGACTTTTTTATTGATTAAATTTTTCCGTTAACGAATTAATTTATTTAGAATGCCCAAACACTCAAGTTTACAAAAATTACTCATTGAAAGAATAGCTATAAAAAAAAGGAGTTTATCTTAACAAACTTAATTGTTTTATCCAGTGTGTTATCTCTAACGTATAGTTAATGCCTCAATTGAGTGATTTTAAATTTAGACGGTTTATGTAAATTAGTCAGAATCATGTTGCTGAGTGAGCAACTGCAAATAATAAAAAAATAATATGTCGAAGATTTTTAAAAAGAATTTCTGTGAAAATTTGGGTCTCTATAACGTGAGATTTTTAAAAACAATGTAATTAAATATTGGTTAGCTGTTCTATAGGATTTTGGCTGTTTAATGGTACAAAATGTGTTAAGCAACTGCTTATATAATTCTTTAATCAACAGCTGATGGATGATAAAATCTTCGAATGTACAGTATTTTTTTATGTATATGTTTTTAATATTTACAGTATATAATAGAAAAATAATTTAAATAAGTGATGTATTTAAAACAGAGTGAGAATTAAACATAAAGTTATAACATAAAAAGTATAAATCTTTTTTAATTAGATTTTCGGTTCATATGTGAGAGCTATATTCCGTTGTAAATCGCCTTGAAAAATGGTGTTTTTTTAAAGCATTTCATGTATGAATCAATTATAGTTAATAACATTTACTTCTATTCCACGAGTCGTCTGATAAGTAATTCAGTTTTACTTGCAGTCGAAAAATCTGACCTTTACTTACATCTGCTAACTAGAAATACATTGATGTGTCTCTATCCCATTCTAAAAAGAAGAAAAAAAAGGATTCGCTCTTATTGTTTACATTAATATATATTATTTATAAAATATTATCAGAAATAAAATTTCATTTGCTTTTTATGCATTTGTTGGTCTTTGACGAATAAAAATAATTTTATTTACGTAAATACAGTTTTTAAAGATCTTTTATAAAATCCGAATCCAATAAATTGAATGGAATTGAAAGAAAAATCTGCCCTATATTGTTTTAACAGGTGGTTCAGCGAAAGAAAGACTTTTAATGTCATTGAAATTTACAGTGATATAAGGATTATTGTTTGCTGTTATATTGGATTTTGCAATAACTCATCATCAACAAAATAATACGCAGTTGCAAATTTGGATGAGCATTAATAATTTTTATTGGAACATTCTGTTTAGTTTTTTTTTTTTCTTCCGTATAACAAATTTTGATAGTGTTGTTTATTTATGCTAAATCAAACAACTTATTTTAACTAGCTTGTACCTGAAATAATGTTCACTTGTATTCACTAATATATATAACGTACTCACAAATATGACATCATAATTGAATAAGATTCTTTCTTTAACGTCGAAGAGCGAAACCAAAACTCTGAACACATTTTTACTCAGAACACACACAAAATAAGTCCGTTTGATCGCATCACATACATCCATTTATGACAAGGCTTCTTTAAAATTTTTAAATGTTTTGTGAAAACTCCATTATTTTAGTTTATTATTAAATATCAGTGTACGATTAGAATATAAGAAACAAGTGAGGAACATATTTTATGCTGGAAAAATATAAGTTAAAAAAAAGACATTTTTAAATGTACAATAGTGCATAATTTATAAGAAGCTTGAGGCACTAAACTTAAATAATTAGGTAATTACCAATAATTAAGTACCATGGCTTCTTATATATTGAGATCAAAAGAAGCTTCATAAATTATATATTGTTTTACATTAAAAAATTTTTTTATACCTTTTAATCCATTCTGAAATAAAAGCTTGGTTTAAAAATGGTGCAAAATTTCAACTCAATTGGACGTTATTATTATGACCTCCCCAGGTTCCCCTAGACCGTCCTGCTTGAGTGAACCATAGTATTTTTGTCGTCCAAATTATACGTATATACAAAATTTCAGCTCGATCGGTTGTTAGGGGACTGTAAAAATTCTATTTCAAATTTTGAACTGGAAAGACATACATATGAACATAGCAAGTTAAATAAATGCTTGTTAAAAGGGGGTTTATTTAAACAAGAGAGAATAGTATAAAAGGCGCTGCATTCTGTAGGATATCGAAATCATATTTAATTTTTACGCGGAAAAACATTATCCAATTTGAAAAAAAAATGGCAGTGTTTGTCTTTTTTTTTTAGCATAGGGATGGCAGCTGTAAATAACTGCTGTTCTGACAGGGGGCGGTATAAATATAATCATCAGCTCAAAATTGCGTGTTATTGTATACAATGAAATATGTTAAGTTCTTAAGATGCAGAATGAGTATTGTATTCATGTACAATTTTAGTATAAATTTATATAATAGAGAGTGTTTTAAATCCTGATCAGTAAAAATCTTTTAAATGAATCTTTTCGAAATTATTCATGTACTGTTATAAATATACATTATTATTTTTTGTTTCAATAGATTTTGATTATAACCATATCCACATCTCTGTCCAACTATTCCTATAATTTAATATTTATAAAAAGCTTAACATTCATTAACAAATTGTATAACTTAACGTATATTTTCCCATGTTGAGATCTACTATTTATTTGAAGTCTTCTCCTCCTGTTAAATTTTAAATATGTAGAGCTAAGGAATTATTGAACTCATGTTAATCAGAAAGTATATTTATTCGTTAATTGACGTTTCAAATCGTTATATATTTTTCGTTCAACTACATTTCAACGTATAAATATTTAAAGTTTTATTTTTTAAAATTTTAGTGGAAAACGAGTTTTAATTTGGATGCGATTTTTCTTTAGATTTTATGTGGGGACATATGTTTTATAAATCGTATTCAGTTAGATTGATATCTTGCAAAACATTTTCATTGCAAGGAATTCGACTACGCCTTGTAATGGTTGGCTGTTTTGTTACTGGTTTGGTTGACACTTGAAAACTGCATTTCAAGTTCGGATAATCGAGTCACTTCTAAACAAAATAATGAACGTCTGAGAGACCCGGCTTAAGTACCTTTTTTTCTGTTTTAGTTTTTCATTTTTCTTTCTAGAGGAAATTTACTCCTTGCGCGGAACGCAGAACGGAATTAACCGGAGAAGACTTTTTCCTAACATTTATTCATGGCGGCTCATGATTGCCTTACACTGCGTCTGCGCGTTGGTGTATTCGAGGGACTATCTTCTCATTGAGAATTAGTTATTTTTAACGATTGACGCTCTTCCTCTATAGTTGCTACAAACATTTTTGAGTGTTGATTTCGTGTGTGTAGTATAATGTCGTACCATAATTCGTTATTAGAAATTTAAATAGTTTATTATCTAGAATATATAATGTCTCAAAATATGAAATGTAATACACAGAGTATATGTTCTCGGACACGTTTAAAATTATAAATGGACTTAGTTTTTATTAATTAAACGTCTAACTTTAACTTATTTAATACATATATAAGAGCTAATGAATATACTGAGAAATTCAATGGATTTTATTAATTAATTATTTTTTCTTATTACATGACAAACTTAGTATATCCGTGGAAGTAAATTTAGTTTTTGAAAAATATGTTTCAAGTATGATACATTTTTATCATTCTTACCAACTTCAGTGATGATATTTATTGAGAGGGTTGTTAAACCTATGAGTTTCAACAGTCATTGTCTCTTCCATTGTACCACCTTTAAATTGGCGCCAGTGTTGTTTTATCTTTCAACGAAATTCCTATCAAATTATTGATAATTTTGAATGCATTCTTTGCGTTCTACTTTCTATTTACTTTTGAAGCTTTTATCGAAGTCAAGTTGTACAGCTTTGGAATGTAATTTTATTGTTAATTTTGATAATGTTTATTATATACATATCACACGTCCTCATTTTATATTTTGAGTGAATATACTTCTACCCTAAAATATTTGATACATATCCGTGTGTGTATTTGTAAAGCTCACCTATTTCAATGTTTCATAGCATGTTCGATTATGTTTTTGGATGAAATTCATTTTCAGTCTGAGTTCGTTTCGAAAGCATTTTATGAAAATAAATAAGTTTATGTTGAAGCCCCCCTCCCCTTAATTAAATTAATATATTCAAATACAAAGTTTATATGCAGGTAAATTTTTGCGTTGGAAAATCTCATTTTATATATTTAAGTTTGAAAATGCATAATATCAGTTAATTCTTTGGATAATCTTTTGGTAAAAAAGGCTCTAATTTTCGTTTTGTATTGTAAATATTTTTTTTTTCGTAGAATATTATACTTTCTGTTAAGTTATTCTATAAGTAATCACAGTGAGGTATTATCAATATTTTACAGATTTTTTAATATATCAAATGCATATTGGAATAGTAATGAAATACATCCTAGCAAATCACAATTAGCCATTTTTTAGATGATCGAAATTAATTATTTTAATTTTTGTTGACATTAATTGCTTTATTTGATTCAAAATGTCGTGCATGACAAATATTTTTTACTATGACTTCATTTTTTTTATTACCAAAAAAACAAAACATAGATCTATGTTATAAAGTTTTTGGCTTTGAATTAGGAAATTATAAATTGCATTTTTCCTCCGTTATATTTTTTACTGTTCTTTCAAAGAAATGTGGCCTTACGCCTAAATTTAGTCTCTCTTTTGTACAATTAATAGTTCAGAATGAACCTAGATTTCTTCAAGTATAAAAATGAATTTCATAAAATTCAATAAAATTTATACTAACAATTGATAATTTTATTTTTAAACTGCAAATTTTTATGAGTTTTATGAAAGCAACATTATTTTGACAAAAAGAAGTGAGAGAAGCAGCATTCTGAAGGAAAAAAATATTTATATTTACTATTCTATATCTTATATTTTCTTTCGAAAAGAAATAGCATAGATTTGGCTCCTGGATAAATTCAAGTCTTTCGAAGATAGTATGAGTTTTCCGGGCAAAATTTTCTTATACAATGGCATTAAAATATTATAATATTACTTTAAACTGGCTTTAACGAGGATTTTCCTAGAAAATGAATACATGATGATATAAATAATAGTTTTTTTATTTGTTCATATTCGTTTTCCATTTAATTTAATATATTTCTAGCTCCAGTTCGTACAATTCAAGCATTATCAAGCGAAATTTTGCGTGCAAGTTTCGCAATATGGAATCACTCCCCACTTAATCTGATCATCCAACCGTGACCTGAGGAGAGTTGCTGGCAGTGGTTGGTGTACGCAGGCGCCTGTGCTTCGCTTCACGACGTTAGGCCGTACCGTTCAGTTTTGCTTAAACGAAGAGCTCCGTTTTCGCTATAGCTAGCAGTCTGGTTTTATTCATTGCCTTTATATTACGCCATGCGCGTTCGCATTGCTCGAATTTAGTGCTATGCAGCTGGATAGATGCGATAATAATCCCCATGGAGAAATATTCTATCCTATTAATTGAATTCGCCGAACTCGAATTTCGCACACACGTTTTTTTCAGTGAGGAAAAATGTAGAATGCTGATCCTTAACGGCGATTTCGTATTGCGCACGCGTTAAATTTTCCTTCCAAAATGTTTTCCTCTTAAGTCTGGCTTATTTTTACTTCAGAAAATTTAACTTCTCTCTTTTATTTATTTATTTTTTTGGTGGCGAAATTTATTGTAAGAGACAATTATTGTTTTGGTTTATTTTAAGAAACAGTTAATATAGCTCTAGAACTGAGCGTATTTCTGTGTACTCAATGCTACCTCGAGTCTGTTGGAGTAAAGCAACGTTTTCATATTGCAAATGGCAATGTGTGATCGCCTGTTATCTAAGTAACGACATAGTATTATATCTTAAAACTCAAACCAACCAACGTTATTTTCATATGAATGTTTATTGACTTTTTTTTTATGCTCGAAGAATAAGGTTATCAACCTATACAAGAGAATTTTACAGTTTTATATTTATTTATTTTTCTCTTTTTAACATTTATAATCGTTTAGTTTCATTGATATTATTCTAAGATAAGATTATTCACAACAAATGAAGGTTGTTGATTTGTATTATTACTACACCAAGTATTATTTTTTTTATGGATGAGAAAAAAGCGATGCAGTTACTGAGGCGTGCATGAAAAAAATGATAAATCCTGACTAAATATATTTAAAGATTACAGTAGTTCAGATGATTGTTGTTTATATTTCATTAAGGATTTTTTTGCATTTATTTCTTTACAAGCATCAATTGTCATAGTGAGATTTAATAATACATTTCAATATTTGTCGTCTCTTGTTTGTAAAAAAGAAATTGATTGAAGTTAGTATTGCTTGTGTATTATAGAAGCAGATTCATAGTTAAAAACAAAAAAGGCATTACTTCATCCAAAGCCGAAAAATTAACTTGTAGTTCATACAAAATATGTTCAATGCACAAAAATCTGAATGTTAATATAAAGGCTTGTGATTATTCCAAAACTGTTTTTGTTGGGAGATATGCTTGAGATATTTCCATTAATTTTAATTTTCCGATATAAGTTTACAAATTTATTTTCTTTTTAAAACAACTCTCGTATTTCATTATTTGGAATTATTATTCTTTGTATATATATGTGTGTGTGTGTTGCTTTAAAGAAATTATGAAAATGCCTTAATGTTTGGGTTAATAGCCAACTAACCTGTATTTGAAATAACTGGATAATATCTTTGTCAAAAACTTTTACTTTGTCATATGAAAAATAAATAAATAAGAATGAAAAAATTTTAAAAAATAATTTAAAAAATAAATATTTAAAAAAATTACTATTATTAACGGGTTTTTTTTCTTTCCTTCTCCCGCCAAATTCAATCCAAATTTTGAAGGGGGGGTGGAATTTGATTTTTAAAATATGTCTCACTGATGCTATGTTTGAGACCAATTAAAATAATCGACTCATTCAACTCTTATTTAGTTAGTTATTTATCCTTCGAACACTTTTTAAAAGATAATGTTTTGAATTTGATTTATTTTTCAACTTCCATTTTTTTCTAAGAGTTAATAAGAAAAAAATTACGTTGAGGAACATATAAATATTTTTCAATATAAAACATTTTCCCTCTACGCTGTAATTTTCTAATAACTTCTAACTATTATAAAGACGTTTATATATTTTGTGTCGGAATAGAAACAGTTATTCTTGTAGCAGATAGTTATGTATATATATACATGAAAATTTATAATCTTCACTTTCAATAACCTACACTTATTCGTAGAGTTATAGGAATGACAATATTTTTAATCTCTTTATTCATTATTCAAACTATTTAAAAAAAAATTACAATCGTTTATATATATATATATATATAACACATCAATCAATAACTCCCGAGACTAACCCAGAGATGGCGCTCGTAGTAAACCAGTAACCAGGTCTTTCTAGAGTACTAACCTTTGCTTGAAACGTGTCAAAATTTTAAGTCGATCGGACCAGAAACAGCTGAGTTATCGAGGTTGGAGTAAAGTCGTTTTGTAGTTTGTTTAAAAAATGGAAAAAACCGAGTTTCGTGTTCTGATAAAACATTGTTTTTTAATGGGTAAAAACACCGTGCAAGCGAAACAATGGATTGAAAAATGTTACCCGGACTCTTGTCCATCAAAAGCAACGATTTGTCGGTGGTTTGCCGAGTTTAAACGTGGTCGTACCGACACAAATGACGCGGAACGCTCGGGTAGACCTGTGGAAGCCGTTACACCGGAAAATGTGAGTGAAGTGACAAAAATTATAATGAAAGATCGTAAAGTGAAGCTCCGTGAGATTGCTGAGATGACACAGATATCTTATGGAAGTGTATTTACTGAAAAAGGTTTTTTGAAGTGAAGTGAAAAAGGTTTTTTCCAAGTGGGTGCCGCGATTGCTTTCGATGGAACAAAAACAGCAACGAGTCGATGATTCAGAAAGCTGTTTATCGCTATTTACTCGCAACAAAAAAGATTTCAAAAAAAAAAAGATTTGGAAAAGCGTTGGAACGATTGTATCACCCTAAAAGGTGATTAACAAAAGGTGTTATGTTGATGAATAAAAAAAAAATTTGCAAAAAAAATGTTGTTTTCAATGTTAGTCTCGGGAGTTATTGATTGATGTGTTATATATATATATATATATATATATATATATATATATATAAACGCTTATTTTGTTACAAGTGTTATTGTAAACTTCAACAGGCTAAATTTGTTGACCATTTATATTCGTAAAATATATAAATTTCTACTTAAAATTAAAACTTATTAGATACTGATTTATAATTATCTCTTTATGAGTACATAAAATTTTTTCTTGTAACACATATTTTATTTCCGAGTGAAATTTTGGTTATAAATTGGATTTGATGAATGAATTTAAAACCTGACCTGTAACGTAATTCAACATGTATTAAGAATACAAGAATGATGTGCGAAATTATGTATTGAAAAGTGTTTTATTATTCCCGATATATTATTAAAATTCATAAAAACATATTTAGTACTAGGGTATTCTAATTGTAATGTTATCATTATTTTGCATAGGTAACTACAGTAAACAAAAAGGAAACATTATAGCTTGTTGTTTGTTTAATTTCAGTTTAATTCATGAAATACCAATCTCTCTATTATGCTCTGTATTGTTTTCGATGACATTTGCGGCATACGATTGTATTTGAAATGAATCAAATAATTTTATTTTCTGTTTCTCAATTACTAACTTTTGTTATGTATTCCTGGATTTTAATTTAAAATTATAAAAAATTCGTAGTAAATTTTTTTCAAACGCTCCCTTTTTATATGTGGCAAGCAAATGAAAGTGAAATCTTCACGGCTCATTTTTATTCGAGCAATTACCAAACTGTTTCACGAGGTCAAAATTGCCCCCGAGTAGAGGGGAAACCCCAAGAATGTTCTTTTCTTTCTTTGTATGTTAACGAGCTTGTATTATTCATGGCGCAGGGACAATTAACGTTTTTCTTTTAATCGTTGTTATGGTTTTTAAATAATTGTGTAAAAGCTGAAATCTTTGAAAAGTTGTCATATTGTTTCATTTACAATATCAAATGAAGAAAGGTTAATATAATAAACTCTGAGCGCTGTTCTAAATAACTCAGTGTTTGATGCTGTATAATTATGAAGGCTAAAGAGCATTAATCAAATGTTAAAATTCTGGAATGTCTTTTCCTAATTGACTTTCGACTAACTTTGTTAAACTATCAATTATGTCTTAGCGCAGTGAAAAAAAAGTTGTAAACTAACTACTCAATAATTAGTAAAGACAAAATCCCATTCAATATAGAATTCTTACATAACTCTCTGCTGATAAAATTAATGCTCCAATTTTTAATGTCATATGTAAGAGGCTACCCCATCTTTAAAAAATTATCATTAAAGCAGGTCATGAACACTTCACTGATTATTAATGATACTAAAAAGCGACCATCAAAATGTTTTTGGTATATCTTAATCGACTCGAGAATAATATAACCCCATAAAGTTAAATTGATAAAACAACTTTATCTTTTCCTTACTCTAAAAATTCTTATTTTATTTCTAGTATGCTGAGGTTTTGCCTAGTCACTGAAATATTTGTACACATTCACCCCTAAAGTATTTAGTATTCACAGAGTTATCTTTTTATATATTCAGAAGTCATTCTTTCTAACAAACGCATTTTCCTAACTTTGATCTAAGTTAGGGTAAGTAATGTTTTGAAATTCCTAGCATTTTTAGCGTGTATGTAACATAAGGTATTAAAGACATTTTGAAAGCTCTACAAATTTTTCTTCATACACATCTATCTGTCGTTAATAATAAATAATTAAATTGAATGCATTTTTTTTTATTCTTGTTTTTTTCCTCTATTCTTACCGAGTTCATATTCGTATCATGTATAAGACATTATTATAATCAAAAACGAGAATAAAAATAAAAATTATGTATTGTTTAGAGGCCTTTGTGAATATTTTTATTATTCTTTATACACCATTGAAGGAAAAGGGAGAGGGGGAGAGAAAAGACTTTTTAAAAAAATGTGTGATAAATTGTGTCCGAAATTAGTTATTAGCGTATTTCCTTTGTCCTGACATATTCTTGTTTATAAATGTAAAATAGAGAGAGAGAGATAACTGACGTTTTGTCCGATTATATTTTAAATTTTTGTAGTAATGCTTACTAACTTTACCAAAAAAAAGTTTGAAAATGTTGATCAGCATTAGGATTGTTATATACGTCTGAAATTAGATAGAAATCGTCTTATATTGTTATGTAATATTTTAACAAAATTATTTTTTAAAAAAGCATTTACCATTTTAAGACAACGGGTACAACTTCTATCGAATTTTTAAAATAGATAATTTTTATAGGGTAATTGCAGTTTTGCAATTCAAGTGTTGTTTAGTTTTTGCTAAATTAATTACCACTAACGTTCCACGAAATATTCTAATATTTTCACAAAAAAGATTCTTAGCCCACTTTATTTGTGTTTTTACGTTAATAAGTATATCTGGGGAACATTATTTATGAACTATTAACTACTTGTTAGTTAGGGGTAGTGTGTTTATTAATTACATTTTTTTTAAATAGTTTCTCGAATATACTCTTCTTTTTTTTTATCAAGGATTTTCTTATATGAACTGTTTATTTATTTATTTATTTTAAATCAAAAATTGACAATTTAATAGGATTGTCAACTATCATATGAAGTTCAAGAGATTCACCGATAGAACGTGCATCTTTGTAGATATGAAAATGCCCAATTGAACTCAATTATTTTGTATTGTTATTTATTTTTTATGAGATTGTTATTGTGGAAGGAAAAATCCTTCTTATTATGTAATTCTTTCGAAAGTGAATAAATTTTTTGAATAAAACTTTTGAATTATAATTGGGCAAACTACTGAACTGCAAGAAAGTAATTTTTTATTTGAAAAAAAGTTGATAAAATATTCAAAGGCTTTTTATATTCTTATATTGTTTCTATTGAAAATTTAAAAACTCATCGCTCTAGCTATTTCACAATCAATTTTAATATGATTCTGCGAGGATTGTTTTTTTTTTTTTTTTTTCAATTTATTTATTTAAAAAAATTAATGTTTGGAGAACAATGTTAAAATATAATGGTACGTAAAAGCCACTTTTTTAAGGAGAAAAATTGCATTAATGGGGGGAGGGGATTCAACCCTCCAGACATTTCAGCTGAAATATTTTTCCAAATTTCATCTTGATGTACAAAGGGAAAAGATTCGATGAATTCTTAGTGTCTTTCGTTTTGGATGTTTAAGAACAAAAAAAAAAAAAAAAACACTGTTGTTTTCAACTATAAGGAGGGAAAAGACTAAGAAACTATAAACATAATTTATATCCTAATATTTTTTTAAAAAAGGATTTTTAATTGTTTTTTAAAGCTCTCTCTCTCTCTCTCTCTCTCTCTATATATATATATATATATATATATACATTCATTTATCAGTGTTCATTTGTTTTCAAAATTTGTATTACTTTAATGGTGAAATCGAAATTCAAAACAGAGTACGTATTGTTTTAATATTTTTCATTTCTTTGTATGCATAATTTATTTAACAGTGCTAGGAAAATGCCTTCCCCCCCTTTAAGTTATTTGCTTATAACATTTGAAACGTTTATACCTTACATTTTAGCACAATGAAAGCACTAAAAACAACGATTAATAAAAAACAATGTACGCTGCCACTGAAATACTTTTATTTAGTTTTTTATACGAGCAAAAGAAATAATTTATTATTCACGATTTAAAAACAGAATTACGTCATGAATTAATTATATTCAATTAATGAATAATTCATCGAATACTGTTTTTCCATTTCTTGTTACGTTGAGAATTGTATATATTTCTGAATTATTTGTATCATTTTTTTTGCTATAAAATTGCATATATTTAATCATCAAGAACGTAATTTATGTGTTTCAGTAGCTCTGTGTTGATGTTAGATTTATGTATTTTATTGAAATAAAGTATATTTGTGTTCAGGAATAAAAATATGCGTTTTTGCTTAAAAAGTATTTTTAGGTCACATAAAGTTCTTTATTTCTGTCTAAATTTGAAATATTTTCCACTGACACATTTCACTCTCTTTTCTTAGTATGCATAAACATTGCCTCATTTTCCCAAATCATTCATTTTTATTCGTTAGAATTTATTTGTTTTCAACTTACAACAGCTGTTTTCATTTAACTTATAAGTAAAGTAAGATATTTATTAGTAATTTTTTTTATATTAACTATTAAATTTTCACCTACCGAAAACTTAGGGAGTTTTTTTTTTTTTTTTTTTTTTTTTTTTTTTTGATAAAAATCGATGCACTATGAAACATTGTAAGTTTGACTCCTTTAGAAATTACAAATGTTTATGTAATGGGAATCGTGTTCGAATCTGCTCCAAATAGTTTCATTCTTGCATTTTTAATTTAAAGATTGTGTTGTTATATTTTTTACTTTACATCTCTTTATTATTTTTCTTACATATTTATTATTTTGTTTTGCCTCCATTTTGTGGCATTGCATATTCTTTATGAAGAAAAAAAAAAAGAATTTTTTAAAATTCTCTGTACATATAAGCATTGATTAGATCAATATTAACTTATTTATATTAACATTATAATCAGTGCGGTTGCACTCTATTTAATATTTATGAAGGATATAATTGAAATTTTATAATTAAAACAAATAAAAGAGAGTAATTGTATGGAGTCATTTGTGAAATAAAAGTTTCCGACATCAGCAACTGAAAAATTTTAAAATATTTTTAATGAAATTAAAAAAAAAAAAAAAAACACACTTCTTTCCCATTTTCTTTTTAAAAAAAAACACGAGAAAATTTAATTTGGTATTAAATTATTTTATCAAGCCGTCGTCTCTATTGTTACAAACATTTGCTTACAGTTTTATGAAAAGGAAACATTTCTTTCGAATGTGTGCCTCTTTTAAGTAATCATTGATTGTATTTTTATTTTCTCATTTAAAGCAGTTATTTTTTAACGAAAAGAAATTGAATTTTTTAAAGTAATTTCTAATTCTTTGAAGTCCATAATGTTGAAATAAAATTAGTAAACATTTTTTAGCTTTCTGCTACTTTTATTTTATGTGTGACAGGTTCGTCTTTGGGCTAATTTTATTTATATATTGTATTTTCCTCTGAATACATTCTCTAGTCAATTCTATTTTTCAGTATTTCTTTTTTACTTACAGCTGTTAAACATAACTGAGTGTAAAGTAAGTAATAATTTATTGTCGAAATTTTAAATGTTAAGTGATATAACGAACCGTTTAGACTTCGAATTAAGTTACTGAAATTGCCTATTTTCCTGATTAAGTAATAGTTTGATTTTTGATTTTGTAAGGAATGATGTTTTTCATATAAAAAAGATACATTATTCTAAACAATTTCAAATAATTAAAATCCCTGTCTCATGAAACATTTTAAAAAATTGCCCATTGAGTCCCCCCCCCCAACTGTGTTGAGCTTAAACTAGTTTTTATGCTGGTGGCCTTGTTGCTAAAGTACCTCGGAGTAAAAATTAATCTCAATTAATGAAAACAAGTTGATCAGTCGATCAACTCTTCTCTTTCAGACTACCTGAAGAACAGCATGAGTACCTCATTACTTTACAAGAACGCATTTTGAAGTCTGTAATTAAGTCCTACGAGCTGCGTAAAGCAATTTATGGGTCTGCAATAGATTTACAGATTCTGTAAAGCCTGTCCTTAACGGTTTACTGATCTATAGCACATGACATATTTTGAGGTCTGTTGGACAACAAGAAGAGAACATAAACTGTCAACCATTATCAAACGCCTGAAGCAAAGAAGCCGGCATTTTTGTTTAAAAACTATTCCACCAGTGAATCCAGTTGAAATCAAGCCCTTCGTTGCAAATAACTTTCTGGGCAAGTTAGATTAGTGAGGCCCATCTGGGGGCAGATTGCGTGTAAGACATTTTAAGTAAACTCAATTCCTGCAATTTCATGCCATCCTTTGTGTATCTTTTATCGCTCAGTCAAGGACGTAGCGGTTCTCATGCGTATATAGCCGAAAACCGGCTCTACCTTGAGAATAAAGTCTCCTCACGTTGACTGGGATTTAATTAACGGTGCTTTGGCCTGTGTTTTCAGTCGAGTTGAAAATCTCGACTCCCATCACTTCAATTTTTTGAAGCACTGTGATTCTTGAAAAAAAGAAGAAAATAATGAATAGACCATAAAACTGGAAAACTAACAATATTTGCTTATGTCTAGGTTAATGTTATTTTCATCTGTCCTATGAAATATTTTTTATTCTATTGCGGTTGTTTGGTTTTTTTTGAAAGTGGTCTTGCCTTAAATATGCTTTTAAAATAGTTTTTTTTTTCACTCGTATTGTATAAAAGGATAGCTTTTATGTTCATGTAAAATTTGATCATTCTAAAAACTTGAATTTTGCTCTAGAGTTGATGGTTATTCGAGTTTAAGAAATCAATTTATCTGTAATGGAATACACTTAAATACTATTTTGTTAGAAGCTAGGCTTTCTAAAAGAAAAAGAAAAAAAATCTTGAAATTTTTTTTGTAGAATCAGAATTTTCAGATAGCTAAATATTTTTTAATATACGCTATCTCTGCTTAATTGTTATTAATGAAACTTGTTAAAAAGTTTCTTTAATCTATTGCAAGTTTCAGCTATTGTAGGTTGCAAATACTAAGTTGCAGTATTATTCATTTTGTCGTGGGGATATATTTGTATTCTAATTAAGTCTTTTTCAGATATAGAACGCCTGAGATTTAAACTTAATATTAAGAATTGCCTCATTGTTTTAATGGCATGACTTTAGTCAGTAAAGAATTGCAAAGATATTTTCGAATCATTTTTGACATTTTTTAAAGTTTATTTCAACAACCGAGTTACTTATATTTGAATTACTTTTATGTTACTTTTTATATTTTATTTTTTGTGAAGGAAAATTCACTGTTTTACACAATAAATTCGGTGACGTTATCATATTATGTAAATATCTTTGGTCATCTCCAACATTTGTTTAAAAATGACCATAGGAATAATATTTTGTTTCCAAACAAGCCTCTTGGTTGAAGGGAAACAAAACGATATTAGGTTAAATTGCTGTTGAAAATTAGATTAATCTGCAATAAATTAATCATTATTAAATATTGTAATTTTGCATTTTCACTCCTTTTTGTTCTGAGTTTGTTTATAGATTCAAGATCTGACTGATATTTCTTTCTCTTTGGTTGATTCATAAATAAAATTACTTTCTAATCTTTATTTAATAATCCACATTTTTGAGATACTTCATTTCTTTTGAGGAATTGGCGCCTTCAAAAGATAAACAAATTTCTGTAGGAAAAATATTCATTGATTCTGTATCTTATCTTTCTTAAAACTTCCTAAACATTTCATTATTTTATTCTTCACTGTGTTGACATTTACAAATATTATACATAATCATTACAATCAGTTCTTATCTAGTAAACGATAAACAGAGGCACTTAGATTATTCCTATAACTTCCAATAAATCTTTGCTAAAACAAGTTTGATTTATTCACACATATATTGAACCTTTGACGGAAGATTTATAATCCGAGCATTTGTTCGGTGAGTTGAAAATTTCAACATCATGCTGGATATTCAACTCTCACGCAAAAGCAGGTGTTAATAAAATTGCTTGTCTTTTTCATAAAAAAAAAAAAAAAGAAAAGAAAAGAAAAAAGAAAAATCAAGCTCTATTATGTTAATTAATCACCATCATCTCCTCATGTGTTATTTTCTCGTTCATTTTTCTTTTCTTTTTGACCTTTATTTGTAGGATGATATATTCCTTTTTTTTTTCCGCCTCCATGTAATTTTGTTCTCTTTAAATACTATAAAATTTAGGACATAACGCGTCATTATTATTTCTGCACGATTGTATAAATAATTTTTAAAAAAATATTCAACATATTACAAGATGTGTTTTTTAAATTCTAATTTCAGTTTCGTTCTTTACAAATGATGGGAGATGTTCCCTTCCTTCTACTTACAATTGTAAATGTTCTTATACCCAAACCCTCTATAAAAAGGGGCTTTTTTAAGGAATCAACATAAACAGGGTGTTGCGTCACTTTTATTGAATTTGATGTCTTTTTTGATTTGGTATTCCATCTAATCTGAAAGTTGTTTGAACTTAATCATGAAACTGAGCTTATGTGTACTAAAGTAAGTGTATTTTACTTTATTTGACAGGAGTGATGAATGAAAAAGTTATTTTTTTCTTTTCGACGTGCATTGTGTGCTTACCAATGCGTGGATATCATTCTTTTGCCATCTATGAACGTGGACTTGAATAAACGAGGATTTGATGATACATGCGTACAGATTTTCTGCTTAATATCCTGCGAACGTGCTTGATTTCATTTCCCACGGTAAGTAGGCTTTATATAGCCGTACCTTTTTGTCAGTTTGATTAACCTTATAATGTGAGTATATCTGTACTTATTTAAATTATCTCGAATGTAATTATAATAGATTTAGGTCATCCCCTGTAAGAAATCGAAAATTGTCGTAATACGTTTAAGTTAGAGATAGGTGTATTAAAAAAAAATTAGAAAAAATAATTGTTGCATTCTAATTTTTATATGTATCATGAGGTTTTATTTTAAAAATCGCAGTTAGGGATTACATAAACTTTGCGTATTTCAACATATTAAAACGATTATGTAAGTATTGCAATTGATTCACTTTTGAGTGTAAAAATTTTGCAGATGGAGGAAAATTATGAAAAGCTGAGCTATAAGTAAAGGGTTAAGTCAAAAACGATTTACCGATGCACATCTTACTTGCTCTTTAAATATAAGATTACTCTTCCACTTACTTGACTTTATATTTGCCTCCATGTAAAACAATTGTTAACTAATGGGGATTTTTTTATTAACGAATTTCCGGATAGTCCCTTTGATGTAGGTAATATATCAATTTTGTATTAAATTTGAAAAAAAAATAGTTGTTGATATATCAAATCCCTTATAATCCATTTCAATTATATATTAATATACATTCGTGCGCAAAATTAAGAGAATTTGCAAATTATGTCTTATTTTACAAAAAAAAAATATTGAACCTAAGGTTCTAATTATGCCGGAAGGATCATGCAAATATTCAGAGTCGAATGTGTAAGTGTAAACGTGCGTGTCTGCCTAGATGTGACTGCGAAGGGGATATAGGCACATGAAAGGGATGTCAACTATTTGTGTGCTCTTTGTCCTCCATGACATTCGCCGTGTTTCTCATAAGAGTTGGGTAAATTTATTAGGTATCAGGTAAAATGAATAGCTACATGTGTTCGGTCGAGTGGAGGCCACAAACCAAGTGCAGGTAGCTACAAAGCTCTGTGTAACACCCTGGGTCGTCTGCAATTTGTGTTAACAGTTTCAGGACACTGGATCCATTTCAAGAAGACCTGGATATGGTCGACCAATATCCACAACGACAAATGAAGATCGTTATTTGGCACTTTCAGTGCGGTGACACAGGACTGTTACAGCTTCACAGCTTTAACGTGAGCTGGATGCTGCCACTGGAACCCGAGTTTCATTCTCTATAGTTGTTCAAAGGTTTTGTGAGAAAGGAATGAATGCCAGAAGACCCATTGTTTGTGTCCCGCTCACTGCAAGACGCAAGTGAGCGCGTTTAGCATAGTGCAGACAACATGTGTCTTAGACCAGACTTCAGTGAGCACTGTGCTTTTTACAGATGAGTCGAGATTCGGCCCGAACATTGATTCTAGGCGTTTCTGTATCTGGAGAGAATCTAGGACATGATATCGTTCTTTTCTCACCAGGGAAAAGGATCATTACTGTGGTGGAGTTGTAATGGTTTGGGCAGGCATTATGTTGGACGGCCGCACTCCCCTGCATGTGTTAAACAAATGCTTCCTGACAGCAATGAGGTATAGAGAGAGCCCTATGTTCGACTTTTCAGGAGTGCGGTTGATCCTATGTTTCCATTAATAGACGACAAACTCGTCCACACAGGATTTAGCTGATCGTTGATTACCTGGAAATGGAAGATATTTGCTGTATGGATCGACTAGCCAAATCTCCCCACCTTATTCCTATGTAGTACGTCTGGGACACTCTTTTCCTTTCTGAACCCCATGTAAGTAAGAAAATCCCTGGACACCGTTCAATAAATTTTGCTTTCATTAAACCTAAATTAGCTAATTAATTCACCCATATATATATATATATATATATATATATATATGATTTCACTTGAAAGTAATTTTCTAATTTTTCCTATATTCTTATACTTTAACTCGTCTAGTGGGAAGTTCATATTTTCTGATGCAAATCCATATGAGCTTCTAATTTTTGATCACGTAAGTCTGTTCAGATCCGGTTTTCCCCGGTTTCACATCCATTGGGAAATTAATCTATAGACTTTTTTGTCTGCTGCTAAAATACCTAGATAGCTAAATCCAATACTAGGTGATCTGAAATAATCCTTGCATTTAAATTCCAAAAAGAGAAAGTTTCACTCTCTTTCGCTTTAGCCACGAAGGCGAAAAGACGCACATGGCTTCCATAAATTTGCATGATTGTAACTATTATCGCTCTTCTGCTTTGCCACGGAAGCGAGTGGATGTCAATTGTGCTATCACGATGTAATTGCCTCTCGCTCGTAGTATATTAATAAATTCCAACTTTCAATTATTTTAAAGTTCCTTTATTGTGCCACGAATGAATGAAAACATTTTTGAAAAATATCAATGGCCATTGTTTAATGTGTGTGTGTTAGCATTTTTGGTGTGTAATGTTGTATAAAAGGAATTTCGTAAGAAGTCTTTTTTTCCCCCCGCTTTTAAATGTGTATGTAAAATTAAAACTGTGTTGTCTGTTTATGTATGTGTGTTTGAGGGATAATGCATAATGTTTGTAATGTTGATGGACTATATTTTGCTGCGATACTGATGTTGTTAAAAAAAAATGTTAAAATTCAAAATTATTTTTTGCATTGTATTCGGTTCTTTAAATGGAAGTATATTTGAAACGAAATTCATTAATCATGTTTATACTTAGTAGGAATTGCACCTTTAACTTCTGTTAGTTGAAAATGATGAGGACACTTTAAAAAATAACGTATCATGTGAAAATAAAATAGGAAAAAGGAGAGGAAAAAAAACTGTTACTTTAGAAATCTTTTTTAAATATCCCCAAAAAGATTCTTTTATGTCTAATAATCTTTTTAAGAACATAAAAAAATTGCATTGTTTGTTTTGAAATAGAGTAGAAGTCAACAATATGAAAATATTTTATTAATGATTTCAATATGCTTCATTAAAATGGGTGCCTTAAAATGAAAATCCACGATAGCACACAGTTTTTGAAGTTATGTGCGTCTTTTATTGCGTTGACAGAAAGTCTAATTTATTTCACTTTTATTAACACTACTTGCTAAACAAACAAAATAAAACAAACATATGCAAAAACGTATAACGTCTCATATTATCGTAAAGAAAACAAGCGATGTGAAAACTTTTTATTGTGTCGACTGGGCACCCATTTGAATGCATTTTCATCACTTTGAGTATAAAAGCGTCTTTTGTTCACTTCTTTTTTCCTCCCCCCCTCCCCCGTAATAAAGTGAACTTTCTCTTCAGAGCTTAATGTATTTAAAGGAAAGAAATTTCGCGTCGTCGAGATTTAGGAGTTAATAATTTTATTCTCGGAAGAAGTGCATGGTTAATTTTTTTTAAAAAAAAAAAAAAAAAAATTCCTTTTACGTTCTTAAGATTTAAAAAAAGAAAGATAATTTTAAAAGATGAATATTTGCGTCGAAGTAATGCATGTATTTTCTCATACTTAAATTATTAAACATTAATAAAAGAAAAGAATTATGGAGGCTCGAATTTATTAAGCATTTTACTTGAAACTGTCCTTTCTTATACTAACTGAAGAAGTAAAAAGCTAATTTTTTAAAAAAAGAAATTTGAAATTAAGTTACCTTTTAATGTTTGGTTTTGTTGATTTTATCTATAAGTATTTTCTCTTATAATGGCAATTATTAAATCGTTGTGTAATTTTATCGTTGAAATCATTTTTAAATACTTTTAAAATGCTTTGTGTGTGTGAGAGTGAGTGAGTGAGTGAGTGAGTGAGTGAGTGATATGCAATCAGAGTTCTAACTGTCTTTTATCACATTTAAATCGTTTCTAAAGTTAACATCTTAATGAAAACGCATTGTATTTTTTAAAAAAATATTTATGTTTTAAAATATATAATTATTAATATATTTATAAACATTTTTAAGTAATGAACATTTAAGTCTATAATTATCCACACTGTAAAGTGTTATGTCGACTTTTTTACCCAGAGTAGCATATGCAAAGTTTTCGTGAATTCAATTCCGAAATCATAATTTTTAAATTTGACTTCAGTATGATACATTATAATCAAATATCGCAAAAAGAAGAACAAAAAAAAGTCCCCTTAATTGTTATGAAAAATTTCTACTATTAAGCTCTCTAGTAGAATTTGCTGTTTACATGAATTATTTTTTCAAAAATATTACATTATAATAATAATTAATTGCCTCTGTCCAATTCCTTAAAATCTTTAATTTCGAAAATTTCATATCTGTCTTACGTGAAATTATTGAACTTGAATTATAATTTATTTTTGACTTAAAAGTTTTTTTATAGGAATTTATGTAATAGGAGACTTTTTTACTACCACAATTGATGTACAATATATAAAGTTTATTTTTTTTCCTAAATTCTACCTTTGTAGAAAAGTAACGCTGATTGAATTAACATTTTTGCCAATTCTTCATCGAAAATTTGTAATTATATTTAATGGAATTTTACGAAAAGTATATTAACCTTAAACAGGTTGTCAAATGTTATTGTAAAGAACAATTTTTGCATTATAGATTCCTCAAATAAAAATATATGGATTAAAATTGAAATATAATATTTTTATTTTTAATTTAATTAATATATACATTGGGTATTAAAAGATAATAATAATAATAATAAGGTATGTTTAACCTATTTTGAGCTTATTTGACCTGGCTGAAAAATGCCATATCTTATCTTTCCTTCCAAATAGCTTTTGAAATCGTAATTGAACATCAATAAAAAAAAAATTAAAAAAAAAAAAAGAAAGAAAGTTAAGTATATACTCTGCTTTTGGAACGGAATTTTTAAATATTTATTTACACTGCGATGATCAATGAGAAATCAGTAAAATATTTATCCTTCCTAGTTATAGAAATTATCTTTTTCTTTGTAGCGTACGTTAAACACGTGCGTGGAAAAAAAATGTGTAAAAAGAGACCGGAAAAAAAAAAAGAAACTCTTTAAACCCAAACTGAAACAAAATACCATCAAACGAGATAATGGTAGGGACTCGCGTCACGCCAAAATGTGAAGAAAATGGATTTGGTTTCATCATTAATATCAGCTGATAGTGTGTGAGAAAGACAGCATTGAGGAGAGTCAAAAAAAAAAAAAAAAAAAAAGGAAAAAGAAAAAGAGAGGGAAAAAAACATTACTAACGGTTTCTGTCAGTTTTTCATAATTGGTAAATCAGGGAAAGATATCGTGAGGGCAATGAGATATTCATCTACCGGTTGTTAAATCAACCATCCAATTATTTTAAATTAGATACGTTTTTCATTGCGAATTTTAACTGTCAATACTTCCCTAGTCCTGTTCTTTGTACTCTTTTACATTTTACTTTTAATACTTGGTTCAAAAAGGTTTTTTTTTTTTTAAGTGTTGTATATTATGTTGACTTTAAATAAATAAATTTTGGCATTTATTTTAAATAAATCGAAAAATACTGCCAACATATAAATCATTTAAAATGTAGCTTACCAAATTTTTAAAGAATTTTTATTTTTATTTATTTACCGTTTTACATTCGCTGTATGATCAAGAGTTACACCCAAAACTATTGATTCGTTTTTTAAAACAGAAAAGTTCTTGTCTATAATAATATATTTTGATTCCATTAGCGTGCAGATTGTCTTTATTTATGTTCTATATTTCATCTCCTGTACCCCCTCCCCCATTTGGAAATGGGTTTTGAATTTTTCTCTCTATGAGTAAAAATGATAAATTTCATATTTATGAAATGTTTTTAAATTGTGGATACTTTATAATAAATTGATATATATGATTAGAAAAAGAATAAGATTCCAAAAATGTGTGTGGTGAACCAAAGTAATATAGCCATTTGATCAATATTTACGCTATCTATCCGTTAAGCTCGCGCAAAATATTAATATAATAATAGTAACAATATCTCACTTCATATAATAATTACAATAACCTCTCCGTCGTTGAGTGGGAAAAGAATAATATTCAGGAAATATCTCATTCCTCTCACGCATACAAACCATATTATTTTTTGTAAGCTTATCCTTTTTTCCAATCACCCATACATACCAGTATATGAGCGGACAACTCGAACTTATATAAATAGTGATTCTGTTTTACGATCGAAATTTTTTTAAAAAAATTTTACTCGAGTTTTTGAAACGTTTGTGTTTCACATTTTTCAATGTGATTCTTGTCGTTTACGGGATTCTTGTCGAAGTTGTTAGTTAATTAACTATTAATTGTTCATTGAATAAATTTTGTGGAAAAAAAAACAGTAAACATTCCTTAGATAACTATTCTGATGTAAATGATAAACCGTATTAGTTTATACCGTTTCATTACTTTGTGTTTATATTGAGTTTTTTTAATACTCAAAAATTTTTTAAAAATTAATTTTCGTATATGGTATATCTTTTTGAAGTAAATAATAAAAATTTCGTGGGGCTTTCGTGTCCATGGGAATAAAAAAAAATTTCCAATGGACTAATCTGAAATTCTTTGACTAACTGAAATTCTTTGACTAATCTGAAATTTTTTGACTAATCTGAAATTCTTTGACTAATCTGAAATTCTTTTATGACTATCGAATATTATATCATTGCAAAACTGATTATTTTGGGTTAAATTTTATTGAATGAAAATAATGCAACATAAAAAACATAAAAGTAGAATGTTAAAAGATTTTCATAAATTAGATTCAATTTCATTTTAACTATATCTTAATTTTAATTACCGGAACAATCTGAACTTAAAACTCAGAAAAATGAATCAAAATTTCTTAATTTTATATGGAATTTATTGAATTATACAAATTCGTTATCTTCCTTATGCGTACGATTTATGTATAATATTTTTTTATTGTCCAAGTTTGTGTGTTTCCACTGCGGAAAGCTTTATTATTAAGTTAAAATAATAATCTGTTCGTTTTTTATACTACATAGGTAACGTTTAAAATATTTCATCTGTTAAAATTTTTATCTGTTAGTTCTGAACTTAAAAGTTTTCTGTTTTTTTAATGAAGGAAATATTTCCGTGATTGTATACAAATAATTTTGTTTCCCCTGCTGTAAAGTCAAATTCTTCTTTTCGTCTAATCATTTATCCGTCAATATTGATGTAATGATAGACATAATAATGCTGACAAACAAAATGTGCTGCACGTAAACAAAAGGATAAAAGTGATAGTCTTAGTATACGACGCAAAACTTTTTCAAAACTGAATCATGGTGCTATTTTCATGAATATCAAAAATATCTGATCTACTTCAAGAGTATCTTTCATCCTTGAAGTAAACAGTTAAATGAGATAAGTTCATAAACTATTTTGTATCCAACAAGATAAAACTGAAATTTTTAATTCAATTAAAGTTGTAAATTAAATTTATTCTTAAGAATGCTGATAATAATTAAAAAAAAAGTTATTAACTATTTATTGCTTCATATAATTTCAATAATTAGTTTAATTATTCACGGGCTAGATATCAATCTAATCGCGTGATTGATTAAAGTAGCAGTTGAAAAATATTTACTTTTTATGTATATCAACTTGAGAGGATACTACATACTTATCGTTCATTGATTTTTTTTTTTTTTTTATCTTGATTGTTGTTGGAATTTCTCAAACATAAACATATTTTATTATATATTTTTCTTTACTTTTTAATTCTAAATAATTATTCTTGTTTCGTAAGCGACAAATATTTGTTTTTGTTGCTTGTAAACTTTACGAATTATTTCTTTTTGAAAGATTTGTTTCTATGTTTATTATAGGAAAATATTTTTATTTTCATTGAAATGTCTAAATTAAACAGGAATCTGATTACTAATATGTGTAAAATCAATCCATTTCTGGTTTTCATTTAGAAAAAAAACCCTCCAAAAACGTACTGAAAATCTTGTGAATATTTAAAGCGACCTTATTTATACACTATTTCAAATTCAAAAATTTTATTTCTTGTCTTATAGCAATCGAGAGCAGACAGGTGTTAAAATATATATCAGGGGTGGTCATAGCGTGGTTCGCTAGCCGCGTGCGGCTCTCACAGGCGAGTGGTGTGGTTCTTACGCATATGAAATATATGCATGAAATATTGTAAATTAAAATTGCTCAATGTCCAAAAGTAATTATATTATTTCAGTTCTTATGAATTGAGGAACTTAATGTAATTCAAAAACATTATATATATAATGGACGAGTAGAAAGGACACCAGGAGTTATAGTTGCAGTTACTACATCAATTCCGACTTTTTGATGAGAGAGATTTTTACATATCGAAAATGCACAATGCCAAAGACATAGATTCGCCGTCCTTGGTGGCTATATCGGAAGAGAGATAATTTTATCTTGTATCGAATTTATATCGAGGGATTTCATTAGGTCATGTGGTCATCACATGGTATTGGATGAAGGGATTCTGGGGGACTTTGATGGCGTCGGTAAGCCTAGAAGGAATCATTCCTGCAGATTTTCGACCATGGGAAAAGTTTATTTTAGCAGATTTTAGAGCGTGTGATCGCATAAATTAAAGGATAATTTTGGAATCGTATGAGAAAATAGCAATGAGCTCTTTACTTTTGAGTTATAGAATGGGAAGAATTAGAAAGTTAAATTATTTTTAAGTGAGATCGTTATACACACACTGATTCATTTCATGTAGAATATGCACTATAAAATATGTTGTGATTATAAATATTTTTTTATTCTGTAAGAAAAAAAAATTAATAACTGTTCCTTATCTGCATAAAATGCAAAACGATGTCAAATTTTCAAATTCTATTAAGATGCAAATTTGTATTCAGAATTTCAACATATTTATATACGATTCATATGTAATATGTATATATTGCTTATGCCCATTTTTCTGATATTTAGTCAAAGTTATTAAATATTTTTATTGTATAAGCAATTTGACTGTGCTTATCTAAGAATATGGAACATATCGTGATATCAATATCTGGCGTCAGTCTCATCTTGGAGTAAGACTTGGCTAATCTTCGTTGAAAGAGGAGTAGGTCTAACTCGAACTTTGCCCGTGTGACCTGGAGTTTATTGCTCTGTTTTCGAAATAATCGAATGTGAGCTCAAAATTTTACGTTGGGAGTTCCTGGAGATCATGTATTATCTTCAAACACTGAGAACATTGGGCTTATTGGTTATCAAAATTTTGGCAAAATCTTTTTTGACCCCATCTCGATATCTAGCATCATTTGTAACTTCAAAACATCATTGTGTCATTAACTAATGTGAGGAGATGTCTACATAGGTGTGCATTGCTCTGTGTAACTTAAATCAATTGAAATGTGTGTGTTTTTTTAAGTAATAAAAACTAAATTTATATTTTTATCTTTTAGGTTTCGAATTGCAAATATAAAGTCTTAACTGAAAATCCTACAAATGAAGAACAGATTGAACATCAATGCCAACTTGTAATTGTAAGCGTTCGATCGTTTCTTGTCAGTTGAGAGTTTGAAGAAAAGTAAGTCATTATGATTTATTTAATAAAATCAATATTTCCCTTCCAGGATCACAATTCAACTAACGCTTTTTAATCTACATTCGATGGCTAGACACATTCTATAAATGTGTCACCGATCAAGCCGTAAGCTTTCGAATTTTTTCGTGAGGATTCGAATTTGATTCTTCTTTCGGGTTCAGAAAGTTTTGTGAAGCCGCAAGAAGTCCAGGTTTAGTAGGTAGAATCGGATGAGGAAGGACTTTAGTTTTTTAAAGAAGAAAACTAAAGTCTTGTGAGGACAAGCTTCTGATGCATTTATGAAATTTGCCAAATATCTAACAGAAAATGCAACTCTGCAGAAATCATAAATTTGTGTACAATTCGTACTGATTTTTTTTTAAGAAGGGGGCCGAATCTTGGAAGCAACGTGACATCCAATACTTTTCTAAACAGTAACGCGCTGCCATTATCATTGTTTTGTATTGATTTTTCTTTAGTGCTGGTTTTTTTTTAATCAATACGAGAATATTCAAATGTTCAATGTTCGGATTTAATTTTCTAGTTACTTGTGAAAGACTAAATACTTCAGCGGATATCTATATCATCCATACAAGTGCGGAATGTGCGTTCATATAAAAGTAATTAATGCTTATTTTGTGTTAAAATGTGTGATAATTAATGGCTGAAGTATCCGGAATTGATATTTTGGAAAAGGGGAATGCTTTCCCTCCCTCAAATATCAAAATCAATGCTCCTGATTCGTTAAAGAAATGCATTTAAAAATTTCCTGTAAATATTTCTTTTCATAGTGTATGTTAAATTCAAATGCATATTTTTGTAGCTAAAATAGTGTTGTCGCTATCTTCTGTTATCATTCAGACCATTTCATACACTTTTTTTTTCCTTCAAAAAGCTTAATTACAAATTTTAAAAATTAGTTTCATTTATTTTTCTCTTAGATGTATATGTGAGTATATAACAGTAGATTATTGCATAAGTTATAGATTGGAAATATCATCAGATGTTAAATATTTATTCAAAATACTTTATCCAATATTGTGATCGCGGTAGCCTAGTGGTCATGATTTCACCACCATAGGGATGCATCCTCCTCTCTTCGTCTTTAAACATTGACCCAGAGGCAATTTTGGGAGACAGTAGAGACTTTTTTTATTCTTTTTTCAGAACCTGACGTAGATAGATATTTTTTATCAAAAAATTTAAGTATGAGAAGGTTTTTTTTTTTTTTCTTTAAGTTTAGAAAATCTATAATAGCATAATAACCGAATTATCTAGAAATGTTTCTTCTAGAAAAAAAATTCTTGGATGGTTCATATGTCCCTTTGCACCCCCACCCCTGTGTACGCCTCTGATGTACGGCAAAGATAAAATTTTCCTGTTTGTTGCAACATAACTCGTATTACAAATCATTTGTTTTCCATCATGTAGTTTTAGTTTCAAAATTACGAGATCCATTCGTCAGTAGCCCTCGTGGTGCTTCTAATGTTGCTTCTAGTTTTATCGTCAAATTATACACTTAGCTGTTTTTTCTAAATTCTTTACAGCCATTAATTGCCAAAGAAAATTTCGTGTGATTAGGTTTTGAATTGGTTTATGCTATGGATATATATATATATATATATATATATATATATATATATATATATATATTGGTTTTTTTTGTTTAAAATACTTTTGATTATTTCAGAACCAACTACAACACACACATTACACAATCACTGGCAAATTCATCAGATTACCATCTGTAACGTAACATAACTATATGAAAATTTCTTTCAACTTCGATCTAAAATGAAGGAGAAATAACTAATTCTCTCAATTTACCTGTTTCCTATATCATTCTTTCTTCCCTCCAGTCGTCTGAAACGAAAAATTTTGATTCTCTTTTGTGAAGAGTAATTTTTTTCAGAATTTCCATATATATCTCCTGATCAGTGGGCGCAATTTGGGCAATTTCTCGCTAAAAATTTTTGAGATATGAAATTTTTTGTTATCAGTTGTTATCGGTATAGGATACCAGACTAGAGAGAGAGAGAAAAAAGCAACATATTTTTAACATGAATATTTTGTGATTCGCATGGTATGTTATGAATGATCGTATTTGCAGTATTAGAACTAATAATGTAAACAGCTAATTATATTATTATAGATCATTTCATTTATCTTTTTTCTCTTCAGTATTATATTTAAAATATGTAAATAGACTGAAAAATTCATTAACTATTAATTCTTTGAATCCTATTTGAAGAATCAATTAAAAACGAATTCTTTAATTAGGTTTAACCTTAGTGTTTTCTTTTTAAGATGAGAAAATTTTACAGTAATCTCAAGAATACTGTGTGCGTTCGTGTTCATACACATGGAGCATGGATTCGTGTTCTAGATGAAAAATTTTTGCATGAATCTTAAGGATACGAGGTGTAGCTATTAAATAACGAGACTGACGCTGCAAAACATTTTATTTTGATTTCATGCATGTTACTTATCACCTTCGATATGCAACGCTCTTCCATTGTTCGAAACAGTGTTGGAAGTCTTCTTCTATCACCTCCTTCAGGACGCGTGTCACTTTCTCTTTCACAATTGCAACGTACTCAAATCTTGTTTGTTTTAATGCAGATTTCACCTTAGGATATAAATAGAAAGCGCATGGCGCAAGATCCGGCGAATAAGGCATGGATGGTCTAACACCGGGATGCTGTATTTGTCTAGAAACCTCTTGATAGACAATGCGGAATGAATTGTCTTTCCACAATTCGGGTCGTTTTTTCCGTATTCTTTCATCAGCTCTGTAAGAACGTGAATGAAGTAATGTTGATCAGTAGTTTCACCTTCAGGAACCCCACTGAAGGTACACAATCCCATGAATATCGAAAAAAAATCATCATTGCTTTGAATTTTGATTTGTTCATTCGAGCTTTTTTGGCTCTCAGTGAAGATGGGCTCATCCAGTGTATGGATTGGCGATTCGTTTGAGGATCATAAGTAAATAAAAACCACTATTCGTCACACGTTATTATCCTTTCCAATAAGTTTGGACCATTTTCAATGGTATTCAAAGTGTCAGTACAAACAATTTTGCGAGCTTCTTGTTGTTCAACCGTGAAAATTTTAGGCATCATTTTGGCACAGACTTTTTGCATGTTAAAATTGTTATGTAAAATTTGTCGCATGAATTCTTTGTAAATTCCTTCGGTCTCAGCACTGGCACGAATACTTAACCGATGGTCAGATGGAACCAGATTACCGATTTTTGTCTATATTGTTAACCATTTTTTTGAAGTGGAAGGGCGACCCTGGCGCGAATAATCTTCAACGTCTTCTCGGCCATCTTGAAAATACTTAAACCACTCAAAAACACGTGCACGCGATTAAGATTTATTGACACACCATTCTTTCAATAAATTATAAATTTCAGTAGCGGTTTTTTAAAGTTTCATATAAAAAAATTTCATAACAATTCGTAGCTCCTGTTGTTACCCTTATCATTTTCCGGTGAAACAAAAAAAAAAAAAAAAAAAAAAAACTGATACGAACGAAAGCTATGGCTATACGGATTTGTTTACAGAAGCGAGAGGTACTGCATTCGAAAGAGAAGGCTCCACGCTAAACAGCTGTCGGTCTTTGGCGTTTGGCTCATGTGTACTTCTGCAGCAGCACCAGTCTCATCCTTTAATATCCACATCTCGCACTCTGTGTGTTCGTATTCTTACTTTCATTTAAGTATCTAATGAATGCAAATTTTATCTTAAGTATTACTTTTCTAAGCATTTCAGTGAAAATATTTCAGTTATACATTTATTAAAAGAATATTTATCAATTGTACACCATACATTTTCTCAAACGTAAGTCATTCTGTGTATTCAATTCATTTTCAGTTGATTAAGAATGCATCAAAATAAAGATTAGGTTTAACCGTTATTCATATTTTAGATGAAAAAACATTGTTAACTTTTACATTTTAAACACCTAAATTTTCATTTTATTCGCAACTTTCTATTGGCGCGTCTGAATATATATAAATACACTTATAAATTTAATGCTTTCAGAAATGTTTTTTAAATACTTATATGTTTGATAATTTTTATTTATTTTTCCATTCGGAGGAATTGTTCTCAAGCTTTTTTGATGAAATAAGTTATCAAATATTTTTTTAAAAAATACGATGATGACTTTAAATGCGTAGAATTTGCACATGCCGTAAGAATATGAGAACTGGCCTCATTTTCAACTTTTTTAAGTAGTTTCAGATATGAATTGAGACACTCGCACAGTCTGAGAACTAAATAGTTATTTTTATTCAACACATATTTTTGAAACCTCTAAGCTTAGGAATATAATAAAAGTAAGCCCCATTTTGAGATGAGCAGCAAAACTGCCTAACAGATAGGGAAGAAAATGCATATTGCAATTAAATTAATTCCTGAACTAGGATGTAACTCTCAGATTCGACGCACACCAAGTTAAAATCTGCTTGAACTGTTAATTAGAGTGTTTAGCGATATTTTCACTAGTACAAATGCAATTCATAACCATTTCTTCTGTTCTCAACATCAATATGTTTTACCTATCGCTTCTAATAACATTGCTTTATACAAATGTCTCTTCAGTTTTTAACATATTTGCATGAAAAATTCGCGGAAATGAATTATGGAAGGTATAGAACAGAATCGTATATTTAAATGAAGCAGTCCAAACAAGAGTTAACTGCACAGCTTTTGCAGCTTGATAGGGAGAAAATACGATCGAACATGATTAGTAATGAAAATATAAACAGTTATATATTATTAATTTTTTTAAAAACCTTGCACACACACACGTTTGGTTTAATTTTTTATAATTTAAAAAAAATGGAAGTATATTGTGATTAAAATGTTAGAAAGTGAAATCAATTTGTGCGGCTGAAGTAGAAAGAGTTCTAGTTAAATGTCTAGTTCTGGTCATTATAATATAGAAATCTACTCTCGTCGATATTGCTTTACTTATGATTTTAAGATTCAGTGTAAAATAGTAAAAGATTGCCTACAGTTAATTTTAGAAGAGTTCTCTTGAAATTTAGGATAATCAGACACACGGATCGTAAAAAAAAAACATTTTGTTTCTTCTGAATAATTTGAGTCGTAGTCATAGTTACATATTTTACGTTAAAGATGGAACTTGTAAAAAACCAGGACAAATGAAATAGTCTTTGAACCATTCAGATCTTTCCCAGGAATATCGCAGAACGGAAGAATTCCATATTGTTATATCCCTTTCTAGAATTTTTGCTCATGTCTGTATACTAATTTGGCGAAGCATGGCCACATCTGGCTCTTGTGCCACAAAACTTCACCATCACGCCTGTATACTGATAAGTTTAATCTTTGTATAATATTAGCTATGAATAATGTTTAAATTCGTCTTGTATGTTGTAACGGGGGGGGGGGATTTTCTAAATATATTTTATACAATTTATTTGAGTCAATAGATGAAAACCGCGTAACTTATAACGCTTATTAATCTCCGTCTTGAGACACGTTATTGCGTAGTGGACAATATTATGTAAACCAAACCCAATCATTTTATTTCAAGAATCGCTAGGAGAAAACTGAGGATGGGGGTGTTTTGCTTATAATAAGGGTTTTGGGGGTAATCGTAATCAATCCTTATCCAAAAGACGCGGAAGTGTGTAGGATGCTTATTTGCCAATTCTTACTTCATTCAGTGATGATATGGTAAACTCTCAGTACAAGTATATTCAATGGTTGTTTGTTTTGATCCAAGCGGAGTTACTGTGAGTCTGTCGTCTCTTCGCCATCCTTACCATTCTATCAGTAATGTAGCTTGGCGAGAAAAGATAGGCTGGCGAATTCATGACTAAAACAGGCAACCCTTCTCGCAGTGCGTTTTGCTGCTGTGAAATACAGTGTCAGCGGGTGGAGTGTGTAGCGGAGCTCGACATGGATATTTCGAACGCGTGTGTATGTGTGCTGCAGCGATCGAAGGCTCTACGCCGGACAAGCGAGTCTGTCTTGTTGGCGAGGTTTACTGCCTTCGCCCTTCTAAAGTGCGTGTGTTCTGCTGTTATCATAGGAAATGTACACAATCTTTAAGTTCTTATGGATTAATACTATTTGTTTTTTCATTGGTAAGTTCGTATTATACTCATTTATCATCGTGTAGAACTTAAGCCGAAAATAATCATGAAATTTTTTTTGTTAATGTAATTTCTTATTGAACTGGTTTTAATTTCTTTCTTTTTTTTTTTTAATTTTCAAATGTGTAAGTACTTTCGCCCCTGTTCTGCGCGGTATTCGGTTTCCCAAATACATTTATGTAAAAAGTTTCCGTTTTCCTGTCGTTCATAAATTGTTTGTTCAAAAAATTATTGTTCTTGTTAGTTATTTCTGTGTACTGTTCCGAGTAAAAACATATGTATATATATTAAAGTTATTGCTAGTTTTTATTAAGCCATATCTTTTTTTGCTTATTTTTCTTTTAATAGGAATATTTCCCATCTTTTTGTAGAATTTAAATTATGTTCTTATTTGTACGATAAGAACGGCTCTATCACTTTAAAACTGGCGCAATTTATAATTTTATATAAACATAATTAATATGCTGAAATATGTTAACCAAATGTCATGAAAATGTATTAGCTTAGTTTCACACACATTGATGACACTATCATTTATTTAAAAAAAAAAAAAAAAAAACTTAATATGATGTCTATCGATATTTTAAGTTTTCAAAAATTAAGTTTTTAAATTGTCTTATTGTTGATCATAATGTCATAAAAATTTGTTCAAACAAAATTTCATTTGAAATTTTTTAAATATTTATCACCTATTTTTAAGAAGCTTATGATTGTATTTAGAGCATCTTTGAAAGATTTCTGCAATTTATTTCTCTGTATATTAATTGTATTTATATTAATTTTTACATTGTCATTTCAGCCTGTGATAAATTATTTGTTCTCAATCTACTTATCAGGAGGTTGGAATTTTTTTTTTAAAAAAATGATAATGTTTTCACTTGTGTTATTCATTTATATTGGCATGACTATTCTGTTACCATAACTTTTGACAAATTTATTTTACTATCTCTTATTTATATATTTAGGAAATAATAATATAATATGTGTATTGTTTTTTCTGATTCAAATCTTCATATATATTTTATACTTTCTTATATAATTGGATATATTTTATACTTTCTTATATAATTGGATATATT
>BMAW01013454.1:392480-436401 GCA_019974015.1 Nephila pilipes
ATACTTTCTTATATAATTGGATATATTTTATACTTTCTTATATAATTTGATATATTTTATACTTTCTTATATATTGGTACTTTTATACTGTCTAATATAATTGGAATACTACTCATTTCTCACCATTTAAAAAAAAAGAGAGAGAGAGACTAATATATTAAGCTTGCAACTATATTTAATTTATAGGTACATTTAAAAATATTAATATCTGTTCTAATTTAATCAGTAGCATGATTTATTGTAATTGTATAAAATCTTGTACATTTTTTCTTATGTTAATATTTTTTGCTGAATCAATGTATTTATTTTTAAATATGTTTTAATAGTACTACAAAGTTATTCTGTTATCAGTTACTGGAAAAAATTAAAAAACAATATTCTGAACAGGATACAAATATGTAATTCTTATGAAAAATATCTATAGTATGTGTAGCGGTAATTTTTTCCAATTTTTAAAAGGCGGATGATAATTCTTTTTTAAACCCTTCTGTAATAATAATTTTTCTAAGAACTTGATTTATATTATTAATAATGTGCATGATTTTTTCTATCTTTTTAAAATATGTGTATCAAAATAAATATTTTAACAGGTGATCAAAACTTAAGATATAATAAATGTAAAGCACTCTTTCATATTTAAGAGTGTACTTTGAAACTTGTAATTTTAGAAATTCAGTGATCTTAAAATACATATTTCAAATAATACTTTTATTTAGAGAAATATATTTATATATTAATTCTTCAATTTCACTTTAAGACTATTTCATGTGCTTGTTTATTGAAATGATATTCCTCCTATAGTTTCATGTACATGTTTTGAAACACTAGTAGATATATATTTCAGTCATATTGTCATTTCTTTGGATGAATTGTGTTTCTAAATGTTGAAATTTCACTGTCTAGCTGACATTTAACTGATAATGGTCGTACAGAAGAAAACATTTTTATACATATCTTTTACTTCAAAGCATATACTTATCTATCAAAAGTATGTGTATTGAAATTATTATACACATTTAACTGTCATATTCCAGAAAACAGTGATTATAAACAAAAGAGAAAAATTAAATTAATGAATTTTATTATTTGAAGGGTTGGTGATTGTATGTTTCTAAAACGATAGTATAAAAATTTATATGACATGTTTGGTAAGAATATGCATTTTGCGTATACAATTATATATATGTTGAGATACCTAATTCTTTTCTCATCTACCTGTATGAAAAAATGCTTGTACATTGCATTATGTGTTATATTGTAAAAAATTTAATCTCTTTTATATAGGGAGTTTTAAGAGTTATTTTTACATGGATAGATTTTATCCATGTAAAAATAAAGTATCTCATGAATTTAATAAAATAAATATGTATTTTTTATTTATCATGTTATATGTTACTTAGATTACTTGTCAGTCAAGAAGTTTAGAATAATACATTTCACTGTAAAAGTTAATGTTCAATTTCATATTTAGAGAGATCGAATGACAAATATTTTATATTTATAATCTTAAAATTGTCCAACACATTTGGAATAAAAATATACCTCTAATTGATTAATTAAAATATGTATTATTTTCTTTTTATTGGATTTTATTTTACTGTTTAAGATATTTTTTATTGAAAATTTGCTCAATAGTGTAAAATTTCTTATCTATTGTTATACCTTCTCTAAAAGCAATAAGTTCTAATCCTTTTCATGGAATTTGTCAATGGAATGTTAATTAACATTCTTAAAGTTAATGCATATGTATTCTTGTAAATTTTTAAGATAATATATACACCCATTAATTTTTATATAACTATAACATTTTTCAAATTAATTTGTTATTTATTCTTAATGCTACAATCTAAGCATGTTTGAATTTTTAAGTTTCTTGTTGAACTAAATGTTTTACTGTTTAATTAAGTTTATTTTTTTATTCTTGACTTTTACACAGTTATTTATTTTGACTTGATTTAAAGATCCACTAAATGTAGCTGAGTCATCTTATGATTTTGAAATATGCTTTGATGGCAAAGTTGACAATAAAAAACAATGTATTATTGTATGTGCAAATTATGTTCTTACTCAAAGTGTGTCTAAGACATTACGCACACAAATAGTTTTTTTTTTTTTTCTTTTTCTTTTCTTTTTTTTTTTTTTAAATTACATGCTAGAGATAATTGTATATAAAGTAGTGTAAGAGTTGCAGCATTTTTCTTTTTTTTCATTTTTCTTCCTTATACTTACTATTAACCTCTAAAATATCTATAATTTTAATTTTCTTAAGAAATAATTAGGGTTGCAATATATAACTAAACTTTAATATTTATATTTTTATGAATTTTTAATTGAAGTACTAAAAAAATGAAGATTGTACATCAACTTTAACCCTTTTTTTTTTTTCTTGGTAGTTTTTGCTTCTCCAGAAATTTTTATCATTGCTTAAAAGTATCTGTAATATTTGTATCTTTTTTTTTTTTAATTATGTGATTAAAAACAAATATATTCAAGTTTTAAATAATACAAAATTGAAATAATTTTCAGTAATAAATTTATTTTAAGGCAGATTTAGTACTAAATTTTAAAGCATTGTATTTAATTTTCTCGTGAAAGAAACAACTGTTGTCCATGAAACAAAGAAGAAAATTTCGAAAGATGATTTTTTTTGTTAAAAAATGCAATAAAATAAGTTAAGTTGAAATGTCACCCAGATTTAATATTGATATTTTTGTAAATGTTTTCTTTAATATATGAAGAAATTCAAATTCTAAACCACATTATTTATTATTTGAATTTTTATTTCAATTTAATTTTTGCTGTAATTTGAAAGTTAATTTTTAAAACTTTGTTGTGATTAAACAAAGGGTAAAATAATATATAAAATTGTATAAATTACTTTTGTATAAAGAGAAGTTTGAAAACATAATATAATACTCCATAATGAATTATATGATATATGATTTTTGGTTTTATTTTTGAAAAAGGCAATTATTTTATTGACTTTTGAAATGCTTGGTTAATCGTATTAAATATGTTTTAAGATACTCTGAGTTTTAAATCCTGATTTCATTATTGGCAGTTTCAATGTGTTTATCTATGTTTCATCATAATGACTAAGAGCAAAAAGATGTATTTAATTATTTCATTTTGGGGATTTTTATATTTATGCATATTTATTGTTACATATGTGTTTCATTTGGAAGGAAGTTTTTTGAATTAACTTTTGCACTTTAATGTATCTTTTTTTCATAATTGTTACAGCTGTTACAAACATAAAAAATTAATTTTTCATGTGAATGATAGTAAATTAAATTACATTATCTAACATTGAATAGAAGATCTGTGGGGAAAAATTGCTTTTTATAAACAGATATAATTTTCTGTAGGTTTTTTCCCCCCCCAGATTTATTAATTATAATTGGGTTATATTCTAATTTTCTAATTGAGTATTTCATGTGTATCTTAAAATTCCTTTAGTTCATCAATATTTTTTCAAAAACTGATGGCCAACAGTAATGACATATTATGCTCAAAGTTTATTTTTATCTTTTAGTTTAGGGCTCTTTCTTGGTCTAAATATAAAAAAAAAATGTAATAGATTATGAAAAGGCCTAACGTGACCACTAAATTCGAAAATCATAACTGGCTTTATTCTTGTTTATATTTTTAAACAAATACCTTTTAAAATATTTTATCACAATTAAATAATTTTCACACAATCCAAGATATATTAATTAAATTAATACTTCAAATCAATCTCTTAAATATACATAAATTGACCAGCATTTATTGAAGGGATCTCAAACCCAGATACAATAGGTCTCTCTGAGAGGTTTTGCATACTTGAAAGAGATTCAAAATTATGAGAACTTTCTCCCATCGCCCACATATAGCTCTAGATTGATATCAGGTGAAGCCAACATCATCTTAAGGCTCTTTTTGTAAATTGAGAAGAAAGATAACTGTTTAACAGAATATATTACTTCAGAAGGTAAACAAAACAGAATGTGTCGTATTGTAAGGCTAACAAGGAGAATTTGTAATTTCGAAGTGTGGAGTATCATGTGAAACTTCACTAGATAGATTAACCTTGTCAGTTATTAATGTATAACATTGCAAATATAGTTTTGTATACTTTAATTGCTAAGTGATGATTAAAATTAGAAATTCAAAATTTTCATCGCCATCTAAGAAATAAAAGACATTGAAATAAAAAATCAGATAAACGAACCTGATGATGTTATAACTGTTTAGTATCAACTGTTTGAAAATTTGTTGTAAGATCAGTTTTGAGCAGTTTATCCTGACTGTATAGTTCAATTTTACATAATGACAATGCTCAGAACAGTTAAAATAATTTTGTTTGAAAAATATTACATTTTTTAAGTCATGCAATTGCACATAATGAATGAAGAATCAGTTAAATATATTTATTTCTTTTTATTTTGAAATTTAAAAAAAAAATCCTGAATTTAGTTAATAATGAATTTTTATAAGAATTTTTTTTTTTTTTTTTTTTTTGCAAAAGTTTTCTCTTAAATGCAACCTTTGCTCTTTTATAGAGATTTTCTCCTGTCAGTTTTATTGGCTCTTTATGTTATGGATTGTGTGTATTAAGAATGCATCAAATCTGCTTTTGGAATGACTATTGATTTATTTAAAATTGTTAAATGTTTTTAAAAGCTGTTAGTAATGAAAAGCAAAATAATGTTTATTTTTTAAATTTAATCTTTTTATGTTTTGAAAATTGTGAATGCTGTAACATCATATACAACTTTTTCGTAGCTAATAAAAGTTATATATGATGCAGTGTTAGGAGATCATAGATTAAGGTATATAGTGTGCAATTAACATCTTTTTTTTAAAATCGTTGTAAATAGAAAGATTTGTTGCTCAATAGTATTAGTCATGTAATTTAAAAACTTCCTGTTAGTTGAATGTTTAGTTCATTGGGGGAAAAGAAGAAAAGTGAAGAATACCTTACGAAGTGTTTGCTCAGGCTTGACAATTTTAATTATGAAATTATTTGTAATTAGTTATGTGATGAATTTTTGTTTTCACATTCAGTTACGTGTAGTCAAATCATATTTGTATAATTTTATATGTCAATGATCAGAAATCCAAATGTAATGTTTTAATTTTAATCCTTTTAAAATTAATAAAAATAATAAACCTGCCAACTAACTAATAACTATCCTAAATTGTAACTGTAATTCATAAGCAAATCATGCATTTTATATTGTTTTAAAGATTGCTGAGATTTAATTATAATATTTTTTTTTAACTCTATAATAAAGAAATATATATATCTTACCTTGGTGGAACCTTCAAGGCTTTGTGTCAAAGTAGCTATATTTAAATTTAAGTTTTGGGGACATAATCCACTGGTATTAAATTTCGTTGTTTGGTTTAGTAAGAAGAACTTTATATTATATATATGAAGGGATAACAAATATTTTTGAAGTTTTAGGATTTCCTTGTCTGTGTGTAATTTCTCTCATTTTTGATTAAAAACTCATTTGTATGCTGCTTCCTTTGAACCAATGAAATTTAAAAAAAAAATTAATGTTTTAATTTTCAGTGCAGTATATAAAATTTTTAAAGTTTATTTTTCATTTTACTTAATTTGTTTTGCAATTTTCATCTGTATCTTTCTGAAGAATTAATTTTGCATCTGAAAATTTTGATTTTGATGTTTATTGTTCATAAACTGAGCCAAGCCTTTCCTGTGAGCAAATGTCACGGAAAAGTAATTCCTCAAAATATTTTTAATTCATTACACAGAAATTATTTTCATAGAGTGTGTATTCTTTGAGAATATCTTGTGAATTATTTACCCTGACATATGAAGCCGATTTTGTCTCTATCGAGTTTCATATCTCACTGCTAAGTATGCAGTAGCTATCTTTTTTAGAGTAATGAAAATTGCTATTTTTAATCTTTCACCTGTACCCCACCCCCGCATCAGCTGAGTTTCTTTTTTTAAAAGGTGGCCACATCTGTTATCTTCACATGATCAGGAAACTCCCTCGCCCTCATTCCTTTCATCACGTGACCCCTCCCGTTATTGATGACCGCTGTGACCTTGAGAGAAAAGATGCCGCCACTTCCATTGACATCAGCAAATGGGGAACTCCTTTTACACACCTCCACTCCTACTCATAGTTTTTCTCTGGGTCTCTTTTGTTTATCATTTCTTCCGTGATTCTCTCTTTTTTTTCCCCTTTCCTTTCCCCCTCCCCCTGTAGTGAAAGTTTTGTTCTTTTTTTAGTCGCTCATTTTGAAAGTTTTTTTTTTTTTTATTACTTTTAAAATGAAGGTCACTTTTACTTTTATTACGTCATCCTGTGTTTACGCTGATGATCCGGTGTTTTATTGTTTTTTTTAACCGTGCCAGTTGTAACCTGTTCAAATACTCAAGGAAATTTTGTGTACATTAGTTCTGGAAATATAGGGATATTTTAAGAGGGATGTCAAAACGGCAGGTTTCACTATGTTTTTTTTTTCTTTTAAGATTTTTTTTTTTTTTGAGTGATACGACTGAAGAGCAAGTGTGTCTATATAGTTTTTCTCCTGTAAAAAAAAAGGTATGAATCAATCATTCTTGGAAAGAAAATGTAGTTTTCTTCTTCTTCTTTTTTTTTTTTTTTTTTTTTTCCCTCAATTTTTGAGAGATATCCATAATAAAAACATTATGCCAAGGTATGTAATTTTGAATTGGCACTGATACAAACTCTTTCATGTAGAAAATATAATCGTATTATTAATTTAAATTTTGACATTAAAGTTTATATATTTTTTTTATTTGGAATCCTAAACTATTCCCTCGTACCCCCCACCCCCCAAAATATATATATATATATATCTCGGATTTTTTACGAACTGTTTGTTGTAATGTAAAAGAGTATCGTCGTTTATTTATTTTGTCACATTATTTGTTCTTTTTTTTCCCTCTCAACTTTAATTAGAGAAGGGAATATATATTGTAATTAAATATGAAGCTTACCAAAATATAATTTCTTTAAATCTTACCGTTTTAATGTATTTTTACGGAAAATTATGAATCTGAATTGTTTTAAAAAGTCTTGGGGGGAGGGGTGCTTTGAAAAATAATATATAAAAGTTTAATTTGAGTACTTCAGCAATGTAATAAATAAAACTAAATATTAAAAAATATTTTAAAATACAAAAATTTCGTGACTTGACTTTCTAGGTTAAACGTTTTTTGAAAAAAATGTATATATATACTGTTTATTTTAATAATTTTTTGTTAAAATCTTATTTTTTTTCGTTTAATAATAAAATTTCTGTGTTGATGTGTATATATTAAAACAGTATGAATTAATTTTTTTTAACGGTCTGTTAATATTTGGGGGAAAGGCTTTTGATGGAACTAAAGTAAGAATTGTTTAAGCTGTTGTATTTTATTGTTATAATATTTAATATTAATTGTGTGGAAAAGATATTGTTCCATATAATTATAGAAATAAGACCTTATAATATGATCTCTTGTGGAAGTGTTAAAAATCCATGCAACCTGAAAATAAGTTTAAAGTTTGAATTAGTTCCGATCTACTTTGTCTGAAATACAGTTACGACCGGGGGAAAATTATCAACCGGTTTTGGATTCGTTTCCTGAAGTCTGATTTGTGTTCTTATTCTAAATATCGGGACCTGTATACATTTACTACGAATAGTATAGGAAAACATGCCTGATTATAATGACTATTAAGCTTTTATTATAAATTGGTAAATTTTACGAATTATAAAATAAACAAATAGTGGACAAATCCTATACTTATTTAGGTTTCAAATGTTAAAAAGCCGTTTATATCAATATTGAATTTATTTGAAATAACTACAAAAATAAATATATGTAAAAAAAATTTCTTAAAAATGTTCAAACGCACCACTGTAATAAATAACTCAAATCTTGTAAATTAATGTTTCATACGAGTAATTTTTAAATTAAGTTTTCAGATGTTTAGAATTTTTGTGTTGCCTGTTATATAACAATGCGTGTTTTCTTAAAAAACGAAAACTTCTTAATTTAAAGAATATAGTCAAAATCGATTTATTAATTAAAATAAAAAGTATGATTGAAGAAATGAGTTTTTGATCAAAAAAATAGGTTACCAGTGCTGAAAATTGCAAAACATAATACTATGATTTTTACGTGCTTGTATTTTTAATAGCAATCTAAATTGTAGTATAGTAGGATTTCGTTATTTTGAATTTTTTTTTTTCTTTTTAAATTTAATCATTAAGGTCAAAACTTATTAAACCAAGAACTGGACTCTTCATTTGCTAGGTTAATTTTTATGATGCGATTATTTATTTAAAATAATGATTTTGAATAGAAATATATTACATAATATTTTTTTTTACGAAAATATTCTTCAGTCCAAAAATATCGACTTTGTTTTCTTAATTATTGTGATTATGAAATTTAAATTATTTAAATAAACTGCTGAAAAAGGGTTAGAATAAATTAACATCTAAGCAATTGTGGCCGTGGTAGCTGGGAGTCGCATTGGTGTGATGTAGAAGAGTTGTGATAGTGGAGTGCCAGCTCAGATGTCGTCCTCGTCACTTGACCGAGATTCAAAATTACGAAGTGTTCGCCAATATACCTCATGTTTGTTGCTAAGTACGACGCTAACAAAACAAACGTTCTGAAATAAGTATGAGAAATTGTGAATTATCTGTCTGCCGCTACTAGAAATTTCTGTACTCGTGTGTATGTGTGTGTGTGTGTGTGTGAGAGAGAGAGAGAGAGTAAAGGTATATATAGTGTGTTTTTTGAAGTTTGAATCTCTATAAAATGATAGGCTTGAATGCCATGGGAGTAATGCATGAAATTTTCAAAATGCGAATTTCAATGCTCGTAAGATTTAATTTTTACCAGTTTTATACTTTGATAATCTCATATTCAGTATTTCACCCTGAAACTCGTTCGTTGAAAAACATGATCATCGAAATCATTTATTGTAATGGAAACAATTAAATATATCTTGATCAGTTTTGTGTCCTTAATTTGAAATATTTCATATCTGTGTACGATTTCAAGATATATGTTTCAAACTAGTACTTTAAATACAAGCTAATATATTCAACTTTAAAGAAATGACATCATTTGAAAAAATAGAACCTCGCTTCTTAAGTGTATAATTTCTTAAAACTGAAATCGTGAACTTGTTACATTTTCTCATATAGGAAAGTTCACCCTCGTTTATAACTTCACTGTTTTACTGAGAACAACGTATTTTCTTAAATTATTCATTTTTGTTTTGAATCTATCATTATATTTCCTATTTATGTTCCTTACTTCGTCTCTCCTGTATTGTAATGCTAAAGAGATATTTAATTTTACTTATTAAAGTGAAAAATGTCGCATTCATAAAATATTTCAAATTTTTAGGATACAATATGGTAAATGGATATGTAATTACATGAATTATTTTAATATTAAGGCATTTATGTAGGATTTTCCATCCAATTGTTATTAAGCAATTAATTTTATCTTTTCAATCTACTGTAAAACCAGTTCCTCCGATACTCAATAGATGTCGCCACGATTCAAGAGTCATGTGATAAGCTCATGCAGCGCCACCTATCCGAGAATAAAGCTATGTGACGCTCGTTTTCGCGCTCTCTTTTGCCGCCACTTTCTCCGCTTCTCTTCTCCTTCGCTACCCGCGTCGGAAGTAAACTTCAACGCCCGAGCGCGTTCCAACGTCCATCGATAATATGGGTTAAATGAGGCAGTCATCTAACTTTATCTGACGAACTGGTCAACTTACTTTTCATATAGTGTAAATACTTTTTATTCTTCATCTCTCTCAATAAACAAATAAAGCTACTGCAAGCTTCATCCTTGAATATCATCAACAACATTACATGGAATCCGAAATTACACCCCTAGACAACCAGCCCATTGCGTAAGAGCAAACCATCGTAGATTCGGGATGAACAATCTCCATCCCCCACGGTCTACATTTATTATATATTAACCCCCTTGCCAGTGTCGCCCGAAACCATTTCGGGCAACTACTATGTGTAGAATTTGTGACGCCCGAACCGACTTCGGGCAGGAGAAAAATTAACATTTCTATTTTGTGAAGCCCGAGCTGAGTTCGTTTCTACTTTAGGATACTTAATCCACTATTTTCCTAATAGATGGCATTAGTGGTCCTAGTTTTTCACCGATTACAACTTCAGTCGAGGGGGCGGGGAATGTGGGTGCTGTCAGATAAATTAAGACACACTTGGATTGATAAACAAAGGCAGAGTTTCGCTTTCTCGTTTACTTTCGGTTGTTTTTCAGTGAGTGTTTTACAATTTTTTTTTTTTTTTTGCAATGTCCGATTCAGACACTGATGTGGAGTACAGTTTAGGTATTTTTAATTAATGGGTATATTTAAAATTTTATTTTTGTAATAAAAAACCAATTTCTAACTTTTATAATAATATAAGGAACAAAATTAAACCGTCAAAAAAAAATTTCCATTTTTCTGAAATATATGTCACTGTTAAGGGGTTAAAAATGTGTTCCGAACTGAAGATTTGCTCTAAGAATTAAACGAAAACAACAAAAACCATTTTTAACAGAATTAAAATTATCTTTTATGAATGATTGTTTATTAACGTCGCACCGAGGAGCAACAAGAGGGCTGTTAGCGACGGATCTCGTTATTTTGAGGGCCGCGGTAGCCTAGTGGTCAAGGTCGTGGACTAGCGGCCGGCGGTTTTCGTTCAGTCGCGGGTTCGATCCTTGGCTGCCAAAGACCCTCCATGTAGCCGGGGCTGATGCACGTTAAATCTGTTCGGGGCCCAAAGTCCTCCCGTTGGAGTGGTGTGGATGTTAGGAGAGGGGGTGCCAGCTCAGGTGTCGTCCTCGTCACTTGACCGTGGTTCAAAATTACGAGGTCCGTCGCCAATAGCCCTCGTGTTGCTTCTAGTGCGACGTTAATAAGAACTAAACTAAAACTCGTTATTTTGAACCTCGGTCAAGTGACGAGGCAGACCCTTGAGCTGGTATCTCCCTCTCCAAATTTCAACACCATGCCCAACGGTTATGTACTAATACGTTGTTTTGAGAAAATGGCGTCAATAAAAATGTCTAGATGTTAGATGCATGGATATATGGTGCTATAGGTTCAAAAGATAGACATTATAATATCTCAAGATAATAACAATTACATTTAGTTTACGTAAGGTATATTTAATTTAATATTTTAATCATCTGCTCTTATTTCAATATCCGAACAGAATATTGTTGTCTATTTTAATATTTTATCGTTTGCTCTTATTTTAATGTTTAATTTAATAATTGACTTTTTTCAAAATCGTCAGTTTTTATTCTTTTTGTTGTTAATTTTAGTAACGTTTGTGTTCTTTAGAATGTTTTGCTTGTGAAAATAAAAATTCATTATGAATTTAAAGGTGATTTCTTTTCTTGATTAGTAATTGCTTCTATGGCGTTTGGGTATACCCAAACACCATAGAAGCAATTGAGAAGTACGTTTACTTTACGCTAGTTATTATTTTATTCATTCGGAATAATTTTACTTTTTCGAGAGTTAAATGTTTATTACTTGTAGCAGAGATTTCGGTGAAATTTCGGATTGCTCTAATATTTGTCGTCCGCGGCAGGACTGTTGACCTAATCTCCAAGATATTTTTATCTGTCAAATTCTTTCAAGAAATTAGATTTAACAATCCGTGGATGAATTTAATTAGCAAAGCCTTGTTTATTTAGTAATTACATTTTTGTTGTTGATTTAACTACTGTGAGTGGAAAAAAAGGTTCTTTTAATCCCTGAAAATTACAAATATTGCTATATGAGTTGTTTTTTACCAAAACTCTTCGTGGAAAGCCTCTTAGTCTGAGAAAATAAACCTCTACTCTAAAGTGAAACACAGATGCAATCATTATACTATCCTGCATGTTATTTTTTACAATTTGATTATAAAGTGCTGAAGTGGTCTCGGAATATCTAAGGGCATTAAAATTCTTAGAAAGATTGATATATTATTGTTTACATGTGTTTTGATGCTTCTTTTAGAAATGATCCCAGTCATCATCAACCCATAGTCCTTTACATACTTTTGTTAGAATGTTATTTAAAATATATACCAAACAATTGCATTATTTCTTCTAAAAAATGCTTTGATGTGATATTCTAATGTACATTAACATAAAAGGAAATACCATACAAATTCCATTTTATATTTAACAATTGAAGCTTAAAAAGTTTCTTTTTATTTTATTTGGAAAATATACTTAAATTATATATTTTTTTTTCCTTTCTCTCTCTAGGTTTTCTGAGTTTATCTTTCATACATTTAGTATTATGATGGATAGTACAAATCAGCCTGTCTCTCATCCTACGCAGCTTTCAGCTCAAAGTAAGTTAAAAAAAATTTAATAAAGTAATTTGTCGAAATTAAAATTTCAGTAAAGGAATTAATTCTTTGCTAGTTATTAGTAATTGTGACTGTTTCAAATTTATCTTTAGTATTCAGTTATGCAGAGGGCTGATGAATTTTTAACATTGCTTGTGTCCTTACTGTTTTCTATTATATAAGTCAATGATATTAGTGAGTAAGCATGCACAAATAACTCGTTTGAAAACGATACAACCAGCTAGTATTTCTTTGAATTTTATTTCAGTTAGTTTTTATATCTTATTAATAATATAGGTCAAAAAGAGAAAGTTTTATGAGAACCATTTTAACTAAAATATGAATGGCTAAAAAAAAAATTTAAGTTTCTGTAATCATTCTTTAATTTTTATAAATTGTCTTAATTTTAATTTTAATTGAATTTGTGGGTAATACCTCTTAATATCTTGCTAAGCAAATGAAGCTAGAATGACTGGTAAGAAAATATTTCCTAGTTATGTTCACAAACTTCATTTAGCTCTGCTCAAAAGAGTGTGTATGTATCATAGCAATAACTTTTCTGTTTGCTAGATTTCCATGTTGTATGGTTTTTCTGATTTTTATATATACAAACATAAATGAGTTCCTTAAAAAAGTTATCCCAAACAATTTTCTTCTTCAACTTGGCTTCTTAAAAAGTTTTTTTTTTTTTTTTTTTTCCCTTTACTTGATGGACTCTACAATATCAACCAGTAACCCTAAGTGTAACTTAAGCTCATCATTAATCTAATCTGTCGCTGTTCGAATTGCAAATTGGTTGAAAAAATTAATTGCTACTGTAATTATTAAGTAGTTATCTAGTATTTTTATGTTACTAATTATATAAAGTAATCTCTTAGTATAACTTAGGGCCTGAGTTGCCTGTTATTAGAACAATAACTTTGTGTTCAGTGAATCAAAACATGTTCCTACTGACAGTAATGTATAATTATGGTTTACTCTGTACATTGTATTCAACTAAGCTTCAAAGCCTTCGTGTGTGAAATTATAAGATTGATTAGAACTAGTATTCTTAATCAAGGACCCCTGTGAACTCCTTGGTCTTCCATGAAGATATTTCAAGTGATTTGTTAACTAAAACAAGAAAAGATTGGTTTCAGTTACAATTAATTAGACTTTTTGTTAGGAATAAAATAACTTCATAGTAGTTATGTTATGTAGCATCAAGAATATATAATATCAATTTCATGTTTTTGTTCTAGATACTCAATAAAAATATTTGCTCTGGTACATTTTTAAATAATAAAATTTTTTGAGAGGTACTTAAATATGAATAGATTTGTGAATTATTATTATATATGGCAACTATTTATATATATGTTTGCTCTCTTCTCAAATATTAAACAAAATCTTGTTTGGTTTCTTATATCAAAAGGTGCATTACAACTTATTTTCAGTAGGGTTTTTTTAATGGATTATACTCTACTTGTACTCAAATACAATCATATAAATTTATGGAACATCATAATTTTCCTCACCTGAAACTCTTGTGAACATTATTTGTAGAACCAATAGTCACTATTTTCTTACAAAACAATCTGTTTCTGGCAATACAGTTCTTTAGCTCCTATTTTATTTGTCTATTTAAACTTGGTCATGATGCTGAGGTAACACACAAGAATTATTTACACTCACTCACTAACAAGTAACTTATTATATTTGATATTATAATTTATTTTTTGTATTAAAATCAGTATTTTATTATTCAACTCTTCCATAGTGCTTTTTAATATTACAGTAATACAAGGATGGCTTAAAAAGTACTTGTATTTGAAGACAAATGGCATTTTTAAGTTAAATTGTTGTTACCATTGGGTGCTGCCTTCTGTTAAATGAAACTGAAATAAATTTGACATTGATTCCTAATTTAGTTTTGATTTGGTTGACATTTGCTGCCAGATCAAAATTTGATTGCGACCTCCTCGACTTCATGACGCAGATGTCAATGTCTTTTACATCAAATTCTCACCATTGATGAGACCTGGATTCATCAGTATACATTGGAAACCAAGCAACAATCAAAACAATTGGTTGTTTTGGGTGAATCTGCTCCTAAGAAGGATAGAATGATCTCATCAGCCGGAAATGTTTTGACGAAGAATTTTTGAGGTGCAAAAGGTGTTATGATCATGAATAGGAGTAACTGAGACTTAGACAGCTGTGTAGTGAGCCATGATGCTTAATTAAATCAAACCATGTTCCACGATACAAGCAAAGTCTCTTGGATTTTCTAAAGACTTGTTGAATGACCCTCGTAATATTCAATCTGCTGTGGAAGAAGCTTATACATTACTGTATAAAACTTTCAATTACTTTGATTGTTATTCAATACTACTGATTTCTTCATAATTTTATTTAACTCATGTGTGCATTATACATTTACTTGCATGACCTTTTATTTGTTGGTTCCTGCTCTTTATCTTTTAATATGTTGAACTTTAATTGGAATAAAATCTGTTAAAAAAATTCTCTTTTGATTTTTCATTCTGATAGTTTTTATTATATATTTCATAAGAATTTGTGAAGTTTTCATTATTAATTTGAGGAGGCTATGAAGACAATTATTCATAAACAGCTCGCAGAAAGTAAAGATCTTGTGTTTGGAAAAGTTTTTTTCTTCTCTAAAAAAGTATGTTTTCCTAATACATTACACAAGTTATTTTATTATATTCTTGATAATAGATTGAATAGATAATAGATATGTGGATTTTGATTAAAATCATTTTATATACTTTGTTATTAGCTCAAGTATCCTTTATTTAGAATTAATGGTGAATACTGAACTACAAATATAGGCATATTCCTCCATATGGAAAACGAAAGGCAAAATGACTTTTTTTTATTTTTATGACACATTAAAATTACAAAAACTTAAAATTTGATAGTAAAATAATTTTGAAAAAAAAAATAGGTAAAAATATAGATTTGTTGCTATTTGAAATGCAAAATTAAGTCAAACAATATATAGAGGTAAATTTATTTGAAACAGGAAATTGCCTAGCCATTGTATATTTTTGATCATCCAATTGGAGAATAATTCACATGAATAACTTTCCAAGATAGGTATAAGCTCAGAATGTTAATAAATAAAATTATATTATGTTCTAATAATGTTCTGCAATAAAAGATTTATTGGAAGTAGATTGAGAAAGGAGTAAATTGTAAATATGTTTACACTTTCCCACAAAAGTGAGTGGAATCTCAAATTCTTTTATATGACTTCAGTTTTAGAATCCTCTAAAAACTTCTAGGTGTAAGCATATCAACCACCCCTTCAGAGAATAGGCTGGTAGTGATGTCAGAATGACTTGTGCACTTATTTTTTCAGTATGAATATTGGTGTTATTTTAGCTCTCGAAAAAAGCATTACCTTGATACATTGAGAAAAATCTTTTGAAAATTAAACTTTTTTTTTTGAGCTCATAAATGTTTTTCTCCCTTAGTGATCACTATAGTTTTGTGCTTATGCTTTATATATACAAAACATAACAAATTCTACGAAATTTAACAAATAAATTGTTTGTAAAAAGTTTATATATTAATGCGAGACATATTTAGTCTCATTCATTCTTGATTAAGGTGCAATTTCAAATGATTTTTAATAATTCATAGTAGTTTTAAAATACTACTTTGGGAATAATATTTTAAATTTAGGGTATGATTTATGAATTTGATATAACAGTGTAAAAATTTATATCCATAATAATTGGAAGATTTGCATATAATTATAAAAAATACAAGGAATGCTTATCTTAAATGTGAGCAACTTAGTTTTTGTTTAAGATAGAATTTTGATTTTAAAAAGAAATTCTTCAAATATTGGGAAGTATTTGTTTTAGTTGCATTTTTGAAATTGTGAAAAAGAGAATCAGTTATGTTCAGAGTAGAGAAAAAATGTATGAATTTTAAGAAATTTTAATTAAAACTGTAATGGTAAATCAGGGAAATTTTATGAAATATTTTAAGATTACATTGAAGTTTTTGGTGTGAAATTTTTCTGTATTTTATTATGTGCTTGGGATAAATTAATGTTAATTTTTTTTCAAACACTTTATGTAGCTTATTCATTAAAACTACACTTAATTGTTATTACAATCTCTGTAATTATGATATAAGATTTGTCTTCATGTATAGATTTTCTATTTTATTGTTAATTCAAAATATAAGCTATATTCCTAAATATGATATATTCTAAGTATAGTTATCATTTTCAGTTTTTCCAGTTAAAAGTGAAATTGTATTCTAATTTCTTTTAACCATTGTACTGAAAGATTTTCATTACATGTATTAAATTTATTCAGGCTGTAATGATTTGTAGATAAATATGTTCCCTACTCCTCAGACTTAAGTGATTTTCTAATACTGTGATTTGTTTTGTGTGGGAAGCCATTTATTTAAATGTGTTAAAAAATTTCAGGATACAACCATCAATTACAATCTGGGATGTGGAGTGGCAGCAAAGTTTGCCAGAATGCTAATGGACAAAATCCCAATATGGATCCTTATTCACAACAAATAAATCATTATTATCAAGGTATTATTTTTTTAAGTTATTAGTAATATTAGTCACACATACTGTAGTATAAAATCAGTATAGTTACATTAGTTGACATGAGGAAGGACTGTCTGCCCTCACACGTAATGCTCCATTTCTGAACTGTAGTTGGTGATATGAAATATTTATGTGTAAGACCCATGCACATAAGGCATTAGTGATGTTTTGAGACATGACAATTGTGCTTTTGTTCTCAGCAGCCAATTTATATTATCTTCTATCAATATTTTCATAATCACCTCATTTGTTGTATTTCATTCAACATATTTTACTTTTTTGAAGATAAATATGTAGTTTTAGTGTAATGTTAATATCCCTTGATCAATCTAAGAAAAATAATGCTTCATCTATTATGCTTTTTGAAGGGGAATGATAAACCAATGCAAAGGATTATAAATTATTATATTAGTATATTAAATGTATTTTCTATTTAAATAAGCTGTTTGACATTTTAAATTTGCAAATAACATTATTTGCACTCATTAAAAGCTTTTTTTAAAAAAATTTCTATTGCTAATTGTTTCCATGTCCTCCAATGATTTACATTTCATTCATATTTTTGGTTAGTCTGCATTTTTGGTGTGTTTATTCATGGAAGTACAGAACAATAAAAAATATCATTAATTTATTAAATGTTGATAAATTGATATGTTTTAATGAAAAGTGAATTAGTTTGAAAGATTGAATTTAATTTTAGTTTCTATTTATTACAAATTTACATTCAATTAAAGTTCATGCATAGCTTCATATTTTGTTCTTTTATTTATATATATATATATATATTCGAGAAGGGATAAAGCAATGAAATAAATCAACTTTGATAATTTAAAAATATCTTTGATTTTTTTTTTTTTACTAATATAAATAATTTTTCATAAGATTATGCATTTGCTTTTGATCTTATGTTTTATCACATTTTTCTCATTTTTTTTCAGCCCAATATCAGTCTCAATCAAATGATATTAACAGATATGTTTCACCAGTTTCTAAGGATCAAAATTCAAATTCTCTTACATATTCTCAGTATCCAATGGCAAGGCAGACAAACTATTCTTGCACAGTTCCAACTCAGAATTATCAAGTTTCTGTCAAAACCAGCTGCAGTAGTAACATGTATTATCAAAATGTTAATGCATCCAAAAGCTATCCATCAACCAATATTCATTCACCTAAAAAGTATGTTAATTCAAATCTTGGGCTTCCCCAAGCTCATTCAACTGTACCTCAGAGTCCTCAGGTTACTCGGAATACTGCGACTCCAATGCCACAGATGCCTCACTATGGAGATCATAGTAACTACCCAATGCAAAACATGCATGTTTCCAATTACAATGTACATTCTTATGCTGAAAGTGATCAGTCTTATATGCTGCAGCAAACGTTGTCATCATCAACAACAGCATTGCCTGCACAAGAAACTTTGATTCATTCTGTTTCAGTACCTACAAATCAAGTATCTCAGGTGTCTTCAATTCCCACACCCCCAGAAACTTCATCATTGCCTGGAGATGGCTTATCTGTTGTTGACAGTGTATCTGCAGATGGCTCTGCTGACAGTTTGAAAATGAATATTTCAAATTCTTTTGGTATGAGTTTTCAGCTGGATATTTTAGTACACTAATTGTGACATAAATTTCTCTTCATGATAGTAAATTTAAAAGCATAGTTTAATAGTTGCAAGTAAAGTATTTATCATTTTAAAAATTTAGTAATTACTTCTTATAAAGAAATTCTTTTATTGATTTACTTCAAAAATTCATTAAATTCGTTTATTCTTATGCAATAATCAAGAAAAATACAAATCTGAAATATTTATTCAGAGCAATTATGTCTTTTAATTATAAAATTGTAAATATGCATTTAAAAAAAGCTTGTGTTTAATTATGTAGTGAACATTTTACGATTATTATTTCAGGTTAAAAATCTTCCTGTCTTATTTTTAAGATTCTTTCTTAGTTAAAATATTTTTAAAAATTGTTTATATAATATAATAATAGCTTTTTATATTTTTAATGCAGTTTTTCTCCTGTCTTTTAATTTTTGATAGAATTAAATGTATCTTTGTAGTTATATCATAAATCATTGATTTTATAGTAAAAGTTTTATTTAAATAATTTTAACTGTATTTTTCTTTTAGTTTTGCCTGGTTCTGTTATGACCCACATACCAAATAACATGCCATCATCTGTGTCAACAATATCAAATGCTTCCATTATGGCAAATCGTAATTCTGGTAACTCTCTTCAACCTCCTGCGAATTTAGATGAAGGAAGTCAAGCTTCTAGTGCTTCTGCATCATCTTCAATACCTGACGAACAAAATTCTATGAAAACAAATTCTAAACCAAATTTTTCTTATCCTCCTACACCTAATACTTTATCATCTCCCGGTGCTGCTTCAATGTCATCTTTCCATGATGATTTAGAGTGTATTTCTAGTCCTGGCTGGCCCAAAACTCCTGCTAGTCCTGTAAGTATTAATTTTTTTAGATGGAATTGCAAAATGTAAATTTATACTACATGATTAATCATTTCAAATTATTTTGCCTTGTAAATGTACTTCATTTACTGAATAAAATTTAAAATCTGTAATTAAATGTTACTTTCAAAATCTTAAGGATTTTCTCTACATTTTAAATGTCTAGTCTTTTGCTGTTAAGAAATAATTCTATATGTGATTAGTTTGCTAATAACTTAGAACTTTCAAATTCTGCATATATTTGAAAATCCAAAAAGAAAAAGTTATGATTACTATTTCCAAGTAAATGCATTTAAATATTAGAATTTAAATGATAATTGCAATTAAAATTTAATCTGAAAACAATATTCAAAATATCTGCTTGGTAATGACTTCTAACTAAATTTGCTAATTTCAGTCATCTTCTAGAATATTAATTTTAAGGAATATATTAACATAAATTCATGTTCTTCTTTATAAAATTTTCTTTCAGTTTTAAATTGAGTGTTATTAATTAAGATTTTTATATTATTTTAAAGTCCTTTTTATAGGAAAAAAAAGGTAGTAAACTTCCTTCAGCTGCCACAATAGTGCTATTGTAAAAAAAATGTTATCACTAATTGGAAGTTTTGTCTAAATTTTATGTATAGATTTTACTGTGGGAAGATTACTTAAAAACTATCTGCACCATTAATTTGTGGAACTTAACTGCTATTTTAGTACAGCTGTAATTCATTTTTTATAACATTTCTTTGAAGTTATTAGGCAATTTATACATCTTTCCATGTACTTGAATAATGAATCATTTTTATGTATGTATACATATATTAACATCTGTAACTTTAAATGACAGAATCTTATGTAGAATTAGTAATATGTTATTTTATTGCAAATTATTTTCCATGTGTTTTAATATTTTCGCATCATTTTATGCTGTATAGTTTAATTATATGAATATGTTTCTAACAATAATAAAGTGAAACTGATTAATATATGTCATGTTTATTAAATATTCAATATGTGTAATGGCTTCATATTAAAGCATGCAATTTAAATGTACTGGATTTTTATAAATTAAAAATACTATTGTAAATGGAAAAAATTATGAAAAACATTGTTTTATATTTTTTTTTAATAAAAAAATATGGTGATAATGGCTGTTTTGTTATACCTGAAACATCCTGCCAACTGTACAACATAATTGCTGAAAATGGGGATCATGGCAATTATTGCAGATTTAGAATGATTGCATGAAAGTTAAGAAATATATAGTTTCCTTTGTATCCGCAGGTGTAGGTTCCAAATTCCCTCTCCCCCTTCCATGCGGATGCTTAAAATTTCAACTAATAATAAACCAAACATTACTTATGTATAACTACCATTAACTTAAGTGTATTAATAAGTTTCAGTACGACGGGGTAATTATTGTAACAAATAAGTCTCAATCTGGATCAATCATAAATATAGAAAGATGAAAAGATCATGAAAAGTTATTTATTTTTTTAAATATTTAAGGTTCAGTGTATTTAATTCCTTACATCAATTTGAGAAATATTTCTACACAATAACTTTGTAAAATATATAGGGAGAACTTTAGAATATGTAAATATATCAGATAATTATCCTGAATAAATTCAAAAGTAATGGTATTTTATACAGTTATTTGCTTTTAGGTTTCAGTAGAAGTTTTAAATCTAATAAATTGCTGTTTATCATTAGAATTTACTATACCCCCCAGCATGATTATTAAAATTTATTTTCTATACTTTTTTGCTTCAAATTAAAATGTGCTAAATTTGTTTCCAGTGAATTAAAAGAAAATTTCTTTTTTTTTATAGGTTGCTAACAGTAACTATGAGTTTGCAAATATTAAGGTTAGTTGCTTAGTTTATTGATATAAACAAGGTATTTTTTAAATAATGTAAATATTAATTTTCAGTTAATTGTGATTTATAAAATGTTTTAATTTTATTACCTTAAATTCTTCTACCTTGTTTGGATCGCGTCAGCTCCTTTCTGTAATTTTATTACATCTCTCTTGGATTACAAAAGACTTTCTTACTTAATATATATCTCATAAAAACCTATTTATATTATGGTCTAATTGAAAGTTATGTTCCCCTTTCCTTTTTTTTTAAAAAAACACATAGACTTCTAAAAAGTCTCTCCTGTCTGGATCTAAATGATGCATATCAATAATTTGTACAGAAAGGTATGGAAAAGATATTAATTAAAGAATTCATTTAATGAATGAACCATAATTTTTTTTTAAATATTTAAAGTTTTGAAATAAAAACATTAATTTTATAGATATGAAACCTGTAAAAATTGAAGACAATCATTCAATAAATGGGGGAGAGGGTGGAAAAACTTGTGATGTATTTTTATTATGAATATTGCAACAAGTATGTGAGAAGCAGTAGAATTACTTGTACATTTCATATGCTATTATTTCAACTCTGAAATGTGTACCAACTATTTTTGTATTCTTGAACTTAAAACTGAATTAATATAAAATTTGGGAAATTTTTTTTTATGTTTCGAAGTAATAGCAGGATGAGTCAGAAATTTTAAATCATGTTAATTAATGCCACAATTAAGTAATTAAAGCTTAAAGTATTATGGATATATTCATTATTATCAATTTTTAGGTTTTTCTATTTATGTATTCTGTATTGTCATGAAGTAGTGTTTTAATGAAATCAAATCTTATGACTATTTATAGTAGTTATCAATATTTGAAATATGTTTTTCACTTTTGCAACATATAATGCTCATGGATTTTTTTATTTATTTATTTATTTTACTTCATGTATTTAAAGTTGAGACACATTGAGTGTTCAATATGCTTGATAATTCTAAATTTTTAATTGATTTTAATATCTGAAAGTATATTTTCCTAGTAAAATATTTGAAGGATAGAAATAAGTTTTGTGTATATATATTTATTAATAAAAGTATTGTCTTATTGTTCTTTTCATAATGTGATATATTCAAAATAACTGCATTTCGATTTATTCCATACTGTTAAGGTTTAATAGCATATTACTTATGATCTGATATGATTGTGGTAACAAGAAGTGGAAAAATTTCTATTTTTTTAAAGGACAGTAAACAAATTGACTTTTGTTCATAAGCAGTGTGTTAATAAGGTCAAATGTTAAAAATAACTTCATCATATAAACAATAAGTATGGATCCAATGAAGCTAATTAACTGCACAAATTGAAATCCAAAGTACTATAAATTAATTTTTATAAATGGATGAAAAAGTTGTTTTAAAAATTATTACTATGATATATACTGTGTTTATTTTTATTTCAAATCATATTTAATACATTCAGTTAGGGAAATTATAACATTTAAATTTTATTTATTAAATGTATGGATTGTTAAACATATTTTTGTCTTTTTTTTATGTCTGAAAAAGTTTATTTTCCAAAGAAATTTTTTAAGTAATGCTTTTAACTTTTCTTGTTTTTCAGCGCCCTGAAAACTTACTGAAGTTATATACATTATCAGATGAACCTGACAGACGATATTTTCTTGACAAATTAATAGTGTTTAATGAAGATAGAGGGAGTCCCATTACTCAATGTCCTACCATAAGTAAACAACCTTTAGATGTTTTTCGAGTGTACCTCACTGTTAAGGAACGTGGAGGGTTTGTTGAAGTAGGTACCATTTCTTTAGCATTTTAATATTTCTTTTTTTAGATTATTACAGACATTACATTTAAATCTAACTTGATGTTTAATAGTATATTATAAAATGTATATTTAATCTTCATTGTGTAGTGCTCAATAAAATTACCAAAGTTTTCATTTATTTCAAATGTCTTACTAATTCTCTTTTTATTTAAATTTTATATAATTGACTTATAAGTTATTGAAATGTCTAATATAAAACCTAATGATAGTTAAATTTCCTTTTCATTTTACTCTAAAACAGTTATGTTTTGGCATGTACTAGTGGGTTTTTGAATTCAGAATTTTTCAAGGTCTGTAAAAGCTAAGAAATATTTATTTAAATGAAAATAAGGGAATGTGAACTTCATTTAAAAATCATTTCCAGTAATAATAAAGTTAACTTGCTAATTTTTAAATGTGTAGAAAGGATTAGTTTTTACTGAGGGGAAAAATTTTAACTGCTGTTTATGAATATTTCAAAGGTGTAGTATTTGAGAATTTTGTCTTGTTAAGTATTCAACTTGTAGTTAAATTACTGCAATTGTTATTTATACTACCTGTTAAATTATCAGGAGCTGTTACATACTTTATACATTTGTACACGTTTTTCATTTACTAATGTAATTATGATAATTTATTCTTTATATTACTTTTGAGTCCATGTGAAATATGTTCTGCATTTTTAATCATTTATTAATGTTGACTGTCAAATTATATTATGTCTCAGTTATATATAAATTGCTGCAAATGAATGCGAGATATAATAAATATTAATTATCATGTTCTACCTGATCTATGTATAAGTAGATTTTATCCTGAATACTTAATTTTGCAATTTTTTAGCTTTTCTTCTATTGGGTATTGATTACATTGAGTGGAATAAATACTTTAAAGTTTGTTTTTGTGGTAGGATCTTTATTTTTATATATATGTTTAATTAAACTCGGAAAATTTCATTCATCTGGAACCTTGATTTTAATTGTATGTTAGTTACTGCATCTGGGATTTTAAATTTGAAATCAAACCTCAGCATGAGTGTTTTTATATCATTAAATTTATATTTTAAAAATTATAGTAATGTTTTTTCATTTGCTAAATTAAAATTTCAACTGATATAACAATAATCAGAATTCTTCAATTGTTTGAACTAGTTTTAAAACTTTTTTCAGATCAGTGTTAGTTATATATCTAAGAAATATATAATTCCCTGCATTTTTTATTATTATTATTATAATTTGACATAAAAAAACACATGATAGAGATATTGAGGCACACACATTTGGTTATCTTCAGAGATTAGGTTAATATTATATTTTATCCAGATTTATCTGAAGATAGAATTTTCATCCCTTGATTTCTTTCATTGTTCCTTTTACAAGTATGATTCTTTTAATGTATTTTTTCCACCTATATTTACTGCATACTTCTAATTATTAAATGGAAATGTAATGTTATGAAAGTGTAGTATTTCTTTTATACAATTAATGATTTAGGTTTTGTAAAAATTAAAGAACACTAAGACTGTATTTACAGTATTTAAACATGTCGAACAATTTATGTAATGCAGTCTAATCTTAGAAAGGATTTGTGTTATGTTAGCTTTCAACAAATTAAAAGTTATCAATTAGCTCACTATACTCATATCCAGTATTATCTGCATAAATAAATATGTCTAAAACTTTGCTATACTTGCTCTAAAAATTAAGCTTAATTTTATATATTTTATTTCATATCTTATTTTTAAAATTTTGACATTTAGGTGACAAATTCTAAACGCTGGAAAGACATTGCAGGTGCAATAGGTGTAGGAGCTTCTTCAAGTGCTGCATACACATTGCGTAAACAATATATGAAGTTATTGCTTCCATTTGAATGCAAATTTGATCGTGGGGGAATTGATCCACAGCCAATTATTAACATGGTTGAAGCTTCATCTAGGAAAAAGGGAAAAAATTCTCCTGTTGGCAGTTATGGTAAGGAGCAGTAATGGTTTTTTGAATGGAAATGTCTTTTATACAATATTTAATATCTAATTAATATAGAAATGTTCGTGCAGTATATTTAAATTAATGCTCAATATTTATTTTACTCTTAATATTACAATTTCATGAAGCAAATGAAAATTTATAAGTTTGTAGTTTTATACAAATAATTGATAATTACTTAAAAGGGATTTTTAAACGAAGCATATTAAACCTCTAACACAGAACAATGAAATATTTCCCCCCTTCCTTATAATGTATATGTTTCATGCTTGGTATTATATCTTGTTATCTATTTGGTGACTGTAGCAGCCTAGTGGTCATGGTTGTTGACTCGTGTCTGACCTTGTTTTCATCAAGTTAGAGTTTAAACCCTAATGCCACTAAAGACCTGCCATGTTGTGGGGCTGATGCACATTAAATCTGGTCCAAGTCCTTGTATTGGAATTGTGTGGAAGTTTGGAGGGAGAGATGCCAGCTCAGGGTCAACAATCACATCATGTGCTATGTATTTGATTAAGTGCTGTATAATTTAGACATGTTTTGCATTGTTTTTAGCCTACAGGCTTGTATTAACACTTTAAAATTGTAGTCATATTTTATATTAGTTTTTGAAGAGACTATGAAGAGCAAATCTGTTGATATGATATTTGAACTTTCTCTTTCACTTTTTATTCTGATAAGCTTTGCTATCGCCAATAATATATTAGCATTATTAGCTAAAAGGCTTTAGAATAAAGCAATGTGTAATTTTTAATATTTTAGAAAAAAAATTCGAATTCCTCCTATGAAAAGTTAATTAAGAGAAGTATTTATGTAATTTTCTGATGTTGCAAAATTTTTAAAATAAGAACAATTTAATGCGATTAGGAACATTAAATAAAAATCTTACAGTGGTTTGACTTGATCATGTGTATTGATTATCAAACGGAATCGCAATATTGAGTATTACTTTTTTTTTTTTTTTTTTCCATCTGTTCCATTTTGTCTTAATTGAGTATATTCAACTGAGGTTATTGCTACTCTTATTTATTATTGTAAATATTCATTTATAAATAAAGTATTTAAAAATAACTTTGATTCTGTAGTCTTGCATTTAATTCGGCCTTTAATCATATGAATGGTAAATTGTTTGGATATTTAACTCTGCCATCTGTATGTTTGTAGCAAGAATTTCATTGCTAAATAATTCATTTATAAATAATAGATAGCAAACATCTTCCTTCATCTTTGTTCTTCCTTCCTACTATTTCCTCTCTTTAATTATTTAAGCAGAGAAGTTTAATCAACATATATTTCAAATTGGCTTCAAAAGTCCTGAGTTTCAAATTAATTTTTTATAAGATATGCGAGTAATTATGATTTCATATTAAATCGTTAATATTTTTTTTCTTCATGTTACATAATAATCTGTACTTTACCCACATTACCTGCTTTGTTTTGTTTTACCTGTATTGATATTCCTTTTGTTTACTTTATTTACATTGCCCTGTTAAGAAGTGGTTTATGATATGAGATAGATATTTAAATATCATGTGAAAGAATTTTTTATATTTCTGCAAATGTTTTTATTTCCCATGAAAAATAATTTCTTTGAAATTTATATTTTCAGGAAATCAAACTCATTATAGTCAAGGTTACCCTCAACCCATGGAGAGATACCACTCTGGATATCCAGCATCATATCAATCGCCTCGTTACCAATGCAATAATAATGCAATAGATTACCAGTGCTCATCAAATACCATGCATTATCCTCAGACAGCTACAAATAATGTACCTCATAATACTGGATCAGGGCAGAGTCAGTACAATCAATATCATCAAAATTCTGCTTCAAATTATAGATATTATCAAGGCAATAATGCTTCAGCAAGTGCTGCTTACAACACCAATATGCCAAATACTGTAAATGATAATCTTTGTCGGTTTGGAAGGAGTGCAACATCAACCCCAGTGCCTCAAGAACAGGGATATTATTCTCATCAATATCCAACATCTCAACAGAACCAAAATATGCAAGACATTTATAACCCTAGCCGAGGATGTTCTATGCAAGAAAACCTTACATTACCTGTGGCAAATCAGATCACGAATGATCTTGAGCAGCTTGCTTCTTATTCAACAGTCAATACTAGTATTGATGCAGCAACATTGAAACCTGATAACATACAACTTCAGAAATCTAACTCTGAGAGTTTTGGAAATATTAATATGGATATTTCACTTACAAATACTGTTGCTGATCCATCTCAGGACAGTAAAATGTGTATGAAAACTAATTATAATACTTCTGATAAGACTATTACAGTAGATCCACCTACAATTGTTACAAAAAGTTTTGCTACAGGGACTACTGCTCCACAGTCATATCAGCAACCTATCCCAGAAAAGTAAGTTATATTATTGTAGTGTTTTAGATCACAAAAGTTTTACTTTGCATTTCTAATAAAGGTTTTAGTCCATCTGTCTAAATAATATTAATCTCCTGATAAATTATTTGATTATCTATGTAATATTGTTTGATTTTTCTCCTTTTAATCAAATAGGTAGAGTGAAATAATTTTTATAAAAGTATCCAATTTTGTGTTACATATGTTTTTCAGTTACGGTTTATTCAAAATACTACGAAAACAGTACCTTCAGAAGTATGCTTTAATCAGATGTTCTCTGTCATTTATAACCTAAGATATTTATTGTTGATATTTTGCTTAGATATTGTAGCTCTTCCAAAAATATTTGTAATTTTATTGTAAGTTAACGATTTTTTTTGAAAAAATTTTAATCCTAAATTTCCATGTAAGATCAAGTATTTTTCTTCAGTTTTCTCATGCATTGTGTTGTATTATTTATTTTTCAGTACTGCAATGAACAAAACTCCTGAAGTTGGTTTTTATCCTGAGACGCCTTCATTTCCCAATAGAAATCAAAGTTCATATATAAATCATGTTCAAAATGCTTATCCAAATCAAAAGTTGCCTTATCAAGGAGATTATCAAAACAAAGAACAAATGCAGTCGAGTCAATATCCCCGTTATTCTGAAACTCAAAATGAATCATATCGTGGATCAGAAGGACCTCCAGTAATTCAGGTTGGTATTTGAGTATTTTGTATTAATAAATATGTGTGTGTCCTCTACTGAATTAGCTAGCTAGGCACTCATCAAAACTAGTTTCTATTACAGAAAAATTACTATTTCCTTGTTACTGCTAGAAGTGCCCCCATACATTTCAAAATATCTCTCAAGAAGTTTAGTAAAATATATACTTGTATATATCTTTTCATTAATATTTGTAATTTACTCCTTTAATTTCTTGTTTGTATGCCTTGTAACTGTTTATTATGAAGTTTGATTATATATGAAAGCACTGTATATGATAGAAAAAGATGTATTAAAGAACTTCATATTGTAACAAATAGAGTTTGTTTCGGCCCTGGTATGATTATTTCATTGTAAGATGCTTTATATATTAATATTTTTGTACCTTTGTATCTATCAAAATTATTTCTAAAAATATCAGTATATTGGAATGATAAGCAAGCTCAAGTTTCTTGATATCCTAGACACATTGATTGTTACACTCTTATCTTTAGGTCAATTTTATTGAAACCTAAGCTGTATCAAAAACCTTAAGAATTATATGTTGAATATAATAACCATGTTTCAAGAGAAGATTCATTCCCTTCCTTATAGTTTTTATGCATTTTGTACAGGATGCATCTTTATTGTAGGTCATTAACCATTTTTGCAATTTCTTCTTTTGAACTATATGCTGATTCTATTGTACAAGTCATTCTCTAGTCTCTTTGAACAAAAGGTTTTTCATTCATTTTTATGATTCCAAAATTATAATTGAGTTTTGTTGGGAAATGGAAAACCATTTTTAACTCATGTGGTACATGGCCAAGACAAAATGGTACACCTATAATAAATATGTGCAAATCTCATTTCAGCTTGGTAAAATTGATTTCACTATTTGTAACTCATAGGGTACTAAATTACATTAGTTAATTAATTTAGAAACATAGTTAATGAACTTCTAAATATATTTTTTTCATTTTGAAATGAAAATTTTTGCTTAATTATGTAGAGAGTAATAAAAACAGCTTGTTAAACCAAATTTCATTCAAATCCTATAATTAGTTTTGAAGATATTGAGGAAAACTTGTTAGAGGGCCTTGTGCTACTTGAGCAAATGAGTAATTCTCAAATAATTTTAACATTTTATTCAGTTATGATCTTCTAACAATTTCTGATAATTACATTTTGCTTTGAAACTGTTGTTATATTGTCTTTTAATAATTATTTTATTATAAGTATTAATGCCATTACTTCAAAAATGAAACAAATTATTCATATTTATTCCATTTTTGTACATCACCTGATAAATAAATGGATTATAAACATAGTAAAATCTAGAATCTTTAACTTTTTCTAAAATTTTCTTAACTGTTCGAGATAATTTGGATTTTGTTATTACATTTTACTATTGGCTTATTGGTAAATGTATTTAATACTTAATTTTTAAACAATTTTCGATTTTTTTTTTAATACTTTTAGAATTAGAAGATAATAAACTATTGATAGGTGTCAAATTTGTTTTTGAATAGAAAACTGTCATCAAATGTTTTGAGACAGTCATTAGTTGATCTATATTTCAGAAGCAATATTAGTATTGTACGAAATTAGGGCTAAATTCATGGGAAAAATGACATCCTTACTGAAACAATTCTTAATAAATTAATTAACTACACTATTAGCCTTTAAATCTAATATCACGATTCAGTTCCCATTAACAGGGATATGAATTTTACCCTGCTGCAATGGGAATTGCTTAAGTTATTGAGGTTATCCCAATTTTTTAGATGGCTATGCTGTTTGTTTTGCATCTTTCACATACTCTTAAACATAGCTTGCAAAGTAATTTATTATTTAGAGTGTTTTAATACATTAATTGTAGCTGTTTTAACCTTTGTATTATAAGCTAGAGAATTAATGGACAAATCTTTAAAGTAAATTCTATGCTATAAATACATTTAATGTTTACTTAATTTTAAAAATAAGTGAAGGCTTTTGATGCTTAAAAAATCAATTGTTGAGGTTAATTTTCTTTTTCCATGAACCGAAGAAACACATCATGATTTGAGGCAATAGTAAATTATGTTTTATAAAAATATAAACAGGCCTCTCCTAAGGAAATACCTTATACTTCATTTCAATTTTGGGTTTTTAATTTAAGTATTAAAGTATCAGATGCACTTATTTTTAATAATTATTAATGTTATGATTATTTAAGCATGGAAGATAATAGAGATTTTTTTAAAAAAAAGTTTCAAAAGCATCTTCATCATTAATTAAAATTATGCTTATTTTTCAAAATTTTTGTTTCATATTTCATGTTAAAGAATTTCATATTGTTAATTAAATATTATTTTGTACTTGGTTTCAATGAATTTTTTTTTTTTTTTAAGTTTCACACGGAACATAGAATTTCAAATTGATAGTCATGGATAGGGTTTTTATTTATTTATTTTCTTTATGTTAACTTGTAAAAATATTCTGATTGACTCAAACTTGGAATTATGGGAGTTGTGTAATGGCTCCATTGCTCTTTTTATTTTGATGTTATCCAAATCTGTGCCTTTTATTATATCAATTTCTTTGTTTTATAGGTGGAAAGAAATAGGAATGTTGTTCCTAATGATGGCAATGTTGGCTCTTCAACTCCCTATCAATATAACTGTGCTTCATCTAAACCTAACACTTATGCATATGCTCCTCCTCAACAAGGACACAGTAAAGATTCATTTAACAGTTCAGCATATTGCAACCAATATAATAACAGGCCACAAAGAGGTGAATTTTAATTTAGAGAATTTAAAAATTTTCATTCTCTCTTCCTATGTAATTTCTTTTTAATACTTTGATAATTTCTTCATCTTTTTCTCTCAAAAATCAGAATCAGATTTCTACTGCAATTAACCCATTTCATCATAATCAAGGAAAAAGATTTAAAGAGAAAGATCATGTTGTGAAATTATGCTCAGGATTTTCATGTACCGTGTATATTAGTCTGAAAAATTTGTCATTGTAATACTAGTAATTTCTCGTTAAAATTAATCCTGTGAATGATAAGAATATCTCAATTGTGTTTTAAAATTTTATTTATCTGCAGTCGAGTGGTAAAATAACCCAAATGAATGTGTACAATGAAATGAGTTATGTTATTTTATAACTGTGTATGTCTTTATAATATGATTATTGAATAATACATCATCATTCAAAAATAGAATAAAACTTAACAGACAGACATTTTTGGAAAATAAATAGTAAGTCTCTCTCTCTCAATCTGATCATAAAATTTTATGTGGCTTGCAGTATTAAAGAATAAGGCACTAAGTGTAATACCAATTATCTATTATTCAAGTTATGTTAATATCATTTTCATACGTCTAGTGTGATAGTGGTAACTTTAGTAAAATAAAAAATTTTACTTTTAATATTTGTGTATTGGCTGGTTTTGTTCTCAAGATTTTGAATTTCAGGAAGAATTATCTTTTGTATTTTTGTGTAAATGCTTGTGTGTTGGCTATTTCATGTAAAATTGCTTACTCAGTCATGAAAAATAGAACATCCTTATAATTTTTACAATTCTTATTGCATCATGAAAAAATTGGTATGTATGTTGATGGCTTAATTCGAACTAAATTCTAATATTAGTAGATTAATTAACATAATTTTTACAAAAAAAAAATTAACTCATTGCAGATACTTTTTTTCAATTAAGTGATTTCTTTTTATAAAATTAGTTAAATTACGAATTATGTAAAATTACAACCAGAAGTTTTAAAATTATGTGAACATGGAAAATGTATCCCCTATTGTTTTAAATGAGTGTCTCTAACCTTAGCAATGTAAAAGTTTTTCCTTCTCATTATTAAAAAACCCTTTTGGTATGTAGTTATTTTCCATCTATGAAAATATATAAAATATCAATTAATTTTATTGATATCTATTTAGAATGTAAAAGATGTCTGAGATTATCTTTGTAATTTTCAATCTCGGAAGTGGTGAAAATGACACCCGAGTAGTGCCTTGCATTTTATTTCACGTCACACCACATTTACGTGATCAGCCTTAATGCACAAGTCTCTTAGTATAACTAGGACTGAAATATGTGATTCAACTGGTACATAACTGCTACACTCGGTTATTGCGGCCATATTCACATAAGCATAGCCTCTAAAAATTCAGAGAAATAAATAGTTTGAAGATGAAATTGTTATATACTATTTCTTAAAAGAAGTGAAATTTATGTATATTTAAATTCTTTCTCTTGAAATCTGTTAATTCAAAGTTCTAGGCACTTCCCTTCAATAGTTCAGGAAGTATTCAAATTCAAAATTATGATCTTGATCTTCCAATGTTGAAGGAACTTTTACTAGTTTTAAAAATCATTATTTATTGTTCTACTTATCACACAGTGTTGGAAAAGGAACAAATATGAACAATTTCTAAATTAACAACATTAATGTAAGAAATGCCTCATTATATTAAAAAATGTTGAATGTTATGCAAATTGATCTTTTGCATCAAATAAGCTTGTTTATACCCTTCAGACATTTTATTCGGAATTAATGATCAAATTCACATGAAATTTGAAGCATTGATATTTAAAGTATTATTTAATACAGCTAAAGAATTGGATTCTGTTATGGAAAATTTCTCTGTATGAGATAATTTTAACCATCATATAACAATAATTAATACTATAATTTAAATTCTGTTAGGATATTAGTTGTGATATAAATTTTGTCCAACTGTGAAAATAATTGTTTAAGTTTTTTAAAGGTATGCTTTTTTAAGTCTGTCTCAGAATTATTCAGTCTTTGGGCAGTAAATATTAAACAATATTACATATTATTCATTGATCATGGAGTTTAAATTTAGGACTATGGTTGCATGATGTGGTTTTCAAGGTAGTTTTCTCTTTTTATGCACTAATTTCAAATTACCCACTAGGTAAAAAATATCTCCATATGTCTTGCACTGGACCACTTTTGAGAATTTCATGCATTTTTACATCATACTTTTTTTATATACTGTAAAGATACTTAAAAGTATAGGCAGATTAAAAAAGTACTTTATTTTAATTCAAAATGCATGTATTTTAAGAAATACTTTTAAATATTTTGCATCTACTATTTTTGCAGCATGGCTTTCTGAACAGAATCAGCACTCCTATCAGCATAGTGGGCAACGACCTCAACTCAAAACCCCTATTAATCCTTCAGAAGGTAAACAACTTGCTGAAGCACCTAGAGCTAGAAAATCATGGTTATCCTTTCAAAATTCTGCTCAAATTCAAAACAAGCACCAAAGCGTTTCTACTTCTGCAGCATCTCAAAATCAAGCTTTTCTGCCAGTGAAAACACAGGTATTTTTTTTTTTTTAAATCCTTACTTAATACATGGTGACCAATATTTCAGAAGTATATTTAGTTTTGTCTTTAAGCATAATATTTGCTGTGAAAGATTATATTAAACCATTTATTATTTAATTTGTATGGTTACAAATAAGAAAATTTGAACTCTTCAGTAGAAGATCTTGAGAGCATTTGCTTCAAGTGGACAAGCTCTAAAATTCGCTTTTATTTGAAGAGAATGTTTGTTATACTGTATCTATATGTAATAAGGTGATGATTATACTAATAATTTGCTAAATATGAAAATACCTTGAAGGTGTACATAACTATGAATACAAGATTTTTTTTTACAGTGTAACACATTGTTTATCTATTTCTTTAAATATTGAAATAAGATTTTTGTGAAAGTTCTCTGTAGAAAAGAAAAGATTTTGTTGAGCTACTGCAAATATACATGATTGGTAAATTAATTATTACAGTATACATCTGTATTTAAATAATAAAATTTCATTGCAAATTAGCATATGTTTATTTTAAAGAATTACTTTTTAAGCAGTAATTTCAAATGAAATAAATTTTCATGAATTGAAATTATAAAGAAATCTCTTAATTCAAAATTCATTAGCATTGCAAGTTTAAATCTAACTAAGAAAGACATAAATATTATCTTTCTATTCTGAAAGGTCAGTGTTGTTACTTCTCTAATTAAAATTATCGTATCTTACTTATGCAATAAAGTTGTGAAGTTCATTTATATGTAGACCAATGGAAAATAATAGTTTTATGTTTTTAATCAACATTGAAATTAGGTGATATATTTACTAATATGTTGTTAGAATAAAAGTTTGTTTTATGCAATTACGATGTATAATTGTTTATTTGTTTTTTGCAATTGCGATGTATAATTGTAAAGATGATTAACTACTAATGAGAACTTAAATGTTTCAGCCACAAACAACTGCATCACCTGCATCTCAAACACTTCCAATGGTTGTTAAGAAACCTCTTGAGTTTCCTCCTAATACAGTGGAATCTGTGAGACCTGTTGCTGTAAGACGAAGACGCTGTCCTGCTAAACGGCTTGGTGCAGTTGATCCTTGGCGATTAATGCTTGCTTTGAAGTCTGGATTACTTGCAGAAAGTACATGGGCCTTAGATACTATTGCCATTTTGCTAGCAGACAACAGTACTGTAGTATATTTTAATCTGGAACATCTACCAGGACTTTTAAATGTTTTAGTGGATCATTACCGTTGTTTTCTTAATAAAATTTTTAACCTAGCTAAAGATATGGAGCTTGGAAAAGCAACAACTGTTGATAAAAAGGTGACCAATGACCAGTGGTATTTGGGTTCAAGTGATATCTTTAATTTGGAGGATAAAATGAAAATTTTAGATTCTCCAAATTTTACGTATAAGACCAGATGTAAAAAGAAAATAGAAATTCAATATGATGAGGCATTATTTCTCATTGATCCTCAAAGGTCATGGGATGTATATGAAGATTTTGATGTTTCATCTGAACATTGGCAGAAAGGTGGAGGGGATATAACATCACATATCCAAACTTGTTTTTCTGAGAGCACAAAGAAGGTTAAGTTTTTTCGAGAATTAAGCAGTGAAAAGACAAAAGATTGTAATGAAAGCCATGTGATTAAAAATAAATCAAAGGTATGGAAATCTTCTCTTTTGTATAAAGGCGAACCAATAGTTGTTCTAAAAAAATTTAATTTTAATGAAAATAAAGTGACTGCAGCAGGGTTTTCAGAATCAGAAGTAGATGCTGATGATAGTTGTTCTTTAAACAGCAGTTGTTCTAATTTTGACAAGAAGATGAATTTATCTGATAAGAAAGAGGATATGGAAAAAGATTCAATAGATTCGAATGATAGTTCAAGTGAAACTTTTAATAAGGATGTTTCCAAAAGTGAATCATTGGTTTCACATGTAATTGATGATGAAGTACAGATTATTGAGATTGACTCAAAGAAACAACATATTTCAGAAAGTAAGAATGAAAACTGTGATGAAATTAAAGAAGAATGTGTCGAAACTTCCAAGTCTAATAATAATAATGAAGTTCCAGGAAATAATTCTAGATTAAGGGGCTCACTTTCTTCTCGTAAGCGCTTCTTGTGTGAAGATTTAGAAGATGAGGCATATTGTTATGATCAACCAGCCTTGTGTGTTATGAGTGATTCGCAAGAAATGTTATCTCGCCGTTGTGTTTGTGTTTCTACTATATTACGCAATTTGTCATTTGTTCCAGGTAATGATGTCATAATGAGTAAAAACCCTGGTGTGTTAGTTTTATTGGGTAGATTGCTTCTTCTGCATCATGAACATAAGCCAGCAAAAAATGCATATCATAAATATGAAAAAGAGGCTGATGGAAATAGTAGTTGGGATGAGTCTTGTATTAGTTTGAAAGATGATAATGAATGGTGGTGGAGTACTCTTAATGTGTTGCGTGATAATACTCTGGTTATATTATCCAACATATCCGGTCATTTAGACCTGTCACCATTCCCAGAGGAAGTGAGTCTTCCTATTTTGGATGGTTTATTGCACTGGGTTGTGTGCCCATCATCATATGCTCAAGATCCCTTGCCATCTCGTACACCGTCCTCCGTCCTGTCGCCACAGCGACTTTGTTTGGAAACGCTTTGTAAACTTTCTGTGCTTTCCAGTAATGTTGATCTCATTATAGCTACTCCACCATGGTCTCGTATAGAAAACTTATTGGCATTTCTTACAAAAAGTTTGAGTTTAGGACAAGATCAGATAATGAGAGAATTTGCCGTAATTTTGCTTTCAAACATTTCTGAAACAGACTCTGTTGCAGCTAGAACAATTGCAGAGCAAAGTTGTTGTATATCCTATCTCATTGCTTTTATAGAAGAAGCAGAAGCCAATGCTTTCCAAATAGCTAGTTCTCAGGGTACAAAAAAACTGAGAGATAAACCAGAACTTATGGGTACAACACCAGGAATGGTACAAAGGGCAGCCAATACATTAAAAAATCTAGCCTTAGTTCCTGAGAATCGTGTGATGTTTATGAGGTGTCAACCTCAACTTCTTTCTCTTGTTATGTCACAAGTTATGGACCAGGAGTTGTCAGCAATTATTGCAGATGTATTGTTTTATTGTTCTGATGATGATATGATGGATATTTCCAATCATCTTCCAATCTCTTAGCAATGAAAGCAAGAGTACTGTCACTGAACTAAGTCATTGTTTAGCAAGCTGTAATACCTGTTGCTCACAAATGGCAGATAAATATCACAGTGGTGCTACTTAAGCAGCTGATATTTTCATCTGCATTATTAGGTAATGTTATAAAAAGTTATTTGCTATATACTTTGGGGCTTCACTCATTTTCTGTCATTGTGAAACTATTGTTGCCTGTTAGAGAAACTTTTTTGTACGAAATATTTACTATATATGTATTGCGGCTGGGATTAATCTTTTAGTGTATTTATCTGTCATCTCTAGGTTACACTGATAGCCCCATTATGAATAGTATGTGTCTGAGTGTGTTAATGCAAAATTTTGTAGTTCCAAAAGTATTTTAGAAACAATGTATTTTCTTAATGTGAGATATTTATATTTATTTCTGAATTTTGAAATTTGTCAAATTTTGTTTCATTGACTTAGGAATTTTATTTATTTCAGCTTTTATGAAATTTTTACTCATAATTTCCGATTTCACTGCTTATTTATTATTCATAAAATTTTATGTGTCTTGTGTAACAAATTCTTTAATTCCACCTTTAAATTATGTACAAGCATTTGTAGATTTCTTTAAACTTAATTGTTTTACAACCTGTTGAAAAATGCTTTGTGTAAAAGAACTCATACTTGTGTCTCAAACCTCACAAAAAGTGCTTGTGTTTTATCGAAGTGAAGCCCCATTGTTGCACTTTCTATTAAAAATTGATAAAAAGAAAAAAAAGCACATATAAAGAGATAATAGATATAAATCCAGCCGGTCAATTTGGATTTGGTGTAAATCCGTCTGTTATATATGTTCTGTCCATCTGTGTATTTAATTGAGGCCCAAGGCCTATTTTTATGAGGTTTTCTTTTATATATTTTATAATATGTGTATATGAGAGAGATGGTAAGACATTCAAAATTGTATAGTATATTAAGTGTTAGCATATGTTGATAAGAATTATATTAGTTATTCTTTTCCTTAGATTTGAATTGTTCCTACAAAATATAATACTTAATAGATGTTTATTTGTAAAATTGTAGTTAATTGGGTGGTTAATTTAATTTTAACTTATGACTCTTTGAACCTTCACACATAATTTGACTGTATCGTCTATTTTACTCGGTTACTTTTTCAATGATGTTCCCATTTATGATGCATAAGATGCTCTTTTTATTTTTATCCATTGTCCTCGTAGAGAGAAAAGAATAAATTGTTTGTGTCATCTCTTGTATTATTTAATTTTATGTTGTTGTTACAAAAGAGAATGTAGAACATGTTGTGAACTTGGTATTCATGTGTACGAAGTAAATAAAGTCATTAATACTTAATGAAATATTTCCTCAATATTTATTTCTCTCAAGTAGTATCTTAATTAAAAAAGCTTGAAGCCAATGTTGGTAACTATGTAATTATATATTTAATGGGAATTATGCTTTTTGTGTCTGGATTAATATTGTTGATGTTGTAAAATTGATGGTTTTATTTATTATCTTTACTTGATAAGAGAGACAAATCAACCAATTTCCTGAATATGAAATTATCAGCTAATTTTGTATTGTCTAACTATATTTTTTACTACTTACATCCTTTGAAACTACACTTTCTGGGCATTAATGTTTCAAAAATGGATCAATGGTATTGACTTGGTCAATATGCATGATCATTTTTGAACATGTGAAAAGAATTTTAAAAGACTAGTAAAAAATTATTACCTTTTAACTTGAAAAAGTTAAATATATATTCAATATAAGTTATATAGGGTTTAATCTTAAGTTCTTAAACTAAAGTAAAAGGTTGTCCAAAGAATTACTAGTTGAAATAATAATTTTGAATCGTGGTTGAGTGATTAGTACAACACTTTAGTTGGTACCTCATTCTCCCAACTTCCAAGTTTATATTATGTGAATTTTAACTAATCAAAATTAAATAGGTTATGAGTGCAATCAGTGAATGCAGATACTGAGAATAACTATTTCTGAGCCAAATTGTTTAGGAAAAAAAATTAGTAAATTCCTATTAAGGAACAAAGTGACTCAGAACTTGGAGGTTCAAATCTATTTAATATGTGGCTGTTAACTTTGCGCAGTACCAGAAACAGGATTACAAACTCCTTATCATAACCATCTGGCTCCTGGCAATGACTAGGTGACAGGATACACATATTCTTTGTAGCATAAGCTTAGCACTCAAAATATATATCTCAACTTGCATGTACTTATGAAGATTTTGTTTTACATTTATCAAATGAACTATCTAAAGTGATTGGTTTATTATAAGAAATTTCACAAGTATTAGTCATCAAGCCCAAAACGACATTACATGCGTTTTTAGAACAATTTGTTTCATTAAGCACTTGTTGAAAAAACATGAGTTTGCAAATACACATAGGTATAAAAAAAAACTTAGTATTGAGAAATAATAGTCTTTTGTGAGAGATTGTTGATTATCTAATATTAAAAATTGTATTTTGACCATTAAGATAAATAAGTTTCCATTGACATTTTTTTTTTTATTTTGAGACAAAATTATTTTTACCTCCTACAGAAGGCACTTGATTACTTTTAAACAATATATTAATAAATATTTAATTGTATGTTTAAGATAATTAAATAAGCATTATTTCAGATGTATGGAATATTGATCAATTTATTTAATGGGAGCATCTTTTATATCATTGTTATAATCCTGTTGTTATGTTATGATGAATTTAATACTTGTCTTTCCATCTCTATTCATAATATATGTTAACTGTGTATGTCGAAGTGATGCTACACCTCAATGAGGGTAAAAAAAAATCTACATTTGTGCAAACTACCCAGTGCAAATTACCTTTTGTAAGTGATAAAAAGATGTAAACTTCAGGGGCTCTTTTTAGCTAATAAATTTGACAACACTTTGTAATTTATGTAAAGAGTTATTTTGTGTAAATATTAGAGGTTTTAAACTACTGTCTATAAGAGAGTGGTTTTATTCATCTTATCTGGACGAAAATCTAAAGTTTTATTCAACAAATGAATGGCTTGTGTAGAAAATATGAACTTTATTCAATGATGTGTCTGTAACTGAAATTCAAGTCCACAATTATGGACAGAGAGGCCATCACTGAGTACTCAAGCTATTTTGCAATCTGGGTTCCATATTGCTGTATAATACTCTGTTTTTCATATGTAGGAAAATTTTTTATTGTTGTGATTAGTAAATATTGATGAACATTACTTGTCTTTTATTGAATCAATTCTTTCAAACATATATGCAAAAATAACTGCATAAAACTTAATATAAGTTGTGCTAAAGCTGCTATACAAATTTTTTTGTATTCATTATTAATTTATTAAACAAGTTTCTTTAGTAATGCTCTTTTGAATAGACTTGTCTTCAGAATTTATAATGTTTTTATGATATGAAAAGCATTTTTATTAGTAATCATTAATGTGACTAACATGGAATTTAAATGCCAAAATTAGTTTAGAGGTAAGTGTCACACACTTTCACAATATTTTTGGCTCATTATACTAGTATTATCAACTCAACTGAAAATAAACATTTTTCTTAATGGCAATGGAATTAAGTTGATTTAGTTTTAAACAGTTAAACTAAGATAATATTTTTTTGAATCATTTTGTTATTAAAAAATCTTTATCTGTTTTCATTTTCACATGTTCGTTGAATGTAAAAATCCTTATTTTCTATTAGTACATACCAATCTATAAAGTGATATACCTATGATTCTTCATATATTTTATTTATTAGTATTATCAAAATTTTCTAAGCTGTATTTATGATTTTCTAAATGAAAAACAAACGATGCCTGTAAAAAGAGACAAAATGTTGCACATGTTCAATACTTATTTGGTTTTTTCCTCCTTTAAAAGTAACTTTCTGCTAGATTAGGTAATTTTTTTAAGTGTGCAAAAGGAAAACCCTTGGGGAGGACAGTGTACATAACGAAGCCTTCAAATTCTTTCCCCCTAATGCTCTCACTCATCTAACTAAAATGTCTACTCTGTGCCTACTTTCCTCAAAAATGGAAACTCGCGATAATAATTCTTTTTCACAAACCAGGACAAAACCATTCTATTCCCTCTAACTACTGCCCAATTAGTTTACTTAACTCTTATCTCAAAAGTTTTTGAAAGAATTCTCCTAAATAGAATTTTTGATCACATATCCTCAAATAATATTCTTCCAGGCGCCTAATTCGGATTTGGATCAAATCATTGTACCATGCACTAATTGCTCTGAGTTGTGAATACCATAACCGAAGGGTTTAAATCTAAACAGAAATTTGTTTAGAATTGAACCCTTTGGTTATGGTGTAACAGAAGGGTTTAATTGTAAACAAATTTCTGGGGGCATTTTCTTTGATATGCAAAAAGCTTTTGACCGCCTCTGGCATGATAGATTATTATTTAAACTTAACTTTCTGCCCTACTTAATTATTATCATTAATGCTGACTTAAAAAATAGGGCTTTCCAAGTCCATCTAAACAATAGTTACTCCAGTACCTACAATATTGAAACTGGGACTCCCCAGGTGTCAGTTATTTCTCCTATAGTTTATTCCTTATTAATATATGACTTCTCCCAGAGTCCTAACAATAGCATCTGTCTTTTTGCGGACTAAAACCCCTTAAAGTAACCAAATAACTCCAAAATCTCTTCAAGAATATTCAAAAATGGAGAATTGCTGTAAACTCCAACAAAAAAAATGTTGTTATATTCTGTAAAGGACTTATCCCACTCCTTGAAACCCAACTCAGAATTTTTCCACTCCAGTATATCTTGGGACTCTGAGGTAAAATACCTTGGTGTTATCCTGGACTCAAAACTCGCCTTCAGAAAACACATCCTATTCATAATAGACAAAAGCTGGGCTAAAATACACAATGGCATTCCACTAATAGGAAAACGTTCTGTACTAACTCTAATTAAACCCTTTTCTATAAACAAATAATAAGACCTATTCTTTATGCATCCCCTGTAAGGGGGCATGCAGCTCCAACCCACTTTAAAAAAAATTCAAACTCTTCGAAACAAAATCCTTCGTATTATAACTAACTCTCACTGGTATGTAAGAAACTTAGAAATACACACAGACCTCAAAATTCCCCAAATTATCAAATATATTAACTATCTTTCGAGACGCTTCTACTTAAGACTAATAAACCACACCAATCCCCTAATTATAGAGTCCAGCTTATTTTTGCACGCGCTAATGGTACCCATACTCGACTCTATCGATCCTGTAACAATTATTTCCTCCTCATCCCATCATAACCCTATACATTCCAACTTAAGCCCTGGCCCGCCAAATTTCCACGTTATAAATATCCCTAACCACCAATTCAGAAAAAAAAAGAGGGTGGGGTCTCAGTTCATCTGATGCATAAACAGATGTTTTCAACACAAAATTCTGTGCTTTACCCTGACCCCCACACCACAGCTCAAACTAACAATAGAAACTCATTTGACAACCAAGGTACCTGTGAGGTCCATTATCACCAACCCTTCTATCTTTTTCTCTCTTTTCTGTATATTTTGAATATTCCAGATTGAAAATATATACCTATCCTATCACTTCCTCATCAAAAAATAAGATTGTATAATCTTAAAAACAAATGTATATTATATAAAAAAAAATCAATTAAAAATAATACTCTTCCTCTATTATCGATTCCGATCTTTAGGAAGAGTGAAGAGGAAGATCTTTAGCAAGAATTTAATTTATATATTATTATATAAATGGAAAAAAAAACTAATATTTATCAATTACATAGATATAATTTGTTTATTAAAAATTATGTAATAAAAACATTTCTACCTTATAGCAATCCGATCTTTTTTATTCTTCCTGTCCTGTATCTTTTTATTCACTTATGTAAGATGAAATTTATTAATGCACGTAATAAGTAAAATACTTGTTTTACCTCTACAAAATTTCATGGCGTAATTCACACGGTGTAGAATCCACCGGACTGGTATTTCTCAAGTATTTGATTGTTGTGAAGATATCGGGTGCGAGTAAGTGGTAATAAAATTTGTTTATGCAAGCAACGTCGTTATAATGATAATTGAAGTTCAGTTCTATATATTTGTAGATTGAAAATATTTTGTAGTAATTGCAAAGATCTTGGGAGAGATTTTATGAGACTTTTACAAAAATAAATAAATCTGTCTGAAATTTTCTCATGAAGATCGTCTTCCTCATTCAGAAATAATCTAATTTTTTTGCATTAAATGGGACATCTATATAATAAATGCCAAAGAAATTGGTTGGTTTCTGAGAAATGTTATGTGTTGTAAGAATGTCCATGTCCTTTTCGGGAAATATTTTATTATAACGTAAAAGATGCCTTTCGTCAATTTTCTGTTCCAAAAAATTGCATTTATTCAAATTTGCCTTGGCTTCTACTGAGCTCTGATAAATTCAAGAAAAACAAAAAAAATTTCAAAAACTTTATTTGAAATTTTTAAAAAATGTAAGTGGCTTATAAATATTAAGTAGACAATGTATGTACATACGGTTTAAATAATTGAAATTGGAAGCTTTACTTCATCATAAGACATTTTTTATCTGAGAAAAATTAAAATTTTTTAATGCTCTGAACTATTTTTTGATATACAGATAATTGCTATGATCTTAAATACACGATATTTTAAAAAAATATATCATTAAATGTTTTTAAAAAAATACAAAAAGTTTCAATGTCTTTCATGTATTTGCGAATTTAATAAAATTTTACTGTCTATTTATAATGTATCATAAAGCTTATATTTCTAAACAGTTGCACTATAATGCCAAAAAATAACACGAACAGACATTGATAATTATATTTCTTTTGCCCTTAAATGGAAACGAAGTATCCCTCAATCCTTGTTATCAAAATCAGCATCATCACTTTCAGTTTAGAAACTTTACTGCATAGAATAATGCCACTACATGGAAAGCTATTATTATCCAAGATGAATAGATTTGGCGTCCTGAAAGAGACAATGAAAATTAGATTATGAAATGAAAAAAAAAATATTTTTTAAAATTCGAAATAATTTCATGTCAAATCTATCAAATTCAATGATATTTTCCATTTATGTAACACATCAATCAATAACTCCCGAGACTAACCCAGAGATGGCGCTCGTAGTAAACCAGTAACCAGGTCTTT
>BMAW01013454.1:448584-480303 GCA_019974015.1 Nephila pilipes
ATATATATATATATATATATAATTCTGGAATAACCCTGCATTATAGTCTGGAGTCTGCGAAAGCATTAAATTACTTTATATCCATTCTTCAACATTTTTGTTTTCATTTTTTGATCTGTTAACTATATATTTCTTAAGTTTATTAAACTTTAAATATCCATTTATTTCTATTTTTCTAAAATTATTTCTGGCATATTATTTTTTCTTTCACATTTAATATTTTCTTTTTATTATTTAAAACATTACTTCATTTTGTTTCGATTTTTACACTGTTTTTTCTAATAGTATTTTATTTGTGATAAACTGACTTAATAGTTTTTAAGTCTTTTTAATTTTGTTATAACACTTCTCTGCACATATTATATTCTTCACTTTAAAAAATTGAACTATGTCATTTTCGCCATGGAAAATATTTATTGATAATGGTAAGTTAGTAATTTGTTTTCCTATATATTAGTTCTCTAACGTTTTAACACATGTATAAACTTTCAGTATATTTACAAATTTGTATCATGATTATCTCTTTTTTTATTAGAATTGTTGTTGTTTTTAATATATAGAAATTTATTTATACTTTGGGTAATTTTTTCTACGCAATTTGATTTTGTTTCTATATTAATTTATGTAGCAAATTCGTATCTATTACGAAGAACATCAATTTTTTTTCCTTATATATTGTTCTTTTTGTTTTTGTATAATTTTTTGATTCTTTTTTTTTTTATGAAATATTGCTCTTATCGGTTAATATTACTCCTTTGTACAGGAGTCTAAACTGATTTAAATTTGCATTTTAGTGCACTGTATATATATATATATATATATATATATATATAAACTGTATATGGTAATGCATCTGATGTGTTTTTAAAATAATTTGCGACAATCAATACAGGAATGTATTCTGTTTTTATTGCTCCTGAAACTTAAAATACTATTTGGAGATTAATAAACATTTGTAATACGAATAAATAAATGCTTCATTAGACGTCAATGCCGTAATCAGCATCCGTAGAAAATACTATCCTTGCAACCCTCTAATACATCCCTGAACTAATCGTTTATGAACTGTTATGCAAAAAATGCAGGCACAATACCATATATTATCTCAAAAATACTCTTAATAAAGTACATTTTGTATCAATCATTACTTCGGTATAGTCCAATGGAAGTTCCTGTGTATTAGGAATGTCATTGTAGTTCATAATACCGTCCAAGATGAAAGCTCCTTGGAAACGAGCTCTTGCTCTCTTCAGCTCATCAGGTATCAAATAATGATCAACGAAATAGTTACTTCCCATTGCACCCTAAAATTAAAAGAAATACATTTTACACATAGCATATTAATATTCGTATACCATCATTCATTGAACATTACATGTTGCCTTACATATACATTGATCGATACTCGGAGTCTCAACTTGTTCATATACATTGATCGATACTCGGAGTCTCAACTTGTTCATTTCTGAAGAGCAATTTTTAATACTCCAGATCAGCGGTTCTCAAACAGGTGGGGAAAAAAAAAGAACAAAAGTGTTTTAAAAAGAATGTGTAAAGGTTTTTGTTAAGATTGTCAATTGTAACATTGTCGATTCCTGAAAAGGAGAAATTTCTGAAGCTCACGTCAGATACCACCCTGAAGAGCCTTTTATTGTCAGAATAATGAACCTAGAAAGTTTTTAGACTCGTTGTGGTGATGAATACGGTGAACTTTCTAAAAACGGTTTTACGTACTTGTTGTCAATTGCTAGAACAGAGCTTATCAAATGGATATTTTTTTAAAATATACTCACTTTAAAAAAAAAAATGTGGAACCAAATTAAACGCAGCTCTGGATTTTGAGATAGTGTTCATCCTGTTTTGAGCCTAATTTTCATAAGGTTTTGTGATTCAAAGCAGTCCCAAATATTCTAATAATTTTCTTCTTTCCAATCTTAGTATTAATTTATTCGCTTTCTTCAAAAAAAAAATATCTAAACATTGAAAAAATATATCATTTTTAATTTAATTCAATGTACCCGCTTTTTTGGAGAATTATTCAGATCAGTAATGGGTGAAACAGATTGCGTGTTTATTGGGGAGGATTCTTGGTTGGGGATACACGGAAAGGAACTGAGCGAGATGGGAGTACGCGAACTGATAAAGGTTGGGAACTGCTGTTCTAAATCTATTTTTTCAAAATCGAACTACAACTTTTTTTTTAAAAAAAAAAAAAAATGTAACTCATTTCTTAAAAAAATTGAAATTAATAGTTTCCAATGAACTATGAAATTAATAGTTTACAATCCTTTTAAATTTTCTTTGAATGAACAATTCTCAGTGAGACTTGAACACAAAGTTTGAATTGTGACAAAAATTAAGGTTGACAGAAAAAATTTAATTTCGGTTTCACGTTATGTTAAGGAAAATAAATAATTTTATTGAATATGCAGAGAGGGGAAAGAATCTAATATATTATTAGAATCAGTTTTTTGGTTTAAAACTTTGCTCTTCAAGATAGAAAGGACTATTGTAGTTAAAAGTACTTTTATTTTAGCAGTAACAGAAATAAAAAAAGGCGTGTTTTTCTCTCTTCTCCCACCTCAGATTATATTTTGTTGTATTTTTCATGATATGAGAAAATAATGTTTTTAATTTCATTTTGTTCAGAAAGATCTCAGCAAACATTGTTATTGTGATTTTTAAAAAAAAAACCTGTAGGAATGGCTTAATGATATGATAAACTTCGATAATTTATTAATAAATATTATTTTTATTGATTTGAATCTCAGGTAATTTTTTATTTTTGGATCATATTATGCCATTAACAGTAGTTCCAAACAAAGCATAAATATAATTTTAAAGTCTCGCAGATTGTAAATTTCAAAAATGAATTTTTATAACTGTTAAGAAACATCGAATAAGTCTGAAAATTTTTATTCAGAGGGACTTTTTCATTGTAGAGAAGAATTGAAACTACGCAATGTGAAATTAATTTACAATGAAGGAGTTCTTGCCCACTTCTTAATATTGAACTTAAAGCTATCTTTATTATGTGAGAATTCATATTTAACTGTTACACAAAAATATGATACATTTTTGTACATTTCGTTATTTCTTTTGTGTTTCGTATGTCATTTTAAAGTTAGATCGTGGCACGAGGGCACGTGCCTTCACCCCACATCATAGTTTCACGCATAGACAAAATAAAATATCTGAGCATGAAGTCACAACCAAAATTTTCCCAATTAAATTTAAAAGTATTTATTTTGTTGTTTTGTTTCAAAGTTGTTGTTGTGACCAAGCATAGGACAGAGCTATTGATTGTACTGTACGTTTTCAATTATCAATTTGAAATTGATTTTCTTGAATTAATATTTAGTTTATTTTTAGATTAAAAGGTTTACATAAGCATGAATAAGAGACGAAATAAACACAGTTAAATATAATGAACTTTTTAAAAGGAAAAAAATAGTTTTCCCCCTCTTTTTGATACACCACTGCCGATATGTATGCCGCCACTGTTGATTATCACTTTTAACACGAATGAAGAATATGAATGAAGTTTTTTTTTTTTGCATCTTGACAAATTCCTGGAAGATTGTGATCTCAATGTACAGCGTATTTCATGCAGAAATAAAAAAAAAAGTACATTTAAAAAAAATGTTACAAAGCTCTTTATCAAGAAAAGAAAAATAAGTGCACTGTTCAACTATTTCTTGTTAATTTGTAAAGAAAGTACAATATACTTATCTATAATGTGCGTGCGTTTTGTGATTTATTTATATACATTTACATCTCATAAAAAAATAAGCTTCTTAAAAACACTTTTTTGAAATTTATGACGCTTTGTTCTACTTTCGTACATTTCAGCTAATTAGGAACTAATTAGGTGCAAAAATGGAGAACTTATAGAGTACATGGAAAGATAAGAATGATATCTTCGATATTTTTAAGGATAAATACTCCATATAACAATCAATATGTGAATCCAAATTACGTTAATGGATCCAGTTCAAGAGTTTACGCTTGTTTTAACTCTCGCAAATATCTGTTGAATGTCGGTTATATATTGAACAGCAAAACATTTTGTGTCAGAATTTGATTTTTGTGAGTTGTGTAGTTTTAATCTCATGTTAAAACTCACTCAAGACATGCTGATAACTAAATAGTTCATTTATTTAACTGAATAAATTTATATCAATCTTAGATTGTGAGGTAAAACAACAATAAACCGCAGCTACAGATAAATATTATAATAAATTCGTTAATTAAAGAGTGGTAAGATTATACAAGTCGAGAAGCTAGATATTACTCTTATCCTAAGTCTAAATGCGCCATTTGTCTTAGTTAAATTCGCTTAGCAACTACGACGGGGATTGCCGATAATCATCTTAACATAGAAAATAATGGAATTCTGACCATCAATTTCCCTCTCAACTGCTTCCAAAAATATTTTTAAATACCAAGATAGAAACGCGATTCAACATTTTTTTTTTTTTTTGCATATTTGCGCAATTAACTTTAAGAATGTACTCGCATGAGGGCTTGTTAGAATCTGTTGAATTCGACTGAACATAATTAAATCATTTTTACAAAATGGAAGAATCAAAAATGAGAAGGAAACTTGCAGTGTGTTTATTTTCTATCATGATGTGAAATGATAAACGAAATGAACTTATATCAAAATTTCTTGACTTTACTCACATTTTCTTCATGGTCAAAGGCTACAAACATGAGTGTGTGGTTCAGTCTGCAACGAGCCTCTGTGATTGCACGAGCGACTTCCAACATAACAGCCAATCCACTTCCATTGTCGTCAACCCCTATTTATAAACAAATATACAAAAATATCTCTTTATTTTAAGTTTGAGTTGAGTGTATCAGTCAAAAATTTATAAATATGTTTATTTCAGAATGATGAACAAAATCAGACTTTAAAAAGCTGATGAAAATTTATTCATTGAAATATTAGAAATAAAGTATTTCAGTTCTGATTTAAAAACAAAACCAAAAATTATAATAAAATAATAAAGATAAATGGTTTTTTTTAAATATTGTACTTAATTACATAACAAGATTTATATATATATATATATATATATATATATATATATATATATATATATATATATATATATATATATAGGATTTCGAAACACGACGCTCTTCCGTTCTACAAGACTACAAAAATAAGTTCTACAATGCTTTATCGAATTCAACAAAAATATTTTAAATAATTTATCAAACATAGGAGCAATGTGAAATTCCTGTTTAAGATTTGCGGTAAGTAATATTTAAAAAAAAAACAACAACTAATAAATGATCCGTTAAATGAGATATAAAATTATAACATTTTGCTGTTTCATCACCTGACTTATTATTCTTAATTTATGATAAGAGAAATATTTATTATTTTAGAATTATCGAGTTTTCCATGTTTGATGGGAATGATTAGATTATGAATAAAAATTATTCTTTTATGGCATTTTCATTTACTATCTTAGTGTTAGTTTCAGAACCGTCGTTGGGGGGAAAAAAACGCATCAAAAAGCAAAATTAGTTTTTGTACATGATCTAGTTCATTTTTCTTCTACAGAATCGTTAGCATTACAAACGTTACACTAATCCTAATTGGTGGATGGAAAACTTCTGTTTCTCGGTAGATCTACAAAATTTAAAAGATGTTTAACTAAGCGATGGCAATTAATCTCGTCCATTCCCAAACATACCTAGGTATTTTAAGATACTTTAGAAATTAATATATTGACTAATAATAAATTGATGAAAATAACTTCCTCTACACCCACAGGGGAAGATATACATGAAAAATACATGATTTTCTGAATTTAACTAGCGAGTGATATCAAATCATTGAAAAATTCACAATAAATTTCTCAAAAAATGAGAAATTTTCTGTGAGATATTTTACTCACCGGTATAGAAAATTTCTTATATTGCAAAGTAATATTTAATTCAAAAATATCTTCACAGCACATCTAAAAACATCATTCCATTGGAAGACAATTAGTTTCTTTTTGTAGTAAGCATACTTTTTGAATGGCAATAAAAAATACTTCTATTTGATTTTTTTACGCAAAAAATAAATTCACTTTTAATTAATTAGAAAAACAGTGCCAATAATTACTTTGCGAATTCTGAACTTTTATGATTACACGATGCTATGCATTGATTCATCAATGTTTTTAAAGACTTTTTTTGCTTTACTTTTTTTTCTTTGCATCTTCATGGTCGTAAAATTCACGACTAAAGAATTTTGGTTTTGGGATAAACCTACAGTTGGCTCAGTGAATATATTTACTTATTCTATAAAACGACTTTTGCACAGTATTCTTTTTTTAAAGTGATTGAAACTCGTCGATAAGTACAAGTTTTTTAAAAAAAATAGTTGCACGGTATTTACTTCACCAAATTGGTTTTAATAAAAAACAAAGAAAAACTTGAACTGTCAATTTCTGTGATGAGGATATACCCTTCAGTTTATATGAAAGGAAATTCAGTGACAGTTAAAAAAGACTTCCTCGAATTTGAAAGGTCTTACGGCAATTTCTTTCACGTATACTTTTTAGTATCATCGAGTTCCCATCGTCCAAAATTTGTATTTCGTTTTAAAATTATTCCTTCCTTCTTCTTCTGTTTGCAAGAATTAATGGCATTTGAATGACCTTGTTGGTTTGATGTTAAAGAATTGAGGATGTATCTTTAACACATATTTAAATATGCAGAATTTGTGTTAACACATATTCCAATTTGCAGATACTTTGTGCTTGGCACAATATATCCCCTGAGGATTCGGTGCCAGAATTTCATACAAACAACCTACCAAATATACTTAAATAATTAGCTTAAGAAATTGAGTATTACTAAAAATCAAAGTTCCGGAATGATAAAGTTTTAAGTGGCTATTAATAAATTTGGTTTTCTGTGTCTTTTATGTAAAGTAATATCAGTCCAGTGTTTTAAATATATAAATTTTCAAAAGGAATATATTTTAATAACACAATATACCGCTTAAAATGTTGTTTGTTTTACCATTAGAATCTGCCACAGTATCATAATGAGCTCCTACAAGAACGATTTCGTCATCAAGGTGTCCTCTTTGGGCTCCGGGAATAACACCAACTAAATTAACTCCTTCACTGAATTCTTCAGTTCCATTCTATTGGGGGGAAAACAAACAAACAGAACATAAGAAAGTAACCTTTGTATATTACAGTAGGAAGTCTATTGAAAAATGTATTTTAATTTGAAATAAAAAAGATAATTAGAATAAAAGGAAATATTTGGAAAGTTTTCTTTTATATGTATCATTATTTTAGAAACAGTCTTATTTATTTCAAGCATTTTATTTCTCTTTATTAAACTGGAAAAGATATTTGCTTCGTTATTTATATTAAAGAATATTTATTAAGTGTTTAAATGGAACATAAACATTCATACTTATTTGATCATACGAATAAATTTTTTTTTATTCCGTGTAGTATGTTTGAAATTGAATCAAATATAAAAATATATAATTCAAGCAAATTTCGAAATATATTCATTTTTAGTTAATCTGCACGTTATTGATATTTTAATAATATCCAGGGTGATTCTGCGCTATTTAATAAATAATTCATTCATAAACTTATACATTGTTATGTATGTAGGATTTTCTAGCTAATTATTAAACAATTAATTTTATTTTCCAATGCACTGTAAAACCAGTTCCTCCGATACTCGATAGATGGCACCACGAATCAGAGTCATGTGATAAGCTCATGCTACGCCACCTATTCCAGAACAAAAACTGAGAGACACTTTGTTCTCGCTCTTTCCCCCACTTTTCCGCTTCTCTTCTCCTTTGCATTACCCGCGTCGGAACTAAACTTCAAACGCCCGAGCGCGTTCCAGTGCCCATCGCCGATATGGGATAAGATTAATTAGATTGCCATCTATCCGTCTTGGAAGAACTGTTTACTCCTAATAGAGATAACCTGTATATGGTTCAATGTGTAAATATCTTCATCTCTCCAAATATTAAACGAAGTAAAACAAGTTGAGTATCATCATTGAATTCCTACGAAATCATAATAGAGTCCGGTAATGGAATTACCCCCCTAAACAACCAGCCCTTTGCGTAAGAGCAAACCAGCAAAGTTTGGGGATGAACAATCTCATCACCCCACTGTCTACATGTATATATATATATATATATATATATATATATATATATATATATATATCATGAATGATATAAAGTGTTAGTTCAACATTAATGAAACATTCAATACATGGCCGAAAAGCTTTTATTTTATTGTAGCAGACTTTAGTCGGGCTTCGGCCATAGAGGCTGAAGCGAAACTACCATAAAAATCTCAGATGATCAACAGAGAGGGGTGTCTGAGCAAGAGAGAGGAAGAGAAGAGAGCGTTTTCCGCTGTGTTTTCGTTTATATAATAGGGACATTTCTCTTTAAACGTCAGAAATTATGTGGTATGGATGGAGGGACTTAAAAGGAATTTAAGTGTAGACTCAAAGTCTGGTAGGGATCATCCCTACAGGTCTGTACCGTGGGAGAATGCTGATTCTGCGAATTTTTAGAGCGCGTGATTGAATGAATTAAAATGAAAAAAGGAATCGTATCAGGAAATAAGAATGAACATTTTCTTTTAAAGAAGAGAATGGAAAAAATTAGGAAATTAAATTATTATGGTGAGAAATTAATAGGAATTAAGTTCAATCATTATATATATATATATATATATATATATCATGATCTTATTTTTAATCAATGATACAATCACCATCGTTATCAACAACCTTTTGCAATCTAGTTTGCAAATTTTCAGTGCTGGATCGATAAAAACAATTGGGTTTGGAGCAAAATATTTGGAGATGGTATTTTGGACATCATCTGAATTTTCAAATTTTTTACCACGTAGAAAATATTGTAACGATCGGAATAAATTGAAATCCGATGGCACAATATTGGGCAAGTATGGCGGTTGAGACAATGCCTCCCGTTCTAATTCATTAATTTATTCCAGGGTTTGTGTTGCGCTGTGCGGTGTTGCATTATCATGTTGCAGATAACACCTTTTTGTTGACAATCACTGGGTACTTCACAATTAAAGATTGATTTACTCGATCTCATTGTTCACAGTAAAGGTCTGCATTCACAATTTGTCCATGTTTCAAAACTTCAGAATGAATGACCCTGCGATTACTCCACCAAACACACAAAAATGCCTTTTTGGGGTGTAAAGCTGGAAAAGAATTAATGAATTGGAATGGGGATATTGCCTCACCCACCATACTCGCCCAATATTGCGTCATTGGATTTCCATTTAATCCGATCGTTACAACATTTTCTAATTGGCAACAAATTTGAAAATTCGGATGATGTCCAAAATACCATCTCCAAATATTTTGCATAAAAACCAATTGATTTTTATCAATCCAGCACAGCAAATTTGCACACTAAATAGCAAAAAGGTTGTTGATAACTATTATTATTACATCATTGACTTAAAATAAACTTGATAAAAATTTATCTGTTTGAATTTTATGCAGAAAAACTACATTACATTTCGGTCCCCCTAATATTAAGAAGGTCAATTCAAAAAGTCATAATACTTATTAAATAAGACAAAGGAGACAAAGTTAGGAGATAATTTATTTTAAAACGCTGTTTCTGGATTTAGTTTCCAGTTTGCTTAAAAGTTAAGGCAATGATGATACACGAAAAAGGAAAGAAAGAAATTTCCATGTATAGAATACTTGGGAGAAAGTTCTTTATATATTGCCCTAAATGTACAAAAAATAAACTCAAATACACGTGGAACTCTCCCTATTTTGAAGGACAATTTTAAAATTATTTTGTATGCGACACAGGTATTTAAAGAACATTTCCTCGTTCAAATTCTTTCATTCATGCTTTCATTTGTAATCGAATCTCAGTATGCAAAAACTCATACTTTAATCTTATGCAACCAACAACAAACTGTTCTTATTTATTCGACTTAAATTTACTTTCTAAACTTTTAAGCTTGAATTCGTAAAACAAATTTATCAACTGGAAGAGTAAAATATCACTAACATTCTCTGGATTCTATTTAAATGCGACCGATAATGATAATTTTGTGATAATAAAATAATAAATAAAATCACATTTGTAAGAATTTAAAAGCAATTGTAAAACAACAATAAATTAGTAAGTTAAAAAGTTTTAAAGTGTTCATATTCAACATATTCCTTCGTTCTTTAGGATAATATATGCTACCATTATAAAAAAAAGAGCATCTTAAGTCCAAATATTTCACATTGTAAGATAACTTAATTTTTGTTTTGTCTAGATTGTTCTTAAGATTTTTTAAACGTAAATTTTGATTTAAATTCATAAGTTTTTGAACTTTTTTAGGAAGATTTTAATTCTTTATTGGAAATAAAAAGCTTCTTGTTCTAAATCATAAAATTTTTTTGCACGGGGAAGCAAAGTGTAGGAGGTAACAAAATTTGTATGTTTCAAATTTCTTAAAAAAATTATTTTGTTGCATAATCATCGTTTTTGTTGCATATGTTTGACATGAGAATTAAAATACTCATTAAATATTACCAAAATTTTTATTTTAAAGCAATTTTATAGAAATTATTTTTCTTTTTATGCTGTAAAATTTCTAAAAATCTTCAAAGATTTTTAAGTTTTATTTTTTTTAGTGTTATTTCCTTTTCCATTTCACACAATCTAAAACAATAGCACAGTCTTGGTACAAAGGTCTAAAATTGATAACTTCTGATGTAACATAAAATTTTGACTGTAACATAGCAAATGAATAAAAGCACGAGACAGTAATACAATAAGAGAAACTACATTCATCGATGAATTTCATTTAATAATAAGTAACAGTTTTTAAAATGAACGTTAAAGTGTCACCTTTTTTTTTTCTATTTAGGTATCATTAGTTTGCTTAACAATATATTAATAATTAAGGAAAACGCGTGTTAATATATCATATAGCCGACTATTCAAGGTGGATTTTCATAAGATACTAATTTCAAAGTATAAAACCTCTCTTCTATTTTCTGTTTTCATTTGAAGTTTTCCTCGTGCGTCATTTTTTGCATCGACCTGACCAGAACGATGCTTTCACGACCAAAAAGACAGTGGTTAACAGTTATGCCTTGAACAATAAGACACTGCTTCGAGTAAGCAGGAAAAGTTGGTTGCCATGACGAGTGATATTGCAGGAAGGACATGGAGTGGTCGCTGCTGGGGGAAAGCATTTATTCTGGTCAAGGACAATCTGATAATGAAAAAGATACCTAACGGGAAATATACAGTTTTCCTAGTGTTTTTGTTCGTATTGAAATTCGAAACCAGATATTAACTATATTTTTAAGCTAGATAAACAGCTGGTTCTGTTTGAAATCCTGTTAAGATTTATACCGTGTTTGTGTATTCATAAAAGTTCAGTCATATAGTCTATCACTGACTCTAGCTCTGTAATTTTAAATTCTTTTTTAAAAGGGGCAGCAACAATTTGTGAAAACGCGTTACCTTTTCTTTTTACTTAGTTTTCAAACCAATTTCGGTCACAGCAAGATATTTTAATTTTTATATTTCACTTCAAGGTAACATCTTGCAAACGTGATTAAGTTTTATTAGAGAAAAAAACAAAAAATTATAAGAAAAATCTGATAACCGTTACAAACGAAAGTATTGAGAGTAACTGCATTTTTTAACTAAAAAGTAGCGTATTTTACCACGTTCATTTATTTAAGATTGTTTTTTCGTTGAAGGTTAAATAACAGGATCCAAAACTGGGATAACTTTTCTGCTAACAAATTTCGGAGATAAATATAAAAAAAGATATAATTCTTTATTTGTACATTAAATAAATAAGATCGTAAGATTTGTTTTTAAATTGAAAATTTTAAATTAAAGTCATTTTTGTTTATTCCCATATTCAACTCTGACACCTATGCTAATTTACTTAAGACTGGAAATAAAGAATGTTAATGATTAGTTAAACGAGCTTACATTTGTGTTAGTGTGTTGGAGAGTGCATGTTTTAATTAATGCAAAAAACTCGCTTTAGAACTATCCTCTTGATCTAATGTTCTTTTCCGAATAGATAGCTGCTTTATAAACCTTGCTACTTTACGCACTTGGTCCAAATGATCATCACAAGGTCATTTCAGAAAATCCAGATATCGCTTCATTGTCATTGAGTTGTTATTAAATTATCTGTTCACCTTAATCTTAGAGTCAAGCTCACACCGTTAATTTTCCGTTGATAAGTCCTTCAAACAAGCACTTCTCTGTCCTCTACTTTTTCCTTCGTAATAAAACCACGACTGTCATCAACAGCTTGTTAAAGAAGTATCATGTACGAGGAATTAATCCAGTTTTAAAACTTTATGACTTAGCATTTACAATAACACAAAAACTCTTGAACAGGAGTTCATCCAAATCACTAAGCTTAAGAGTGAAAAGATGAATTTATAGTTTGTATTTTTTAGGGACAATTATAATAAAATCTCTAATTTCATTCATGTACGCTATAAATTTCAATAATATTTTAGTGATCTCTCTCTCTCTCTCTCTGAGTGTGTGTGTGTGATTTAAGAGCTCTACATATCACTTTAAGGTTAATATTTAAGATAAACACTATAATAGTCATCACGCTGAAATGTCTTAAATTAGAAATAATTTCTTTTCGCATTTCTTATACACTAAATAAATGCAGGTATTTTTAATTATTTAAAATATTGTCAATTGTTTATTTTTATTGATTAATGTGCTAAAAAAGAAGAAAATATATTACTGCATATTTTTATGATGTAAATAGTTTTGGAATATAACACAGGTAAGTCTTACATCGTAATTTTATTTTATGCATACGTGCATATAATACATGTGCATTAAGGGAAGAGGGCTGCGGTCGTCGTATTCGACTGTTAAGGTGGGTTATTTTTCTAGGTTATTTTTATAGGTCTTTATTATTTTTATAGATCTAAACTATCTTCATCAAAAAAATATGTTATTAAAACTGGTTATAAAACCAAAAATGTAAATTGAAAAAAATTCTGAAAACTAAAATTCAAAAAATTAAATTAAAAAAGAAAACACACAAAAAGGCCAAAATAAATCTTTAAGAAAAACGAAAGCGAAAATTAAAAACTCAAAAGAATCAAAAATTTTCAAGTATAATACTCCACGTGAATTAAAATTACATACATGGAAAACAAAAATAAAATAAAATAAATAAAAAATTTAAAATAAATGATTAAAATAAAAAATTTTAAACAAAAGTTAAGAAAATTTAAAAATTAAGTAAAAATAAAAATAAATAAATTAGTAAATAAATAAATAAACAAAGATAGCAAAAAACATAAAAATAATACACAATTTTTTTTAAAAAAAAAGTAAAAAAAAAAAAAAAAAACAATAAAAAATAATACACAAAATATATTTACAAGTAAAAATCTTAAAAAACATATTCAAACAACATTTATCGGGGCCACCGATAAATGCTTCTGTAAACCCCCACTACATAGTTACCCTTTGAGAATGGCAATGGTTGCATTCGGAAATTATTCTCTCTTCCCCATATTCTACAACTTTAAATATTATTAGAACCTTAGAGACAGAAACGGGCTTCATTTGTTCACAAAATGTTCTAACCATGAATTGTCCACTTCCATTCCAGCAAGAAATTGCAGGGAGAAAACTTCTTGTTTTGGTAGGTCAACAGGAACCAACTCTTGAACATGCGTAATTTTGAATGGATAACATAGCAGGATTTTCGTAAAATTTGACGAACTATGCTGACAGACATGTCTAAAATTCGGACAATTCCCTGTGCCCTGCACGTTTCCAAAGCATTGCTTGACGCTTTCTCCAATGCTGCAGCAACATCATCCCCTGACGTCAAAGCAATTGATTTCCTCCCTCTACCACATTTCACGTCAAATAAACCCGTCTCTTCGAATTTATCAGTCATTTTCTTGAAACAGAATGCAGTCATCAGACCAGTGCCGCTTTTTAAACCCTTTAATGTCCGGAATTTCTTCAATGCAACTGCCTCGCAGTCACCGTTCTTGTAAAGCAGCTTCTCAAGTAGAGCCCGGTTCTTCATTGATAGAGTCATGACTATCTTGTAAGATGCAGAATAAACGGAACTTCATGTGACCCGCCTTTTTTTTTTTTTTTTATCACACTTGTAATGTGCAGTGCACTTTTCACGTCTTTACTTAGCATCTAAGAATTCGCATAGCTTTTACAGCAATCGATTTTTAGCCTCTTAGGACTAGTACAACTTCATCTATCGGTTCATTTTTGAATTACTTTTTTCTTTCTCAAAACAAATTCCCATTGCATCACATATACTCAGGTAAAATATCAGGTCATTCTGACCAGGATTTCTTTTTTTTTTTACAGCCTTTTGAAAGTGCAACTTAAATTATAATTACCCTGTACACACACACACACACACACACACACACACATATATATATATATATATATATATATATATATATTGCTTAGAAATTTTTTGTTTTTGTTTCTGTAAGTGCTTCCCTAGGTTTTTTTGTATCCTTTTTAAGAAATTCTACCTACTTTTCCATGAAAACTAAGGTATAATGTTTTCTTAGTATTATGTTACAATAATATGTGATACCATTTCATTAATTAAGGATACATAAGTCGCGATCCAAATATTGTGAGGTTGTGTGTTTAAATCTTGAATTCGGGTGAAAATTATTTTTTTGTTGATATTAACATTTTTTACTCATTTAAGTATGTACAAGTAAATGTACTCTTTATCAATTTAAGTGAACAATGAAAAGTTTAACGAAAGTTGGATTAGCTGCGCCGTTAATGTTATCAAACGAATAGTAAATCTTATATTAAAATGCCCAGCTGCAGGTTTTAAGATTACTAGTGACTGAGAAATCCAAACGCAAAAGAAAAAGCAAGTAGAAAAATAATGAAACTTTTGAAACTATATCACAAAGGAATGTCTTTCTGTGGTATATAATCCAAGAAAGAAGGAAACAAAAAAAAAAAAAAATCATTTGGCGATAATTTATAATACTTCTAAACCAAATAATATTAAAACTAAAGCTGTATTCTTCCAACCGATATTAAAAACAAAATTTTACTCTCATCATTGTTCAAACAAGCATCAAAATAAATATATTTAATTCAGTAAATTTATTATATAATTAGCATATCAAACTTTCAAAATGAAATTTTGTGATATCGTATTTACATAGGAGTACCCTTAAGGCTTAATTATTACTAGGAAAAAACCAAGATATCTGAAATAAAATTTATTCCGAATATTCATTCATCCTTATGAACATAATGTTGTAAATTACAGATATTAATGTTGATTTGTTTGGTATTAAGATCCCGTCAATAGAAGTCTACTGCAATTTGATCCATTTAATTCAAATCTACTATTTACAATTATCAAGATAAGTTTATGACATAAGTTCTATCGCGTTTCCCTCTTCATCTAACACTTTGAGGATCTTTAAATGAATTTGTTTGAATTGAAAATTCTTACCAATAAAGGAAACGTGACTTATGTAGATTAGATTAGAATTATTGAAGAGTAATGAATTAACTTGAGGAGACGCATATATAAGCAGCGGAGAATTTAATACTGAAATTAGTAGTCAAAAAGTGATCATGGTTTTAAGATAACGTTGCAAGAGAAACATTTGTATCAAACCTGCATTGAGTTAGGATCTTTAGGAGTACGTCCAGATAGGATCTGCAAAGGGGTTAAGGACTCGAACCTGAACGGGTCGATAAGAAGAACTAACTTTATTATAATTAAACGTTAAATCCGAACACGTATAGGAATTAATTACCACTGGTAAAGTTGGTTAAAGTTAAATGTTGATTATTCCTTGATCTGAATAAAAGAATAATGTGTGAACGACTTTCGCTTCATTTTGATTGTGTATTTTTTGATTCTCTAAATAAATTTAGTACCATCTAAGTTTCTTTTACCACAGATAAAGTCGGTTAAAATTAAATATTGAATATTCGTTCTGATCTGATTAAAAGAACTGGATTATCATCCGCGAATGACTTTCACTTCAGTTTGACTGCTTAATTTTGTGATTCTTCAATTAACAACGTTTAGTAAAGTAGGAGAAAAGTAAGTAATAAATATACGTTATAAGTAAAATTCTCAATTTATTATACTTATTTAACACCACATTATTTATTTATATTGATTTTGCTTATTCTATAAGTAAATAAACTGGTTAAAAGATATTTGGCTGACAATTATTGTTTCATTATGTCTTTTAATAATAATAACGAAGACAATTCAATAAAACTTGAATAATTAATTAGAGTACAAAATAAATTTTTAAAGCAACTTTATTCATTCCAAGGCTGAAATATATCTTTAAATTGATAACAAGTTCATATTCACATTTCAAGAGTTAACAACAGCGAATTTAATCCCTTTCTAATGAATGAAAAATAAGTGATTTCTAGTTGGAAAACTTTATTCAAGACTAAATAACGGAAATGCGAGCAACAAGTAATGAATGTACGACAAAAGGACATTCAACTTTTATATAATAGAATTAAAAATAGTTAATTACAGTTATTTAAAAAAGTTGCTTGAAAGTAAATTTTCTGCTATTTAAATATCGGTAACTATTCATTTCAGTGGATTAGAAATTGTTTGACATCTTAAATCGTTAGCTTCGTAGCAGATATTTAAATACTCTTGGTATTATTTAATCGGATAGGTATCAGTTTCCTTTTTGAAATCAAATACTGCTTACCAGAAACGTTTTTAAATTTTATTTCTCTATTATTATAAAATACTTTTCAACAGTAAAAACATATTTCAGTATAATATACATAAAAATACCTTAAGTAAAAAACTAAAAATAATTAATGTATCACATAATTGTAGATATATTAATAATAATATGATCTTGGAAATAACTATAGAGCCATTAGGTGGAAGCTATTTAGCCCATTGGAAAATATTTATATTTGTTATTGTAACCTAATTTACATATTCTGATTATTTTTCAGAGAATAAATTGAATTAAAGAAAAATTTCTTATAAATTATCATTTTTTTCCTTCAATTTCAACAACAGTAACCATCTTGTTTTTTTTTTTTTTTTTTTCTTAATTTACTTTCAAGACTCTTATCTACTTTTTCTCATACTCAATTAAAAAAAATTCTATGTTCTCATTATATAAAAATAAATATCATTTATTTCAAAAATTCCAGTTGAACAAGAACAAAATATGTGACCTCAGTTGTTACCAAAACAATTAACAGTCCACTCTCTTTCATGTGGTTTTATTTCTACGAAACGTTTATCCATCAAGATGAAGCAGAAGATGAACTTGTTTTCATTACATAATAAAAGGAATGGAATTAACGATCCGTGTAAAGACGGAAATTTAGGACATTTACACAACAGGTTTCGTTTTTTAATTGTTTAGTATTAAAGGTCCAGTTGTCATTTGTATTCTTTGTTTGAAGGAACTTTTTTGTTTTTTGTTGTCATTTTTACGCAACTGTGTGTAACTTTTCTTGACAATATGACATAATGCACCATTAACTTATACTTAATGATATAGATGTAAAATGAGGGGATAAAAGATTCTGAAATATTCCCGTTCAGTTAATAAGATATTCTTGATTTTTTGGTAAGCAAATTAATTTTTAGCTTATACTTATGGTTTTAAAATAGAAACATAATTTCAATGCGTAAATAATTTCAAAAATGTTTGCACTAAAGCTATCTGAAAAGACGGATTTAAAGTTTCTTGTTTGTAACTGTTGTCAGTATTTAATTAGTTAAGATTTTATGAAAATGTATGTTAACTTTTGCTGAAACTAAGATTTGGGTATATAAAAATTAAAATGTGAAATATCCATTCAACGTTCTGATGCTCTACTTTGCTTAATGACTTTTATAATTATTAATGAAAAAAGTTTTATTCTTCATGGGAAAAAAGGAATTATTAATTTGTGAAGTATTATTGTTTTAATTTATTCTAAGGCATGTTAATATGTAAAATTTGACTAAATATTAAAATGGAATTCTTAAGCAAATAATTTTCCCTCTCTTTTATTTCTGAAATTAAATTCTGTATCAAAATCTGAAAATTTTAAATTATATTTGAGGTGCAACTTCAAACACTGCAATTTTATCTGATTTCTAATCTTGTTTTTTTTTTTTTTTTTTTTTCTCACTTTTGCAGTCTAAAATAATCTTGAAATCATACGAGTAATTAGTATCAATGTAGCGAAATTACACATGTGCAACATTGTAATAGAGTATTTTAATTTGATACGTTAAAAATTATGTAAAATATTTTCAAACACACTATTTTGAGGAAAATATAATTTCTATAAAAAAAAGTGCATACATTTTTGATCTGCACAGTAAAATAATCTTTCTCTTTGGAAAACTCCTGTAAATTTTTTTTTAAAATGTTGAGTTCAAAATTATATTTCATTTCAATATAAATTTTTTTTTGGAAAACTATTCTGATGAATAATTTTATCATACTGAGTCATTTTTAACTAATCTCATACATAATTTCTTTTAATGGAAATCATTTATTCAAAAGAATGCATATCAGTTTGATTACAGCTAAAAGAAAGTTACCTACCTTAACGTGTTACAAAAATTATAGATAATAACAAAAGAATTCTATTGTGATAACAAAGACTCTTCATGATTTGTACTCAATCTCTTTGTTCATGCAATTGCACCTTTTTTCTCGCAATAGAATTTACTCTGTCTTTAGCTATTAGGATCTCTATGTCGATTTTATAACATGTGTTTCCCAATTCGTCTTGATAATATGGCTATTCACAAATACAGATTCTTAAGAAATTAGTCTAATTATACGGTAAAAAGCTGAATTCCTTAAATATAAATATAAGTTTCAAATATATTGATCTATGCAACAATTTACCACATTAGAGATTATAAGTAATTTAGAGTGAGTTGGATCACCAAATCGTTTGCTATCAGTATCAAATCTCTTTCATGTTACCGGGGCTGAATGAAAGACACTTTCGACAGCAATGTTTCAAAATCTAGTGGAAGGTTATCTTGGAAAAATGCAGGCTGTTACAGAAGTTAATGGTTAACAAAGGTATTATATATTTTGCAATGTGAAGTTCATTGTAAGTAAAACGTGAAAGTACAATCGACACAACATAATGTGTATGGAATTCCTTTTTAAATTAATTAATGTTTTCCTGATTAAAAAAATAAAATTCATTTTCGAATAGCTTGATAGTTTTTTCTTTATGTGAACGGAATAATATAGAATATTTTTTTCTTGGATTTAATTTTTTGGTGTGGATAATTCAATAAACTTTTCGATTGATATTTGCTTTAAGTACAACTTGAAAAGAATAGATGGATAACGTGTATAATCAAAATGCTGAAATATTTCTTATTCTAATCACTATCTTTTTCATTGATTTATATTTACAACAGCATTAACAAAAAAAAAAATTGAGAGAATATTTTTCTCTTCATATCAAATAAATCTTACATATTAACATAAAATTAAGTAGTTTAATAATATGGAGAGACAGAACAAGAAATTGCATAAGAAAACAGGTGTAACATTTTATTGTAAATATTGTCATATAAATATATTTGTTTTCCCGTTTGGGGTATTTGCGTTTATTTTCAGTTCCAAAAATAATAACTACTCTCAGTGAAATAAGAACACTAACTATTTTTCATTACGTAAGTTGATGGAGCTGTTGGCATTTTAACAATTTCAACAACTGGAAATATTAGTAAAAAATAACAGTGTTTTAAGTAGAAATATGTAAGTTAATTCTCCATATTATAAGCTAAACTATTCATGCACGCAAAAAATGAAGTTATAGTTTAAATTTATAATTAGATTAGTCAAACACTTATAATTTAATTTAAAATTTTCTTTCCTCTAAATTTAATTTGATCTTTTAGTTTAGAATGATCATTTAAAAATAATTCCAAGCAATTTTTTCAAAAAAATTAATGCATATATTACTAGACAGTCAATCAGTCAATTAATTTCTTTATATATTCCTTCAATTGATAACGTTGTAATATTAATTATACTGTTAGAAAAATAAAATTGAATAACAAAGCTCATTGAGTCTCTGAAGTATTTTAAATTAAATCAGATCCTGGTATAAAAGAATCTATCTTTTCTCCTTATAAATAGTGCATAACTACAGTTTAATATTGATCCTTAAGTTTTCAGGCTTCGATAAATATGAGCTCTGTGCTTCCTAAGACGTTACTATATAGCATCAATTACTGAGACTCTTATGTTATTATTTCAATCAAACACAATGTTTCATTCTAGAATTGTTTCGAAGGATTTTCAATTGTTCACAGATTAAACTAGACAATTCTGTAATTTCTTATTTACAATCTTATACAGTTAGTTAGAAGACTCATTAAAAATCAAAATTTTTTACGGAATCAAGATTTTTTTTATTAGGAATTCAGGGCTTTTTTAAGAAATCCATCCTACTAAAAATAGGATGAAAATAATAATAATTTTTTTTTTAAATTAAGCTTTTATTTAAAGGTGGACTAAGGTATAAAAATAATTTTTTTAATGTAAAATAACTCCCAATTTATGAAAGCTTAAAACGCATAACTAAGATATCTAAGTAATTATTGATAGATTAAGTACCATAACTATTTAATTATGTTTGAGATCAAACGAAGTATTAGAGTCTCAAGCTTTTATAAATTATAAATTATTTTACATTAAACAATTATTTTTTTACTTTTTAGGCCATCTTTAAGTAAAAGCTTGATTTAAAAAAAGCTTTTTACTTGTATTTATATAATTATTTTTTGTCCGGAAGTTTAAGACTAAAAAAAGCAATTACGTGAGTTATACGCGGGTGCAAAATTTTAACTCAAATGGACATTATGAATGGACATAAGTGAAAGGCCCGGAACCCAAGAACCTCCCTCGGTTTTTTTTTATTAACGCCGCACTAGAAGCAACACGAGGGCTATTGGCGACGAACCTCGTAATTTTGAACCACGGTCAAGTGACGAGGACGACACTTGAGCTGGCACTCCCCTCTCCTAACATCCACACCACGCTAACGGGAGATCTTTGGGCCCCGACAGATTTAACGTGTATCAGCCCCGACTACACTGCGGGTCTTTAGCGGCCAAGGATCAAACCCACGACTGAACGAAAACAACCGGCCACGAATCCGAAGCCATGACCACTAGGCTACTGTGGCAGCAAGAACCTCCCTAAATCCATCACTGTTTGAGCATATCATAATTGTATTATTATCGGAATTATACGAGTATGCAAAATTTCAGCTCTCACAGATAATAGGAAATGTGTTAAAATTCGAGTTCAAACATTGAATTGGAAAAACATGCACATGAACATAACAAATTAAATAAAAGTTTATTCAAATAAACAGGATGCTTATTCAATGGATTATAAATTTCTAGATTGCAATGCATTAATCTGAACGGAATAAGTGAAAAATTTCTAATTTAATGTAATAAATCAATTAGCTTACCTAATTGATCAAACAAAAAGCATTAAATCGTACTTATGTTGACTTAATAATCCCAATGAAATAAAAAAATATATATATGATGACATTCTATTTCTGAAAAAGATAGAAAGGAAATAAAATTCCTCCAAAAAATCTTTAGAAAATTACATCGTAACAAAATATTCTTACAGCCATATATTCTAAGAAACTATCGATCACTTAAATAGTTTTTGAATTACATGAAAAAAACCTTGTAAAAAAGGTGTTTAATAGCATTATGCATTGATTAATTTTATAAATCTCTATTTCAAATTTACCATAAGAATGAACTTAATTGTACATGGTTATAGTACTTTTGAAAAGGTGTCAGTACCTTTTGTAAGGAACATAGTACCTTAACATTAATTAAACTTAATGAATACAGAATTTTCTTTCACACGCACATTTTAAATCATAAGCTGTTAAATAATATTTCACACATAATCCCATTCATCTGAGACGATCTATTCGGAAATAAGGCACGCAACTTTGAAATAATTGAAAACAAGTTAATTTTTATATGCATGACTTATTCTACTTAAAAGATATTTCCACTAACCTCCCACCCGTTATATAAACGTCGATGGGTCATTCAAACAGAAAATTACGTTCCTTTAATAAGCCGTTTTTCTTCGCGGCATGGGCAGTGGCGGATTCAGGGATGGCATGGTGACACATGCCCCCTGTCATAATTTCACGCTCACACACGCAGACAAAATAACATATTTGTGAATAGGCAATCCCAATCAATTTTTTAAAGTATATATTTTGTTGTTTTACTTCAAAATTACTTGTTGCGTCCGAGCACAAGACCGAGCTATCTATCGTACTGTAAGTTTTTATTTCTCAATTTGAATTTTATTTCTGAGTTAATATTTAGCTCATTTTTGGATTAAGGACTAAATAATCAGGAAAAGTAAACGAAATAAACGCAATTAAGACTTTTGAACTTTTTAAAGGAAAAAAAATTGTGCCCTCCCCTTCTCCCTTGTCAATTTTTTCTGGATCTGCCATTGGGCGTGGGGATATATTGTACAGCGAAGATGGCAATAGCTTTATAAAAGTTTAATTTCCCTTATACCCTGTGACGTTAGGCTATTCGCGATTTTCTCTTCACTAACCTCGTGGACTTCTATCGAGCTTAATTGCATAAAATTACAATTTCTTCCCAATTAAAATGAAGCGTGATTATATAAATTAGATGAAGGTAGAAATGAAGTGATGTGATTTAGATTTTTTGATATATAAATGATATGTAAGTAATGGGAAGAGGTGAGAGACATAAAAGATAAGGATTGGCAGTCCGAGCATTGTTACTGATCTTAAAGTTATTCTGTTAGTTTGGTGGATTGAGTTTCACTAACCGCATTTATCCTCATGATTACTATCAAAGATAGCGCTGAAATCAACAACGAGTGAATAGTTATAAGAGATGTCCTATTTTAATCATAATTAAAATAGAATAGACTGTGCGTTAGGGTGGAACTCTGGAGAGAATTGCCTTGGTTATTCTGCATTGATAATAAATATTTCCTATTTCAGCTTGTTTAGTCTCGAGTTTTCTCAAACTGCGTTTTGTCGCATAAGTTTAACATATTAAATTGCAATATGGCGCAAGAGCCGAATAATAATGGACAAACGCCACAAGTCAAGAAATATTCAATGACAATCTTTGGGAATAAATACTTCAAACGGTAATTGTTTTCCAAAGGTTTTAAAAACGGTTTTTAAAAAAAAATTAATTAAAATACACGTGTTTAACCATAAATTTCTTGACTCGGTAAAATTTTAAATGACGATGGAATAAACTGAGAAAATTAATGGTAAATAAATAATAACCATATGCAAGAACTGATATAAAATACGTGTTAAGCAGGATGTATCATCATAACAACGCCACGAATCTGATCGAATAAAACTAGGTAACTGTTCAGTTTGGTGAGAAAATGTTGTTTCATGCTTAATACATGAGATTCACGAAACCTTATTTCAAAATCGTACGTCCATTGTAAAGGCAGTTAAAGCAGAGTGAGAGGAATAACTAAGTGAAAACTGATAGCTGATGTAACTTTCAATCGATTTTATTCGATATTCAAGATATACCTAGTAAATTATGGAATGTATTATCTGAAGTTCATATAGCTTAAATTCCAGCTATTATTTAGCTGAAATAATGTATATTATATTATTTTCTTATTCTTTTAAAATTACAATAAAGGAATCACTATAATTTTTGCCTTAGAGAAATTTATGGAACATATTTCTATTCGAATCAGCATTTATTATTTATTCTTAAATCGTATTTATTTACAATGACGATACATTTTTATTTGTTGATTATTGAAATACGTCGTGATATTTTTACTAAACATACCCTTATTCTTCTCCAGCTTAAACATGCCATTTTATTACCTTCGAAAACAGAACTGTTTAAAAAATAAATAATTGTTGCTGGGAAAAAAAGGGGAGAATCCTAGAAAGATATTAGGAAACAGGAGTTTTCGAGCCAAATAACTGAAATGGGAATATAATAGGATAATTTTTAGGTCGTTGCAAAGCGAGCACTTAAAATTTTGCAACAAATATTTCAACCCGTAACGAAATTAGCTTACTTTCGGACATTTTTTACGAGGCGGGTGTGCCGGAGTTTATCGTCCTACTTGTTGCCGATGGTATTGTTGCGAAGCCTGATCAAAATGGTAATTAGAAGTCAATGAGATCAAGGTTGTTTTAAACATCTGGTTGGTGTTCCGTGCTTAGCGCCATGAGTAAAAAAGAAAATATTTCATTCAAAAAATTAAAAACGAAAGTATTCGTGACCGCGGTTTTATTTTATTAAAATAGATTCGGAGAATTTGTTTCATTAAGTAGTTCATTTCGAAAGAGAGCCGATAAGAATCGTTTCCTAATTATTTTCTTTTTAATATGATATTTTGAAATAAAAGCCGAGGCATTTTTACTTAGTCGAAATCGTAAATTGTTTGTAACATTTTAATAAAATGCAAATTCAAAAGATATATCGATTTAGGTTATATATAAGCATGAAATAAAAATATTGAAGTTAATAAAATTTCCTATCAGCAGAAAAACATATTGATTGACATTTTTTAAAAAATAAAATATATGCATGCGGTGTTAAATAATGGTTTTATATTTACCCATATCTTTTTGATATTTGGGCTAATTTTTCGAAATAAATCAAATATTTAAGAGCTATGTGTATATTTTTTTCGATTATTACAAAAATTATTTTTGTTCTTAACTCATTTATGTTATACACAACAAATACTTTGAGTGTAAGCCCAAGATATTTTAAATCCATGTCTCCTGGACAGGACTGACTGATTAATTGATTTTAATAACGTCGGACTAGAAGCAACACGAGGGTTACTGACGACGTACTTTGTAATTTTGAACCTCGGTCAAGAACGACACCTGAACTGGAACCTTCTTCTCCTAACTTCCACACCACACCAACAGGAGTACTTTGAGCCTCGACATATTGCACGTGCATCAACCACGGTTACATGGCGCGTCTTTAGTGGCATTAAGACTCGAACCCATTGCTCGACGAAAGCAACGCCGTCCGCGACCTTGACCACTAGGCTACCGTGACTATCTCATGGATAGGAAATTCCAATGTACTCTAAAATTTATTTTCATGTCTTGGAAAATAAGCCTTCGCTATTTGATACGAAACATTTTTCTCTGGTATAAATAAATATTCGTAAATAAAAATGCATGAATTAACATATACTTACACATCCAATGTGCGTTGTAAACAAGAATTTTTTGCTTGCGGTGCTAAACACGTTTATGAAACTCTTGGCATGATTTATCGTATTACAAATCTCTGAAGTTTTGAGCACCTCCACAAACTTGTAAAACAGCAATTTCCCAATCCATATGAATCAAACAAATGTTCTCTAATTGTTATTTCAAGAGAAGAGATTCCACTGAATGTGTGACTAAATTTATCAACAACCAGCTGCATTTAATTACAACATCCTGCTTGGCTTCCAACTACAGCATTTTAAATCTGTTAAAATATTCTACATCTGCTGGTAACATTTTTGCATTTGACTTTCTGTTAGCTCGTTGAATGTAAATGACTGCTGTTCTTTAAACGATAGCAATTTAATGCAGCTGCATCCAGTAGTAACATTCTCTGTTATTAATTTAAGACGAACAGTTTATAATGAAACACTAATTTTGCAAATTTCAGAAAATTTCTATTATTAATTCACTTTTTATTATATGTTTCTCACTCAAAGTATTAAGCAGTGAATCCTTTTTTTTTTTCCTTCGAATTTTAAATTTTCTTTTGGAAACTATGATTTTAGTCAATTTTTAAAATGTATTCATAAATAAACACTACATTTAATAATGTATTACATACGGTGTTCCATGAAATAAAATTTTCTTCAGATTTTTATAATCTAGTTTATGATTAATTTTTTTAACTGATTTTCACGTCACGCTTGTTACATTTGCATTACTTTAAAACTAGTTTTTAAATGGTTTTTTTAAAAAAAGTTTTGGGCTCAAGCTTTTGTTGTAAATCTGAATCGGAAATTTAAAATTATTCTAAAAACCACCAATTTCTTATACAGTTATATTTCATGTATGTTATGCATTTAATTAACGTATGTTAAAATTGATTGAAAAAATGTATTTGTGAGTTTGAGCACAAATTGTTTTTTAATTTTTTATTATTATTTTATCTGTTAAGAGTAAATTTTAAATTCCTTGACAAAATATATATCTCATATATTACTCTCGCACACAATATTCATACTTAATAACTAAAAAAAAATTTTCGAGAATGCATTATTCATTAACTAATTTTTTTTCAAAAATTGAAACTGTATGGAAATTTTAAATCTCTTTTTGAATCCTCATAATCTAACCAGTTTTTAATACAATATCACTCGTATGTGTTAAACTAGAAGTATACAAACTCGTCATAAGTTTTTAAATAAATGTAAAAATAAATACAAAACCAGAAGCAAGGTCATATTTCTAAAGAATGAATGAAAAATTATCATGCATTTCGTATCTCAAGGGTAACTTCACAATATCTGAACTAGTTTCGATGACAATATTGTCAACGCCTTTACTTAAAAGTGTGGTTTTCCCCTGACCCATCCTTGTACGAACAGCTTTATTTTTAATGTTTTGAGAAAAATTTCATAACATAAAACGAATGAAATCCTTCTAATATTTAATTATTTTCCACTAACGCCTATTTTAAAGTAGTATGATAATGCTTGATACAATAAAGGGAGTTTTGTGAAAATGATGGTAGAAAATACTGGAGATAGAAACTTCTTTTTAAGTAATTGAATTTAAAAGCTCAATTGTTTTCACTTAAACAGAGAAATTAAAAAAAATTGGAAGAATTAATTAATTTTTTAATATAGTTGTGTAAATTTCATGTTTTGTTATTAAGAACATTTTAGCATGTAATATTTAGAATGTAATTCGTTCTCATCAATCTCATCATACCTTTTCAAAGAAAATGAATAATTAAGATAGTTTGGCTAACTTTTTTAATGTACGATGCTTTTTCTTCTGACCATTATAATATCAGTTTTCAGAAGTAGAAAAGTGGGATTTTATTTACGTTTTTATTGTTTTTATTTTGTATTTAATTTTCTCAGCAATACTAACAAAACTGCCTTTAATCTAAAGAACGATCTTGTTTTAAATGCACAAGTCACTGTGAAAAACCACTATTAGAATATGTTCTTATCTCACTCATTCCATTCTCAACAAGGTCGTAGACAAAGCATTTTAATGTTTTGCTATCAGCAAACCATTGTTTTCTAAAAATTCAACTACATAGTGATTAAAATCAATGAGAATTGGGATGTTTTTTGTTAGAAAAAACTTTTTTAAGATAGTATTTAATAGCTATTAATTTTAAAAGTGATTATTCCCATTTTATTCAAACAATTATTAAAGAAGTATATGATATAAGACCTGGGACATTTTTTTCAAGGAATACTTCACCACGATGAAGGCTTCATTTTAAAACCGAGTGTCAGAAAGAAGGCTTTGTTTATACTTGTTTTTCTTAAACTGAATCGGATTAATTTGAAATATTGTCGAAACAGAAATATTTCAGGAATATTGCGACAATATATGAAAAACTCGTGTTCAATTTTGAAATACAGTTTATGATAGTAAATTTACAAGTTTTTCTTCTAAATATTATTCTCTTTTATATAAGAAGAGATAAAATCTCGCCTTCAGGAGCAATGTTTAAAATCATTATGCATTTGATCGCTAATTACTTCATTGTAGTTGATATAATTATATTAAATCCTTATTATTCATGTTGAAAATACAGTTGAAAGTTACATTGTACTGTTATTTAGATATCAATTATATTAACTGAATGACTGTCGTATTCATGGCGAATAACAAATATCTTTCCCAATATCAGCAACTTTCTATTTTTCTCCTAAACATATGATTCCAGCAGAAAAGCACACAGCAACAAAATTTGTTGGAGCAAAATTCTTCTATTGTTAGTGAAATTATTATAATCAGTAATTTGTTTATCCTTGAAATTTATCCAAAATGGCCCATACTTTTGGCGAACTGTCTAACGCTATTGAATCTCATTTTCTTTTCTATCTATGGACTAAGGAAATAATTTGTACAATTCACTCCACCCAAATACTAAAGATCATTCTGATACTTTTCAAATTCCCTTGAAAGTGTTTCTTATTGAGAGTTAATTACGCATTTTTTATTCAAATGACTCTTTTGTGTTTGTGTAAACAATTAGTATTCATTTTCTTTTGATTAGCGTTGAGCAAAGATATTGTACGATTATCACAGATTTTGATCTCGGATAGAATTCCAATGCATTCATAAGTGTTATCGTAGAACAGAATGACACAATCACAAAAAAATATATATAATGCTATTCTTAACACTTTTGAAGAAAGAACAGAATGCGTTTTTTGAAGATTTTAATGGAGCTTTCGTATAATAAAAACCAAATATATTTAATATTTTCTTATGAGTTTTGTGTTAACTTTTTTCCAGTAAATTTGTGTTTCTTATTTTCTAACTCATATACTAATATTGCCCAAATGGTATTTTTAAAGATGTATAAGGAAAGGTTTAATTAAAAATTTATTCGTATTAAATTTTAATAATAATATTATTTCTAATAATTTTTTTTGCGTTTGGATATATATGGACCTTCCAAAATATTTCGTAATTAACTTTGGTAATTAAATAAATAAACAGAAGGTATTTTAAATACAAATACAGTAGTACCCTCTTATAAGGAACACCTCCAAATGAGAGACACCTCTTTTTAAAGGAAATTTCTTTTGGTCCCGGTCCCTTTCAAAAAATAGTATATGTATTTACCTCTTAATAAAGGACACCTCTGTTTAAGGGACAAAATATCTGGTCCGGTAGGTGTCTCTTATTAGGAGGTACTACTGTATATTTAACAAAGTAATATTTCATTACCTATTTTTTGAGAAAAAATAAGAAATTGTGTTTGTTACTCGAAAATGATTTTGCTGAAGTTTGTTAAATCAATATGAATAAAATTAAGATCACATGCTAAGACTAAGTACTCGTAGTATCTTGACTACCGAAGGCAAGTTAGAGTTACTTTGCTTTGAAGCTTTATTACATGGAAAAGCATTTACATTTAACGAATTTTTAATGCGTATATAATCAGAAGTAAGAACTGGAGTGCTTTTATAAAGGTTAATAAATCTATCTTTGGACAAAATGCTTGAGAAATATACATGTTTTATTTATCTAATATCATATTTTAAACACAAAGTACAGCATTATAGATAATAAAACGTTGATAATTATTAATTTTATGATTTAATCATTAAAATAAATGAATCAAAAATTATTGATAAAATAGTTTTTTCTTAAACATACACAAGACTTAAGATTTCTCAATGCATAAACAGTGAGAAGAGGATACTAAAAAAAGTATAAATATACATGCAGCTTTAAGTCAGCACTAATCAACAGAGGAGATAAAATTATCATAGAAATTCATTAAAATTCGTACATTAAAAATTTCATTGATTAAGGGAAATAAAACTAAATTGCTGCGTTACACCACACATTTTTTTCATTTAACTGTGCATTTTATTTCGTTCAATAATTATAATAAGTTCTCATTATTAGGATTTTAATTATAATAATTTACCACACGTTTTATTTAATATTTTGTAAAGCCTTGCTATTATTTCCTTTTTCTGATATTATTAATTATTCAAATAATCACTAATTAAATTTCCAATGCATAGAAAATCACACAGTGATGATTATTAAATGATGATAACCAAGTTATTGTGTATTAAGATCTATGAACAATCAAAAATTAATCCCTAAATTATTCCACCTGGCGAGATACGCGTCAGATCTAACGTATAATATAATAATTTAGCACTTATCTTGCCGAAACAATTTTGTTCGTGTCCATAGAAGTTTCATAAATGTAGGTTCGAATCTTTGACCCTAGTAGATCATCTCTATGATCACTACTTATCTCCTTATATAACGCAGATATGATGCTCATGCTTCACATTGATAACTAAAGCCACTATCTCTACCATTAATTACACTAGTAACTTATGTTTTAAACATTTCACTGCTTACATATGCATCTCTTCAATTCTATTCATTAAACTTCAATAAGTGTAATCTACATATGTCACTTTTCATTTATTGCGAGAGGTTTTAAATTCAATCAACATCACATTAAAAGTTCCCAGAGTTTTAGTTGAAGGGGGGAAAGCTATAGAAGCTACGCTATAATTTCACTTATCATAACCTATTATATCACTTCAAAATTATGTTTTTCAAACATGATTACATTTAGCTGAAAATTTCCTGAAAAAAATACCTCCACAAATAGACACATTTTATGCTGTTATTCATAGTTTTTAATTGATTGATTGTTTACTCTCGTCACCCTTAGAAGCAACACCAGATCTATTGGCGACGGACCTCGTAATGTTGAGCCTCTGTCAAGTGACGAGGAGATACCTGAGCCAGCCCCCTCCTCTCAAAATTTCAACACCACGCCAACGGGATAACTTGGAATCTCAAGAGAATCATCTTGGCTACGCGGAACTCTACATGCCACGCTACACGTCGGGTCTTTAGTGGCATCAGGACTCAAATCCATGATTCTACGAAACAACGACGACCGCAAGTTCACGACCATGGCCATTAGATTACAGCAGCCTCTATTTATAAGTGAAGTACCTTTTTAAAAGAAATGAGGGGTTCGTTTTTATTTAGATCTTTTGATCAATAGGGCGTTCAGTAGAGATAGGAAATGTCGTAACTCTGGGCCACGGTTAGGAGATGAGGACGAGTGCGCTTGTACCTCACTCTTTAAGCTTTCACGCACCTGTTGGGATATTTTTTGTCCTGGTTTTATTTCAAGACGCAGTAGCCCATTTCCTATTATTCCGTCGTTCATAGAGTCGTTTTTGCTGACTTTGTATTACATTAACGACACTAAGCTTGATATGAACATCATATGGAAAATAGTTTTGCATATACGATAAGAATATTTAAATAGAATTTTTAAAAAAAATAATAATAGATAAAAAATAAAAAAAACAGTATTGAGCTTGTGTGTTTTCGTAATATTTAATTACAATTAAAATAAAATTTAGATTTTTCAAGCAAAACAGGTAAAACAATAAAATATATACGTATAAAAATAATTTGATATCAAAATGATAAACACATTTTCCTTTTCCGTGTGTTCGTCGAGTCTTATTTAAAATTCCTGAGACTGTCAATATGGTGAGGTGATCACAAATAAAATTAATAAAACTATTCGTTTTTGGTATATGCTTTCAGTCGTATAAGCATTAATAGTTTCAACCCTGGAACTGTTGAAAAGTTTTGTAAAGTTATATTTTTTTTAAAAATTAATAATAATGTTTATTAGATTGTTTCTTTAAAACAGAACTATTTTTAAATAACATGAAATATTAATATTTTTCCAAATTAAAACTTTTTGTCATATATTCTGAATTTAGTGAAACTATTTAATTAACTCTATAAGTACTAATATATATATATATATATATATATAA
>BMAW01013454.1:480703-499001 GCA_019974015.1 Nephila pilipes
TTTTAAGAATTATTTTCACATATCGGTGAAATTTGAATTATCTTGAAATAAAGTTTGTAAATTCAAAAATTAACCTGACACACACTCAAATAGAAGTTTGAGTTAGAAATAAGATCTCATGTGTCATTAAAAACATTTCTTATCTTTCTTCTGATTCGTTCGACATCCTACTTTATTCAAACAATAAAATTTATCCTTTTAAATGAGCACATTTAAATAAAATTTACAGTATTTTGTGTTTAGAAATATACCTTAACAAAACAATTCAAAATCTTTCCGTAACAGTCTAACGCTTGATTATTAAATGAAAATTTGAAAGTCTATCGCAGCTTTTGTTCTGCTTCTACAACTCTCAAATGGAAAACACAACTGTCCAAGCAAGAAACTAGGAAATAAAGAGAGAAGAAAAATATAATATGATTGATTTATTACATCTTGTATTGATGCAATGGAAAAAAATTCAGGCACGGGAAATTTTTAATTAATCTTTGAAATGTGCACACACCTCTATAACAGAAATTTATAAGTTATCTTTATGACAAAATTTCTTGAACTTAAAGTACTTTTTTTCAATAAATAACTTCTGGTTTGTAAAAAACTATTGCATGTTTATCTATATTACTCATATTAGATCCAAAAAAAAATTGGAGATAGGTCTTATTCTGATTGATAAAATTTTTAAAAAAGAATGATTTATTTCGAATTTTTTGTTACAATTGAAATTTACAATGTATATAATAATAACTGAATAAAATAGGTCTACTGTTTCACAATTTGTTTCTGATGAAAAAGTTATTTATTACTGCTTTTAGCACGGAGAACCAAAGTGAGGTACAGCATAAATATTCAGAGAAATAAAAGAAAAGGTTTTATTAGTTAAACGCGTTTGATTTTGATAGGTTAATTATTTTTAGCTAATTTCAACATGTATTTTATTTATATTTATAAGAATTTTAGTATACATACTTATAGCAGATCATATTTCTTTGTTAACGAAATTCGTCAGATTTCTTTCATACTTTTAACAAAAAGAAAAAAAAAATCAATAAATTTTTGATTTTTAATGAATTTTTTAATTTAAACAATTTTAAAAATAATTTTTTTAAAACTGATAAATTCAATGTGATAAAATGTAAAGTACTTTACAAGAACTGAAAGAGCTAAAAAATGAATGCTATAACTTAAATATAAAAATTAATTATAATTGAAATTCAAAAACCTCACATATTGCTAAGATTTGAAATTAAATTTTTCACAAATTATTCACGCTACAGCATATGATTTGAAATCAATGAATAATAAAAGATATAAAGAAAGAAATCGTAATTGTTAAGTATCGAAAAGTGTGAAAAAAGTTTTTTTTTATTAAATTTTAGGTAATTTTGAATTCAAATTTCACGAAATGTGAAAATGATTTCAAAATTTCATATCAAAAACTATCTTTTTAAGAAAATGAGACTATAATGAGTTTCCAGATCATTAACTTCTTATGTTACTTAATGAAAGCGAAATGTATTTTAAAAAATAGTAAATGTTTTCAAAACTCATTCTACCAAAAATCTCCGAAGTAATAACATACTTTAAATACATTTTTTTAAAAAAATAATAAAGGGACATATGTGCTTCTAGATATCTGAGACAAAAAAAAAATCTTGATCATCGTTCTAGAATAATAGCTTTCAGAAATCCGCAGCGTGAATGCGAATGCATGAAAAAATTGATTTTGAAACAGGTTTAACATAGAAAACAAACATTGTAAATAACTATTTGACATTCTTTTGTCTTAAGTGTAAATCAATTGATAAAGAACCATTAGCATTTTACATAGTTTTGAAGCAGAAATGCACGGATGAGGTTCATTTATTCATGAACAGATTGTTTTAAGAAAAATTAGAGAGAGAAGCTGGGCACTCAACGTAACTTAAGATCTTAAATTTTTTCTCTGTGGAATATTACGAGCTTTGTTGAAATTAAGATATAATTTTTTGATTACATAATTTTGAAGCTTTATTTTGTTATACAGGTAACTACAGTAATCTCACGTTAAACGAGGTACTCACACAAAGCGGTATACAAATTCTTTTAAATTTACGAATGTATATTAGGGGACTTAATTTTTATAACATAAATGTATGTGTAAATATTTTTTTTAAGTTAGTGATGCACATTTTATACATATTTTCTTCTCGTAGCAGAATGAATGTCGCTCATTGAAAATATCAAGCTCTAAGGGTAAGCAATTTATTTTTAAAGTAGCAACAATTTTCTACTGTAAATGGTTTTTATTGTTTGAAAAAGCTCAATAAAGTTGTTTTTAACTTCCATTTTGTAAGTTACATATATAATTAATATAACAATGGTTTTTTTTTATTTTAAAAAACGTTATTTTTATACGTAGCAATGAACACTGAAACTGACAAAAATAAGTAAGAAAATCAACATTAAAAAATGATTTCTTTTGGAGAAAAATTAAAATTTTGAATCGAATAATGATTTATTTAGAAGAAAAACTGAAATTTTAAATTGATTATAAAATGGAGTGAAAGAAGGTGTTATCGCAAAGACTGTCCACCATTCGAACAATAAAAAATGAAAGGGAAAAAATTCGAGAAAGTGTTTTGGTTTTGGAAATTTAAAAAAAAAAAAAAAAAAAAATCAGATCTTAACTCTCTTTTTTTGTATGTAATGAACATAACGCAAGTTTTTTTTTGTGGAATCATGTAATACCGTTCAGCGAGAAATTATTGTACTTAAATTAGTTGTTATTTGAATTATTAATAAATACATTTGCAGCGCTTATAATTTTTAAGATAAAGTAACTATATTATTGGATGTTTCTAATAACGACACATTCGTGACGATTCTAACCACTGTTATATGTTCTTTTATGCAATATCACGACAACAGTGAACTACCAGACCAGAGGATTTAGGCTTGATTCCAAATAGGAACACCATTTCGTAAATTAATTTCTATTATTAGAACGAATTCGACAAATGATTAACTAATGTTATGTGTGTATATATTTTTAAATATCTTGTTTATAAAATGAGTAGCTTTAATTGATTAAGATTTCTGACAACCTTATTCTTAACAATTGGTTTATGCTGTTGAAAGAAAGGTAACTAGGAAAAATAAGATGGCATATAAAAAAATATTTTACTTTGAAAAGAGTCGATATTTTGCTTCAGAACTGTTTTTCACCCTCGAACTCATTTTTTCCTCCTTTCTATAAAAATGTTCATCATCTTTTGCCTAAGGTATATAAAAATAATCTCATTCCGTTAAAAAAAATGATGACATTTTCTCTCTCTTACCCAAATAACTTATTTAAAAATGCAAGTTAAGTGTAATGCATCCAGGTGGCCCAATTATCGTGTATTGCGTCACAAAAGCATTTTACACCTAGTTTTAAATCAAAGGCTTAGAGCTTCACTTCCGGTAACTTTTGTTTATTCGATCTACTGCTCCATCTTTGTACTTAGTTTTCTACCAACTAGTTTATCAGGAATTCTACATTAATTTTTAATTTAAACTGACCTATAAAAAAGCAATTTTCAGTAACTGCCTTAAAAATGTTTTATTTACAATAAAAATATTTTTAGAACAATTATTTCGAAAAGTTCCTCGAACGAAGATCAAAACATATCAGCTATATAAGATTTTCTTCGCCCGATGTGAAATAAGAACATATTACGATAATCGGTTATTTGCAATACTTGCATTATAAGCATACAATTTAAGATTAATTCTGGTCCATTTTTTGAAAATAAAAATTGATTTTGAAATGTTTTGGGACTCATTTTTTAACGTCGAGAGAAGATATCCTTAAGAAACTGAAAACAAAATTATCCCTTCGCATACCAACTTCAAAAAAATAATTTCATAATTAAATAGTTTCTTTAAATAGAAATTATTTGTAAATAAATAAAAATCTATTTCCACGTTAGCTTAAAATCCTCGTTATTTATCCGGTTATCCGGGTTTAACATCCGTGCAATTAAATCCTGCACGAAATATTGTTATCTCTTCCACAGAAAGTTTAAAATAAAACCTTTTGATAGTTACCCAACAGATATCACCTAGTTTTACATGATAGAATTTCTGTATTTTTTTAAAGCCTAAAAAGATAAAGAAAGGGAGAGTTGAATAGCCGCTGAGATATACAAAACGATCGACAGCAGACGAAAAAGTTGACCCATCAGTTAACAAGAAACACGAACACGCTTTCAAAAGGATTACCAATAATCGTGCACTGAATCGCGGAAGTACCATGTAGTTATAAAGAGAAAAAAAAAAGAGTTTTGATTCATATCGTTATTCCTGACCGAATAAGTTTCTTCGTAAACCTGCATTTACCGTTTACCTGATTTCTTCCAATCGTTGAAGTCTGCTTTAAAGCGAACGTTTGAATAATTGAAAAAGAATGTATGCAAATTTTAAGAGGATAAGAATTTTGCTTGAAATAAAAATCATTTTAACATGAAACAGTTTATTGAATTTTTGGAGAAAAAAGGAAATCACACACCCACGCCCGCACACACACACACACATATATATATATATACAAGATCTGGTTATTAAATAGCGTGGATGATAGTGTAAAACAATTTATTTTGATTTCATTACATATTTACTTATTATCATCTTCAATACACACTCTCCTTTATCCCTACAACGCTCCATGCGAATCTTCAAATCGATCGAAACAGTGCTAGAAGTCTTCCCCTGTTAGCTCCTTCAGGACGCGTGCCGCTTTCTCTTTCAGATCTTGAACGGACAAAAGTCTTGTTCGTTTTAATGCAAATTTCACCTTAAGGAACAGATAGGAGTCGCATGGCGCAAGATCCCGCAAGTAAGGCGGATGGTCTAGCACTGGGATAATGTACTTGGCTAAAAACCTCTTGAAAGACAATGCGGAATGACTTGTCCTTCCACAATTCGGGTCGCTTTTTTTTTTATTCTTTCACGGAGATCAGCAAGAACATGAAGTCTGTAATGTTGATTAATAGTTTAACCTTCAGAAACCCACTTAAGGTACACAATCCCATGAATATCGGGGAGGGGGGGAAGCTTTGAATTTTGATTTGCTCATTCGAGGTTTTTTTTTTTTTTGCTCTCGGTGAAGATGGGCTCTTCCAGTACATGGATTGGCGCTTCGTTTCAGGATCATAAGTAAAAAAAAAAAAAAAAAACACGATTCATAACACGTTATTAATAATAACACAATAAGTTTAGGTCATTTTCAATGGCATTCAGCTTGTCGATACAAACATTTTTGCGAGCTACGTGTTCAAACATGAGAATTTTAGGCACCATTTTGGCACGCAGTTTTACACGTTAAAATTGCTGTATAAAATTTACCATACAGATTCTTTGTCAATTCTTACAGTCTCAGTAATGAACTGAAGATCAGATCGAATTAGATTACCGATTTTATCAATATTATCATCCATTTTTGACGTGGAAGGATGATCCGGGTGGGAATAATCGTCAATGTGTCTCGGCCAGATCGAAAACGCTAATACTGTTCAAAACACGTGCAAGCAATAAACATTCATTATCATACGCGATAAACATTCAAGTGTCATTCATATTCATTGTCATTCACTTCTTTCAATAAATTATAAATTTTAGTGGCGGTTCTTCCAAGTTTCATGTGAAATGTCCCAACAATTCATTACTCTATTGTTCCACTTTTCCTTTTTACGGCGAAACAAAATAAAACTTCTAATGTGAATGAAGGCTACCGGTATACGAATTTTTTTTAAGGAAGTGAGAGGCACTGCATTCGAAAGAGAAGGTTTCACGCTAAACAGCTGTCGGCCGTTGGCGTTTAACGCGTGTGTACTTCTGTAGCAGCGTCAGTTTCATTATTTAATATCCACACCTTGTATATATAAGTATTTTATGTTTATTGTACGTATATATATATATATATATATATGAGTGTGTGCATGTATGTGTGTATCCATGTATATATATATAGAGAGAGAGAATTAATAAAATTATAAAGTATTGACTGAGCTGAAAAAGATCTTATGAAATCTAAACTGAAATTAATCAAGCAATTAAGCCAATTAAATCACTAAATAATATGAAGGCCACCACACGTAAAGAAAAAATCATAATTGAAGAATAGAAAACAAGAAAACACAACAAATTCGGAAAATGTAAAATAGGGAAGCATAACTTATTAAAACTCAAATAAACTTCAGACGATTTTGTAGGGTTCTTCAAAAACTACGGACCCAACTGTCCCTTTTGAGTATATATAATATAACTGAACAAGAAATATAAGGAATCAGAAAGGAAAATACACTCGTAATAGCATAAGTAATTAAGAGATAATTCAAGAAAAAAAAACCCATGGTAATTATTTAGGAAACTGAAATGATTAAAAAAGATTAAAGGAATAAGAAAAAATACAAAACAATAAAAATTTGCCGTCATACGTGAAAGTGCCAAATCCCGCTTTTAGTCAAAATTATACGGAAAAGACTGGCAACGTCCTCTTTTCAATTTAATGTTAAAGGAAAAATGAAACTACACACACACACACACACACACACATATATATATATATATATATTAACGAAATATTATGCTATTTTGTTTTACGGAGATAGCCAAGTTGTTATCCAGTAAAAATTATGAGAGTGGAAGACGGATCCAGTAAATGAGTTAACCCTGTTATTCAGTCTTAACCCCGAATTAGCTATTTCAATGGCTCTAGGATCCTTTTCTTTTCTTTTCTTTTTTTTTGTTTTTGTTTTTTATAGATCTTTATTTTTAGATCTTTTGCGTTAATGGAATTTTACAAACACATTTTCATTATGGTAACGAAAAAAGTTCAATTTAATCATGTAACTTTAATATATGCATGTGTGTGTGTGCATGTACAGCGGTGGATAATTGCTAAGGATGGATGACATTATCACCCAATAACAATCACAAAATGAACGGAAGCAAAACGTGGAATATTAAATTAAATGCTGGATTTAGGAAGAAGAGGAGTACGTATACAATTTTTTCCCCATGTTTGTTTGTCATGTGATAACACTGACAAAAGATCTTAGGAATTTCTGCCAGGTATTGTTCAAACTGAAAGTTTGACGGGAAGAATTGATTGACGAACTTGAAATTTTCAATATGTGTGTCTTCGTAGCATTACTTAGATATTTTTACATGTGCCTGTATTATTGGAGAGATTTAAGAAGGATGAAAAATAACAAATGTTTCCAAAGTGTTCAACATAGTTCGCAGTGTTGTTTCACGGATGTGAAAAGCCATTAAAAGAACCTGATTGAGTAGCAATCGACTCAGGGGAGATCGTGGTAGAAGAACAGTTCAGCAAATGACAGGTTCATTACTCTATCGGCAAAAAGGAACTGACGCACTACAGCTCAGCAGCTGGCAAATGAATATTTTCCTGCTACAGGACATATGATTTCTCTAAAAAAATGTAAAGTAACGTTTGGAAAAAGAACTAAACTCCCACAAACCTGTTGCGTGTGTGAACTATTGTTCAGAACCTGTTTGCAATGGTGTCGTGAGCATCGAAGTTGAATCTACCAGGACTAAGTACTCATATTATTCTGAGATAAGAATAGGTTCAGTATACAATCATGTATAGTAGAGGCCAACTTATCTGGCATGAGAGTAGCACACACAGCATATTGCCCGGAAAATTTCCTGGGAAGAGACCGATATCCGACATACAGTGTTATGGTATGGGCTGGTATGATGATCAGTCCATGTCATATATCAGTCACTGTTCAGGAATTCTAGAGAACGAAGGTATATATTACATTCAACATCTTGTATGATCAGCATGTTTCCAAGACCTAAACCCCATTAAAAATTTTTGGGACTCTTTGGGTGGATGACTTGCTAGTTGAAAATGTCTTCAAACAAACCAGAACACTCTCATTCATGATCAGACAGAGGAATAGGATAAATTGCTTCAACAGCTGCTGAATAATGTTTAGCGGAGCATGACACAACATGTAGAAAGTTGCATCGCACTCCCTGGTAGATATATCACGCAGTGACACCTTTTTCAAAAATCCCAATTATCTTTTATACGCATTTTTCCTTTTTTCATACACAGCATCACATGACCATTTTTTTTTTTCTCTTTTAAGATGTTTCATAACTTTCTGTGTTTTCCAGAACATTAAATGTCGTTTGTTCTAATGTCTGAATAGTATGGCAAAAATATTTTATCACGATGGGCCTCTACACTCGTTCTTTTTTTTTTTTTTTGCTACAGTTTATTTTGTGATCCGTCCTTATCAATTGTCCACGAGTATATATGTACATGTAGGCTCTTTAACCTCCGGGGTCGATAAATGAGTAAAAGTTAACATGGAAAGTTAACGGGGGAGGCAGTGTCGGACTAGTCACTCGACTTGGACACTAGCTAGTAATATTATATATATATATATATATATATATATATATATATATATATATATATATATATATATATATATATATATATATATATAGGGGAGTGTGTGTGTATGAGTAGGGGGGAGTGTGTGTAATGAAAATAGCAATTCAAGTAAAGTTAAAGAAGTAGTCTAAATATGAATAATTAAACTTAGTAAAAAACAAAAATTCAATTTATTTCAAATATATGTTTAATTTGAAGAAAAAGATACAGCAGACCAAACACTTGGTCTTTATATACTTTAGTAGTTAATTGAATATGATATAGTATAAAATAAAGCACCTCGGATACAAAAAAAGAACAGAAAATTAGAGTCACACTGGAAGCACATCCTTGATTATTAGAACCAAAAGAGTTCAACTGAGGTGCTCGAAATACAATTATGAAAACTCGATTTATTTCTACATTTTTGCAAAAGATGCTATCTTCTTTCCAGACACTCCCTTATACACGGTTTTATTTCATTAGTACTCTTTAAGAATGGTTAGTTTATGTGTATGTGTGCGTTAACTATTAAAAAACAAAACATTAACTTCATCATTGTTTTGCTAGTTTCATTAGAATTTTCTTGATTTTTTTTCTAGTATCGGGTAAAGCTTTCTTTCCTGGTTGATACCTGATTTTCGCTTTTATTCCAAAACCAAAACCTTAAATCCAGTGTTGATTAAAATAAATAAAGTGATAACTTTATGAGCTTTAAGTGAAAAATAATGATTGACTGTTCCATAAAATATAAAGTTAAAGACAGTCGGATGAATAAAATGTGCTATCAATTTTTTAGTCTAAACAATTTCTAATGTTCAAAACATTAAATGTTACTCTAAACTAAAATATAAATTATATGTGTAACTGACATAATATATTTTCAAAATAATATTAATTTAGGTCAATGATTAATTTAATTTTATTAACAATTAGCTCTTGTAGTGAAGAAATATTAATCTTGCCCTCATTTATTGCCAAATATTATACTTAACCTTTCAATACTGTTGCAGGTTAAGTACAAAATGGTACTAATTGAGGTACCAGTACATATGGTACCAGTGTGATATTAATAAAGGATTTTTTTACATTTATTATTTTTCAAGTATTTGTTCATAATATTTCTTTGAGGAAAAATTATGATAATTGGGTCTTACGGGAGTTGTTCAGAAAAATTGAAGTATACAAAAAGAAAATATTAGACAAACTACTGCTGCTAAAGATTAATAGGAAAAAGAAATACAAAATGAATAAAAACGCACAAATAGAGCAAAATACTTTACTGAAACACCTATTGGTTTTCAATGAAATATTTAATAAATTGAAAGTAAATTTAACTTAAAAAAGGAGAGTTAGTAGTAGTAGTGAAGAAAAAAATAGAACCAACATTGAATCAAATACCAGAATGAAAGTGATAAGAGATTTAAAAAATAAATTACAATTAAAAATTTTGTTATAGTTCGTTACATATTGAAAAAATTATTTCCTTTTTTATTGAGAACTCTGGTCACGCTTCGTTTTCTATGTTTCTTATTGTTAACAGAACAATGATTTGTGAGAGAGATGAAAACATTCAATACAATTTAATTCCGTACCCCTTCACAACGTCATAACCAATTACACTGAACCCTAACGTGATTCAATTCCAATTAAATAGGATTAGCTGTTTATGGCTGTATTCTGTATCCAATTACTGATACCGATTATTGTATCCGATGATTATAGGTAGAAATTGTTCCAACATGAATTTCTGTAACTCTAATAATCCTAAAATTGCTTTTTTCTATCGTTAATTATTTTCAAAAATAAAATTACGTGTAAAGAAATTCAAAACAAGAAAAATTATTATTTACAAATGGAATTTTTAATACCTTATCAAGCAATGTAGATTAAATAGCTGGCAATATAGATTATAACTAATGAATGAGTTTTGAGGGAGAGCTTTCTAATATTTTCAAGATAATTAAATAAGTGAAAACCGAAGCTTCTCAAAATATATTAAATTCACATATCTTCTGTTAGAATTTACTTTAATCAATCATGAATGGAAAAAAAATAGTGAAACCTAGAAATTTTAACATATAGTCTTAAAAGATGATAGGGGTTTAAATAGTACTGAAAATAAGCTTAAAAAATAAATGTACGTGATGTTCTCAAATGCTAACTAAAAGATACCGAACTGAGGGTTAATTAAAAAAAACTTAGTCTTACGTGTAAAAAAACTTAGACGTGTAGTCTTTCGCAGCACGTTTTTGCGCAATAAATGTATAATTAATCGGCAACTTAATAACAGTAATAAAATTTTTAAGAATTTGAATTTATTCCATTTTCTCAAATAAAATTTATTTGCAAAAGCTCTGTAAATTGAAACGTTACTGTTACTAACACCTAAGTGTTTCATGACATTGAACTCTTTTTTAATCTAATCTGTAACTTTTGCATGAAGAAAAAGGAATAATCTGCATGTTCTTCAGTTGTAGTAATTAGCATATTGTAATAATACATTAAATATTTAGAAATATCTTATATTTTGAATGACTTAAAATTCATCACAAAGTTCTGCTAAATTTAATTTTTTAAATAAAACTTTAATTATTTTTAAATTAAAACTTAAACAGAAAATTTTTTAAATGTTAATAAAAAGAGATTAAGTTTTAAGTAATTCATGGAATGAAATTTTTTCTAAATATTTTAATGAAATAAATTTGAATACATATGCATCGTCTTTAAGCAAAGTTAAAGAGAGATTCAATTAAATAAAACTGCTCACATTGACTTTCGGATATTCACTGCAAATATATAAATTAAATTCGTATATAAAGGATTTAAACTTGGTTCAATTTGACAATTATATACATTAAATACATTTGTTAAATTTGCGCATTTTTTTGCGTATACATTGGATACAATTATATAAATAAGATACATTTTGCTCACTTAAAAAATATCACTCTTTCGCAACGTATTAATATGAAAATTACCGCTTCACGATTTAGGTCTATGATGACATATCTGAACTCGTTCATACAAATATAATCAAGTATAAAGCATATTTCTTCTTTTAAATCAGTGTTGTTTTTAATAATGATTTATTTTCAAGCTATTCGTTGCCACGATCATATTATTGCTATGATTCATTGCTTATCTATATTCATGGGAACATACAACATTTTTTTTCTACAGAAAAACGTGACAGAAACATCTGCTAAATTTGCATTTCATAAAAGTAGCGCAATAAGTTTCTTCACTAAAACTCTTGAGTAAATTTAAATTATTCATCCGATCTTTTTATCCTTACCATTTTTAAATCAATTTACATATTCTTGTTTTCGATTTTTATTTCCCAAGTTGCAAGAAAAAAAATCACGGATTTATTATTAATTAGGAAAAATTTTACAATGAATTAATTGAAAGGAAGTGAAAAAAATTTAACATTCAATAATCTTCCATTAACAATTCATAAAATTTAATCGATATATATATTCACTGGTTAAGTAACTGGAAAAAATACAGTGATTACATGTAGAATCATTGAAAATAAAATCTTTCCAAAAACAAAATATTAGTTAAACGAGGTTTTCCCCCCTCGAAATAGATTGTACCGCAATACCATTGTTTACAAAAAGCTTACTCTAAGCGTTGTAACTTACCCTCGGTCTTTTATGATGTGTTGTTTTACCAAAAGCATAAGAATAAGCTTACTTTTAAAATGTATTTATAATAATTAAGGACTTAAATAAACTTCCTGAAATATACAAAAAAAATCTTAAAATTAAAAATATAATATTATCAAGATATAAGAAATTATATAATATTTATAAGTACATCATTCGTATAATTTCATAGAAAAGCTTTTTTAAATAGTAAATTTTAAGTGAATAATTTATATATATATATATATATGAAAATAAAATACTACTTTTAAAAATAACAAGTCAATGATTCTCACATTTACAATTCATTTTAAGAATAGTATAAAACTGGTACTTACAGGATGTTTTATGGGTGGTGTAGTGAAGTTTTGAGTCCAAATCTGGAGTCCGTAATTTCGGAATTTGTTTAGAATATCTTCTCGAGCTTTTTCCTTTGTTTCCGGATTTATTACATGCTCTCTTGGCTTACTGAACATTTTCTCGATCATACTTCGAAGGGAATGGATGTCCGTTTCTGTTACTTTACATGGTTCAGTTTCATTTCCGATTCTTCTACCGAACCAACCACCTAAGAAACCACCACTACTGTTAGGTTCTTTGACCCTTAGTTCGGAAGATGACTTGGATGCGCCACTCGTATCTAAATCATTTTCTGCAATATCTCCACTCTTAGCTATTTCAATGTCTTCATTTTCATTTCTTTCCCTGTCTGGATTGATTATTTCTACTCCAGGAGTAATTTCTGACGTTCGTCTATCTTCTTCATCGGTCATTGTTACGCCATTCGAATCTCCTCCATTATCCATGCGAGTAGTATCTGCACTAGTAACCATTCCATTAATATCTATTCCATTAGTTTCAGCTCGTGTAACCATTCCATTAGTGTCTGCACCGGTAACCATTCCATTGGTATCACCATCTCTATTAACCAATCCATTATCATTATCACTACCTCTGGGAATCATACCATTAGTGTTATCACCTCTGGGAATCATACCATTAGTGTTATCACCTCTGGGAATCATTCTGTTTGTATCATCTCCCCTAGGAAACATTCCGTTAGTATTGTCACCTCTGGGGAACATTCCATTTGTATTGTCACCTCTGGGGAACATTCCATTGGTATTATCACCTCTGGGAATCATTCTGTTTGTATTATCTCCACTAGGAAACATTCCATTGGTATTATCCCCTCTTGGAAATGCTCCTTTTACCCCGAAGCCGCTAGAAAACATTCCATTAAAATCACCACCTCTAGTAGGCATTCCACGTTTTCCAGGAATAATTCCATTAATGCTACCATCTTTGGAGAAGACGACATTTGTCATGTGGCGAATATCATCCGTTGATAGCTTAGTTTCTTTACTGTTGGAAGATGTATCATGCTCCCACCAAGTATATTCGCTATATTCTTGAACATGCACGTAATTATTCGGATCACTTCTGTGAAATGTTTCGCGGAATCTGTAGGAGGTCTTTGGTTGTCCTGTAATCTGATAGAATGGCTGGAAATTGTATTGATCTGTCCACCAGAAAGGAAGAGCACACTCCTTAGATATTTCAATATTTAAAAATATCAAAACAAATATGAAGTAAACATACATCGTTATTTGTTTTAGTTGTGTTAAATAACCTTTGAAGCAACTACTGCAAATCTTTCAAGTTCGAAAAGCTGTATTAAATATACGTCGGATTTCAAGCATGCATAAAAATTCTGGAAAATTCTTATCTTTAAACTGTAATATAACGTTAACAATAATTTAAATTAAATTATTCACAGAAAAACCCGAGTTCAATAATACTCAGTTAGCACAACACTACTACCGAGCTGTCTTAATCGCAATGACTGTGAAAACAACAATAACAAACCGGCTCTTTAAAATGTTACAAACCTGTGTGTGCACACACAACACCTTCTTTTCGTAAACAATCAAAAGTTTAAATGGTAGTTCACTGGGAAAATAACAGGTAGATAGCTTGATGGATAAGTCTCAGTTATGGACATCCATGACAAACGTTCACGTTGTCTTGAGTTTCGGTACCTTATTAATCTAAGATCGGCAAGAATGCTTATAGTCAACACGAGCGGACTAGCAATTAAGTGCTGCAGCTGAGCGTGTGCTTTCCATCGTAGCCTTAAAGTGAAAAGAAGAAAATTTGATAGACAAGTTTCTGACTGCACGGGATTGACCTACATTTAATTCCCTTTCTTTTTCGCTCATTTGGTCAGCAAACGAGTTTCGGAAGAAGGGAGTGTGTGCATATGTCCTTAATATGTCGCTCGCAGAGTTTCCAAAGATTCGTGTGGGTATAAAGCTTGAAATTGTTTAATAAATAAGTAAAGGAATCGGAATAAAAATAATAATAATAAGGCCTTATCTTTAATAAGGTAAGCCTTCTCGTGTTTTGTCTTTATGTCAGTGTGGCACAGTTAGATGTATTTTAACAAGTTCTTTTATATAGAATTTTGTTTTGATATCCTTCTTTGAACACATTGTCAGAATTATCATTAAGAGGTGCTACGGTATATTACAGTGTCTAGATAGCTGTCAGTGAGAAATATGAAGAAATATTTCCGGAGGTCAGAAAATTTGACTTGTGTATTTATTTATTCAAACTTTCCTCTGAAGACAGGAAAAAAAAAAGGATAAAGCATCCGACTCTATAAAAAAGTTTTGCTTGATTTAAAAGCGCTATATTTTCAAATGCCTGAATGCTTCTTAACGTAAAAGTTTCTTTGTAAATTTATAAAAATATTTTCATTCTTGAAAAGATAAAATGCTAATCCTAGAAAAATTATATATCTTTAATGAAATTGTTGATTGCCTATAAATCAAAGTTATAAAAGATTTTTTTCGGAAATTAATTGAATTGAATTGAATTTCTTTGTGATTGATTAGTAGTTTTAAATCTGATCACTCAAAGAATTACACGACAACTTTAATGCGTCGCTTTCATGTATTAAAACTGTTGAAAAGCGCCAAAATCAATGTAGATATTTGAATATTCATTCACTCTGAAGTAAAAAATGAGACACTCTGAAGTAAAAAAAAAAAATGATTTTTCTTAATTAATCTGTTTTTTACTAAGGTTTTACTTGCTTTGTAGAAAATTATTGATTGTTGTTACATATCTATGCAACATATAAGAAAATCAGTAATAAAATAAGAAATTTTTTAATTAGCTATAGATAGAAAGTATACTAAGAATGGTATAAGTATACTGAGAAGACACCCACTGGACCAGACATTTTGTTCCTTAAATAGAGGTTATGTCCCTTAGTAAGAGGTAAATACATATATTATTCAAAGGGACCGAGACCAACAGAATTGTCCCTTAAATAGAGATGTCCCATACAAAAGGAACTGCTGAATTTTTAAAGAAATAAAATAGAGAAATAAAAAATGTTATCAATATCTCTTCTAATATAAAAAGCGGTTGCAGTAGCAGAGTTGTCATGGTCTCGAGCTCATGGCCGGCGTTGCTTCTGTTGAGTCGTGGGTTCGAATCCTGATGCCACTAAAGATCCGCGGAGTAGCAAGGATGATACGCGCTGTTAAATCCGTCGAGGCTCAATATCCTCACATTAGGAGGGGGCGAAATTTGGTGAGGGAGATGTCAACTCAGATGTCGTCCTCGTCACTTGACCGAATTTCAGAATTAAGAGGTCCATCACCAGTAGCCTTCGTGTTGCTTCTCAGTGCGACGTTAAATGAAAATAAATCAATCAGAAGTAAAAAATGAAAGCACAAAATAATATGTAGTTTAAAATTTACTTCTATACTTAGGCTATATATATATGAGAATTTTTAACCTTAAAATAATTTATCTTAATAAATTTTTAAAACAAATATACTGCTGTTCAATTAATGATAAATAATCCAAGCTTTTTTAATAAAATTTACACTAAAATTAAACATTTTCAGGAAGGTCAAAATTATCATAATACTTGAAGAAGTAAAAATTCACAGCTAAATATTATAAATAAATGTGAATTTATTAATGATTGATAGTTAATATATAGATCTGATAGAGCATATCAGCTTATATATTTACGATTATTTACGTTTGAAAGTTGTACTTTATGATTGACGCAAAAGATTTATTTTTATAAAGATAATTTAAAGCTGGTTAAGAATTATGTTCTTTTAACATGCTTAAATGTCAGAGTTTTTTCAGAACTTGACTTTGTAAAACCAATCTGAAAGTTGTAAGTTAAGCTATCCAAAACTTATATATTTCTGTCGCACATTAAAATTTTTATAAAATATTTGATGTAAGCGATTTTTCATTTTATATCGCAAAAGTGTATATTGTCCCTTGAATACATTCACATTACTCATTTGTTACGAAACTGCTAGGAAAAGGAAAGTCAAGTTTGTCCAGTTTAAATCATATTTACCAGTTAACATATCACCATAATGAAAAATAGTTAAAGCACATTTTTTTAAAAAAGAATCTTACGTCTGAGGTATAGAATTTTAAATGAAAGTGAGAAGAAAGCTTCATCTATTAGGTGTTTTTAGTATATTTCAAAACCACTTTTCAAACTGTTCAAACCATATGCTGAATACTAAACACAGAAGAACGAATAAGTATATTCATTGTTGTTTAGTTAAAAATATTTTCAAGGTTTTAGAGAGTAGTTATACATAGTTAGCTTACATGTGTAGACTAAGGATAGAGTTAAGTTTTTTTTTTTTTTTTTTTTTTTTTAAATAATTTGCGTGAAGTTTTATGGTTATGAAAAATTCCTTCAACATATATGTTGCTTTAGAAGGAGACACGTAAAATTATTATTCTGTATTCGATTCTGCGATAACGAAAATTCCGACTGTTTTCTCTTGAAAATATATTATATCAGTGTTTTGAAAGAGGCAGTAAAGATAAGAAAAGGTATTTCAGTATTAATATTATCAGTGTTACTTATTTCCGTATTATTATTACTACTAATATATTATCCCAGAGTTATTATTTTAAGTATTACATATTTCAGTTTTTTCTTTTCATTTGAGTTATTATTATTATTTGTTATAAAATTTAAGAATTAGAGAATGTATAAGGGGCTTGTTATTAATAGGGTGGTATTGGCTAGAATTTATAGCTTTTGTACACTGTATTAATTATATTGCGTCAACTGGAAAAAAATTCATTAAAGATAAAACTTTTCAGATATTACGAGATTTTTAAGAAGCTAAAAATCTACAGAAATTTAACCACGTAGATAAATAATAAGAATAGTGAACTTTCAGCATATGAAAAACCAAGTGTTGAATTAGGTTACAAAATTAAACGAAAATCCTCAAAAAAAGAAAAGGTAAAATAATTTGTTTTAGATATTTTCCTTTTTCTCTCTCAATTTCAAAATATCTTAACAGTACGGGACAGACAAGTGTTTCCAAATTGCAAAATTTCTAATTAGTCTGTTGAATCAAGTTTTAGTTTCTTCTTTTTATCCAGGTTACCCTCATTCTCAAGAGGGTTGATGACTCAAAGATTATCTGAAAATTTTTAATTGTTTATTCTTTATCCGTGAGAATCAACTTTTATTTGCCTTATCCATATAGGTGTGATATGGAGAAATTCTTAGTATTAGATATAATAGAATATTTAGTCATTATCATTTTTTGGATACAATTATGAGCATTCTATTTTGTGTTTCATTATCGAAAAACAGATACACATAATATGTGTAATTGGGAAATTGTGTGCGAAATCAAATTGAACTAAGGTACATATCAGTATAATGATAGTATTTTTTTCCAAAACAAATGTTTGTCAGTGAATGGTTTGCAATAATAAGTTGCAAAATGGAAGTTTTTATAAAATTGGATATTTATTTCCTTTTTCTGGATTATAATCTGTCAAAGCAAAAAAATTTTAATAAATACAAAAATTCTTTTTAAACCACACAAATAAATTTTATTTTTCTGTACGTCTGTGATACCAATATAAAAATGAGCATTCCTGTTAAATACTCTTCATTTGCCAATCCTCTTTTTAGTAATATATCCCATGCAATTCACAAGTACTGATGGCAATACTTGAGTTTTATAAATATGAAAAAAGTATACTCGTGGGGTTTTTCCACTTTCTCTACTTCGATATGCGCACCATGCAATATTCAGCGAAAATCTCATCTTTCGAAAAAGAGAATATTTCTCCCTCTCCCTCCCCCTCTCTCTCTCTCATATATATATATATA
>BMAW01013454.1:499026-509171 GCA_019974015.1 Nephila pilipes
TTGCCCGTAAAGCGCATCTCATCTGAAAAGAGAATATTTCTCCTCTCCTCTCTCTCTCTCATATATGTATGTATAATATATATATATCTCTATATATATATATCAGATTCAATTGAAAAGTCCCCAGCCTACTGTAAACCCTGTTTTTTTTGGCAAAATTAGTTTTTTTGTCCTCTGTTCCTTCAGACGATACACTGATTGCTGACCCACAACTTTTCGATACCATTTTTTGTACGGTTGTCCTTTGCTTCAAATAGGCTCTGTTTCCGGTGATCACCTCTTATAAACGAAAATTTCTTTATGAGCATTCTTTTGAGATCAGAACAGAATGGCAGGGGCCAGATCTGAAGAATACGGTGAGTGAGGGCTGCAATTCAGCCCAATTCTTTGGATTTTTTGCATCGTTTTCTGGCTTGTGACACGGTGTGCATTGTCTTGAGTGAAGCAACTTTCTTTTTTCTTCATCCGGCGTTTTCATGATTTCGTCATCAAACGATTATCTTTATGTAATAGTCGCGCTCTTTAGTGGTCCTTCCACCGAACATCAATGAAAATTATTCCGCCACGCTCCCAAAATACGAACGCACAGCGCTTGCACAGCCGACTGTTGCGTTTTCCCACGCTTTGGAGCGGGTTCATCGTGTGCAGTCCACTCGGATGACAGTCGATTAGACTTCGGAGTGAAATGATGGAGCCATGTTTCATCCATTGTCACATATCCACGCAAAAACTCGGGTTTATTAGGCTTGATCCTCTTCAAACACTGCTCCGAATCATCAACTCGTTTTTGGTCAAAAGTGAGCTCGCGCGGCACCCACTTTGCACATACCCAAATATTCGTGAATGATATGTTGTACACGTTCAGTTGATATCTTTAGAGTGTCTGCTATTTCATTCAATTTCAATTTACGGTCATTCAAAATCATTTTATGGATTTTTTTAATGTTTTCGTCGGTAACAACCTCTTTTGGGCGTCCACTGCGTTCACCGTCTTCGGTGCTCATTTCACCGCTTCTAAACTTAGTATACCAATATCCTTAATGGTTGATTTTCCTGGGGCAGTGTCCGGAAACTCGGCATCAAGCCAAGTTTTTGCTTCAACTGTATTTTTTCCCTTCAAAAAGCAATATTTTATCAACACGCGAAATTCCTTTTTATCCATTTTTTTCACAATAACAAAAGTTGCTTCAATCAAAATGCTATAATTCACAAACTAATGATCCGACAGCTGTCAAATTTATACACGCATCTTTTGAGGGTTAGGGCTAACTAAAAAACATATGGATTTAGTTCTAGTAGCGCCATCTATGTGTCAGACCGGGGACTTTTCAATTGACCTGTTATAACCAAGAACCTTTTCAAGTGCTAGTACGGATCAGTCAATTTAATTAGATAATTTATGTATAATTCTGATATTTAAAATAAAGATACGAATAATTAAAAAATAAATTGTTTATTACATAGCACTAAATATTTGTTTGAAGAAAATAAAAAAAAAGTAAAAATTTTTTTTTAAAGAATAGTGACAAATGAGAAGAAATTATAATTCAAATCTATCACAGAAATCGTCTAAGAAATCAACAATTATAAAGTAAATTTTAAATAAAGAAAGCAAAATAAAAACTAAAAATACTTCAAAGTGAATTAAATTAGTTCCTATGTATAATGAAACTATCGATACAAATATTCGACATCATAATTTTTAAGACATCTAAGAAAAGGTGGAGGGGCACTCTTAAAAATTTTCATAATTTTGTCGTAAGTGGATTAAATTGATATCACTATTAATAGCTTAAAGAGAAATAAATTATGCCGTTAATGGATTCGTTTATTAACTTAATATGAATAGTTAATGAACTTCTAAAGGAATAATTTTCTCATTACGTATGCCATTCTTTTTTCAGACTTAGGTAGAAAATACTTCAGGAACATTTGAATTCGATTATTAGTTCTAAAGATATTCGGTAAAAATCGCTAGAAAAGACCATATAGTAAATTACTCTAAAAGCAAATTATTAATCAGCTAAGCATTTTACATTTTTTTAAAAAATATGTTATAATGTTTTAACAAAATTTTCTAATTTGTTTTTATTTTATTATTTTAATTATTGTTATGCTTATTAAAATGAAAAGTATTCTTTAACTAACGCTGTAAGTTAAAAAATAAAATAGACTTCTCACAATGTTTTTTCTGCTTTCTAAGATTGCATCATAGAAAATATCGACAGTAAAAAATTGCTAACTAGTATTTGACTGTTTATTAACGTCGCTCTTGGGCTACTGGCTACGGATCTCGTAATTTTGAACCTCTGTCAAGTGACGAGGACGACGCCTGAGTCCTCCTCCTCCTCTCCAAACATTCACATCACGCCAACGGGAGGACTTGGAGCTTCTCCAGATTTAATATACATCAGCCCCATGAAGCTCTACAGAACTCCCCTCCCTCAGGTCTTTAGTTGTATCAAGGCTCGATACTAACTAGTACATAGCTACTTAACATTGCACGGTAAGAAATAGTATTTTTGACATCGGTTATTTTTTGGATTATTAGAGATAATGACCTGGAAATTTTCGGAATTAGTTTTACGACATGAGAATCCAAATATTTAAAAATTTTAAATATTACATTTCATTTTTTTCATAACTACACTTATAATTCTCCTTTTTTATAATATTACTTTTTTTCGGTTAATATTTTTTTTGGAATCGGAAAATAATTATGTACTGATCAGTGTAAACATCTGTGAAAAACGTTAAATAGAAAAAAAAAATTATCGTTAAAAGTTTGAGACATTCATTCAATATAGGAAAATCTATTTTACAACGTTTTTCTGAATTTCACTTGGTGTGTGTGTGTGTGTGTGTGTGTGTGTGTCATCAAATTTTCGATCGTTAATTTAACCAACTTCCCATCAAGCTAGAGCTTTGAAATTTTGGGAATCGTTCGTATTCGCCTAACAATGCAATATTTACACGTTTGCGACAAGTTTTAACTAATATTTCAATAATTTTAATAAGTCAAAATATTCTTTCCTCTAGGCGCTTTTAGGATTGCGGGAAAAATTTCTTTCCCCCTCTGGGAGCACCGGGCACTCCCCGCACCGCATGAGGTTATCGTAAACCTTTTGTACTCGCAAAGGGGAGATACTATCTCCCCTTTACAATCTCCGAGATAGTAAGGGTTGCTGACTTTTAGTCAGTAATCATTCGCAAGAAAGAAAGTTTCCAATATTTGGCGTCATGTGTTATCACAATAATTTTTTCTGAATTCTGGTTCCCATTTTTTTTAATAGAATGACTTACAAACTTTCAAATGCATGTTTTGATTTTATGAGTATTATGAATTTTTTAATACTGTCACAAATGTCTCTTTTTAAGTGAATTTTAAAGTTAAAAATAACTAACAGTTTTAACTAATATTTCAATAATTTTCTCTAATAATCTTTGCCACTATATAAAAACGTTGTTTTTAAAAACGTTGGTTTTTATATCGAATTATTTACAACGTTTTTCTGAATTTCACTTGGTGTGTGTGTGTGTGTGTCATCAAATTTTCGATCGTTAATTTAACCAACTTCCTATCAAGCTAGAGCTTTGAAATTTTGGGAATCGTTCGTACTGGCCTAACAATGCAATATTTAGACGTTTGCGAGAAGTTTTAACTAATATTTCAATAATTTTAATAAGTCAAAATATTCTTTCCTCTCGGCGCTTTTAGGATTGAGGAAAAATTTCTTTCCCCCTCTGGGAACACCGGGCACTCCCCACACCACATGAGGCCTCGTAAAACTATTGTACTCACAAAGGGGAGATACTATCTCCCCTTTACTATCTCCGAGATAGTAAGGGTTGCTGACTTTTAGACAGTAATCATTCGCAAGAAAGAAAGTTTCCAATATTTGGCACCATGTCTTATCACAATAATTTTTTCTGAATTCTGGTTCCCATTTTTTTTTAATAGAATGACTTACAAATTTTCAAATGCATGTTTTGATTTTATGAGTATTATGAATTTTTTAATACGCTCACAAATATCTCTTTTTTAGTAAATTTTAAAGTTAAAAATAACCAACAGTTTTAACTAATATTTCAATAATTTTCTTTAATAAACTTTGCCACCATATAAAAACGTTGTTTTTAAAAACGTTGGTTTTTATATCGAATTATTTAAGCTTCCATAACTCAAAAACGTTTCAGCAGAATTTTACAAAATTTTAAATTTAAGTCACTTTTATGATGAGAAACCAGATAAGAATAAAATAAAAACGGGATTGTAACGAAAACATTCTGTGTTTAGAAGTCAGTTAATTAATTCACTAGCATCATAATTTAGTTCCTTTTTTCAGTGATATCAAGTTTGTCTGGCTGCTAATAATTTTTAACAGTTATATAAAATTTACTAAGAGTATCCTATTTTTTTTACGGCTGTACATAAACATCAAACGTAAGTGACAATAAATCAAGTTAAAGGAATTGACGAATATACTCAAAATTATGAATTTAAGCTTCATATTTTTTTAAAATAAGCTTTTCAATTTATTTTAATGTACTTAATATAATTGTTGCATTTTGATACTGAATTACTTTTACTTCTACAATTTAGCTGATAAATTTATATTAGACTAAAAACGACTCGAATACAAAATAAAATTCAAATTAGTGAGTGAGTGAGTGAGTGAGTGAATGTAAAGTTTATTGGCGCAAGAGCCAGATATGGCTATGCTGCGCCAAACAAGATTAAACTGTGGTCTAGACGTGAAGGTGAAAAAAGGTAAAAGTGGTTGATAAGAAGGAGGGTCGAAAATAGAGAAAGATCGCTAGGGTGTCCCGGGAGTGCGTCACCCGTGTTTTCCAAAGACAGTGAACCCCATGGGAAAGAAAGATCACTAGGGTACCTCGGGTTCGTGAAGCTCATACTTACCTGAAGAAGGCAAGTCCCTGAGGTCCCCTGATCTAATCCCCAGGGGCAGGGTGCCCGGCTATACCCCCAGACGCTGGGTACCCATTTTAGTCGCCTTTTACGACTTGCATGAGCTACAGTGAGACTATTCTGTCATCCCCGGTCACCACACGGGTCAAAATTCAAATTAGATTTAACATCTGATAAATACGGGAATTATATTCGAATAATTAAACAATTTTTAATCTAAATACTTGCTTAGTGTAAAAAAATAATTAAAATCTATCCAGGCAAAACTGTTCCTTTGTTGATCAACGCGCCATCATTAAAATACATACTTATAAAATTTGTTTTATAAAGTATAATGCAAAATCTTGTAAAAGGCAACAAACCAATAAACAAATAAAAAGTATTATGTAACGGAAATTACATTTAACAATACAGAAATATGTGCGATGCAGACAAAAAAAGTTGTATAAAAATAAAAAATTCTGAAAACACAGCAACCATTTCTAAAATTAAATTATTAGTGTTTCCATAGTAGCCGACACTACACAGAAAACTTGAGGAATAAATTGTAATCGCTTTGTGCGCTATGGTTAACTGACCACATAGCCATAAAATTCAAGGCTTGGCTTAATACCAATTTCATAGAGTACTAACATGGATCGAATTTTGATTGTTTACTAACGTAGAACTTAGAAGCAACACGAGGGCTATTGTCGATGGATCTCGTAATTTTAAAAAAGTAGTAAACTATTTCCGATCAATTTATCGTATATAGACGCATTTGCTTATTTATTTTCCTAATGTTATTGAATATTCATGCTTCTTGCAGTGAAAAAACAACCTTTATTTAAAATGTGCTCACATGTTGTTGTTTTGATAAAAAAAAAATGGCTTCAACAAAAATGTGTGGGCATAAGATAAAGGATACATGGTTTTAGGTTCAAATATTTACATAATAATACATTAAGATAATAATGCATCAAGATAATAATAATTATATTTAGTTTGCTTAAAGTATATTTACATTACAAAGATATATATTTAATTTAATATTTTAACGTCTGCTTTTATTTTAAAATCCCAACAGAATATTTTTGTCTACTTTAATAATTTATAGTTTGCTCTTATTTTAATAATTAATTTCAGAATTAATTTTTATCGAAGAATTGCCTGTTGTTTTTGTTTTTTCAGTCAACGTTTTTGTACTTCAGAAAGTTTTGCTTTCTTATAAAAATAAAAATGTACTAGGAATTTGAAGATGATATTTTCTTTCCTTGATAGTAATTATTTTTGATGATCATAGGGCTCGGAAGTACGTTTCTGTTATGCTAATTAATATTCATTTTGTAGAACCGATGTTACTTATTGGGAAGATGATGGCTACCCATTATAAAGATTCGAAACTTTCATCATCGAATGAGCTCGCTATTTAAAGGTGAAGGCCTTTTATGATCCGAATAAGTTTCTTTAAAATAATGTTAGCACATGTTAAAATAAAATTAAAAAAAAAAAAAAAAAGCTCATTTCCTCTTTTTTTTTTTTATCTTTCTTTAAGTTTCGAGCCTCAATCTATCCGATAGGAGGATGGTATCTTACCGCTAGGCTATCAGAGAGCACATAACATCGTGAAAGAATTTACAGTTCGTAATATAATCAGACTGAAAAGATTACGAAAAGTTAGAGAAATACAAATTTGAAATACAATTTTTATTAGAAATAATCGAAACTGGTTTATATTTATTTAGCATGAGTATAGTTTAAAAGAGTTTAAAGCAACTCCTTAGAGTTACTTGGGTTGAATTAATATCGCAGTAAAGCATAGGCTCCCCACACTTTTTTGGCCTATTACCCCCCCCCCTTTTTTTTTTTATTTTTCTTGGGGGAATAAAAACCGAATCCCGTACTTGAAATCAGTAATATAGTTGTGAGTGTTCAGATGTGCAATGCGCAGGCCGTGACTCGTTGATATACCGGTCAACGAGGTAATGGGAATAAAGGTTTTATGTACTAATACCTATATTTTATGTGGACTGATCTTATTTCAAAGATGTATACTACTGTTTGCTGAAATGTGTGTTCGATATTTTTTGGTATCAATCTAGCTTTTCAGCGTGTTCTTGCGAATATTGAAGCGGCAGTGATCCTCAATACCCCTTAATTAACCTTGGATCCAAAAGCCCTCTTAGATATTTTCGTTTAGAAACGCGTACTGGTAGGAGGTACCGAACTCGTTGGGAATAATTACTCTAGAACAAAACGAGGGTTATTGATGACGGAATTCGAAATATTTAATCACCGTTAAACGACGAGGAAAATACCTCAGCTGGAATCTTAGATTCCTAACTTCCACACAAAGCCACGTCAGGACCTCGAGTTAAGTTAAAGCTAAAAGGCAGCAACCCTCAATACATCGCACGTTTTAAGAAGAATATCCAAATCCTAGCCACGGCTCGAGCTAATCCATCCAAGAGTTTGATGCAATGACCATACGGTGCCTCCCCTCTACTTGATTTTTTAAATGGATAAACAACTTTCTTTTGAGTTACATGAGAGAATTCGAGCTTCATATTAAAATTAGGTACATTAAAGATTATAAATATAGTACAAGTATAGTCGCTAATCCGGCAGATATAAGATCAGAGCACTTCCGGATTACCGAAAACGCCGGATCACTGGAAAATCACAAACAATAATGTATTTAAACAGCAAAAGCTATACATTATTATATAAAATGTAATACAGTACACTCAAGTATAGTGTCAAATACACAAAACCAATAAAACTACAAAAATTGACTGTTTTATATAGATAGTCAATATTATTCCTCTGAAGTAGAAGGCATAAAAGGATTTTCTTTGTAATAATGTTCCGGTGTAAAAACGTCGGAACATTATTACAAAGAAAAGTGCCAGTGAAGTGAAATGCCGGAATATAAAGGAAGTACTCTGTAATCAAATTTTCATATTGAAACCAAAAATATTTTTAATTGGAGAACTACACATTAGTTTAAAACGAGTTCTGCTCAAAATTATTTGTAAGTTATATAAAGTCTATCTTGAAGGAACTGCGAAGTATTTAGAGTTAATGCATACTAGTTGCAAATGATTGTATACACACACACTATATATATGTGTGTGTGTGGTGTGTGTAAAGATTCAAAGTAACGACTACTTATTACACACACACACACAGTTTATTTACTGATGTAGGACAGAAAACATTTAAAACACAAAACAAATTGATTAAACTCGCGTGATCATAGATTTAACGTCCAGCACAATTTCCTGAACCGTCTTGTTCAGCGTTTCACTCCTTCTCCGTCTATGTCTCTACTGACACGTCCGAATCTCTCTCGAAGCGCTAGGCGGCGCTCTGGGAACATCATAGCTGTCATCTGATATAGTAGATCGGCAGATCTTTGATCTCACTCACTCTCTCACTCACTCACTAACACACACACATACACACGCATGATAGATTTTCCTTTTTGCGGTAGTTTATTACTCTCAAATATTTAACCCTTTCAGGGGCACCGTTTTCACTATGCAAACGCTTTTTCACGCGTTTGCAGCTTGAAAACTGTGACTGTTCGTGTTTGCACTGTGCAAAAAAAAAAAAAACCCTCTCCGAACCGGGGACTGTTAATTTTTCAAATTGTATTTTTTTTATCTGCATGATCAATATATTTCTCTTGCCTGTATAAATTTTTAAAAATATTTCATCATAACATCGCGCGCCCTCAAAGGGTTAAAGGGGAAGACCCATATCGTTACATTTTCTGATAAAAAAATATTTTTTATAACTTTTATTGCCATAGATAATACTGTTGGTTTATTCAAAGTACACTTTATATTATAAAATAACAGAATTTTTACATTTGAACAAAAAGTGTACAATGAAACAGAAAAAAACCCCGGCTTGTTAAAAAAAAAAAAAAAAGAAAGAAAGAAAAAGAAATGGATACAAATCTTTAATGTGTTGGTGGAGGGCATCTAGATCTGACCGTTTTTCATCATCGTAAAAATAAATTTTTGTAATCACACTTTATACATCAGTAGGTGGTCTTGTTGCTCATGAATCATTCAGTCTGTTCTTTAGGTCACGAAGCAAGTTTAATTAGTTTTAATGCGTAGTAGGTGTGTGATAAGTTGCCGTTTTATTTAGTGATGTTCATGGACGATTTCAGTTTCATGTTTATCTCTCTTGTGAAATTAATGACCTTCAATTAACTTTCAAATAGTAATTCACCGCGATGATTGTTTCATCTCAAACACGCTATTTTTGTGTTGTAAGTCTCTTTTATTAAAATAATCAATTTCACATTATTAAACTTACAATTGCCATTGAGTTAAAATTGAGATTATATTAAATATTCAATTGTGTAATGAAATTTTGGTTAGTAATGAATTCATTATTCGCTGAAATATAATACTACGCATCAAGTGAAACAGGAATTCTTTCCTCCATCTTTTGTTGTTATTGGCTTCATAGAATAGCCAGTCTCATGATATTATTATCACAAATATATGAATATAATAGTACGGATTGTATTTTTAAAGATTTGTTTTGATAATATCATACATTATTCATAACAATCGTTGAAAATACCAGCAAAGTGCATGCTTTTGATTGAAATTTCACTCAACATTCTTCTGGATGTTAAATATTTAATTTGAGACAGTATCTATATTGAAGATAATTTATATCTAAAAACTAATAACAAAATTCTGATTTTAAAAAAATGCAAATTCATTAATATATGTCCTCAAGAAAAATTTACTAATAACGCATACACGAGATTTTTACGAAGCATATATAAATTAAATTTATTTTTTCAATTTTAAAATTAGATTTTCTTACACCAATCCTTTTAAGATTAAATCTACTTTGATTTCCACTTTAAGAGTCACGCGTATTTTTATTACTAAGAACATCTCGAGTCCCATTTTAAACGTCAATTCAACAACAAATTGAGAGTAATCCCCTTTTTCTATATAAAAAAGCTTTCATCTTCCCCTAACAGTTCTCTATCTGTGCTGACACTTACTGTTCGAGTCATGTTTATTAGCACCCAACTTAGTAATGTGTGAAGGTATTTCTCTAAATTATTAAATTGTGTTAACATTTCGAAATTAACACGTTTATCTAATAAACAAGAATTCAACAATAGTTCGATTGTCGTTTTTCAAGACGACAACATCAATTAACGTTGGAGATGATTTTACGCACACACACA
>BMAW01013454.1:509997-523734 GCA_019974015.1 Nephila pilipes
TGTTGCATGTCCTTTGGCTTATAATGTCCTCCTGCCTTGGGTACTGATTCGACCAATTTTTAGTGGTATTCGGAGATATTTTTATCCCATTCTTCTGTAACACTTGCTTTAAATGGGCTTTGTTTCTAATCTGGTGTTTTGAACCGCTGTTTCTAGTGTGGCCTACAAATTTTCTATGACATTGATGTCAGGGGACTGTGGCGGTGTGTGCAATGTTGCTTACAGCACACCATTTTGACACATGTGCCGTGTGTTTGGGGTCGTTGTCGTGCTGAAATATAAATTTCCATTCAAACCCAATTTTTGTGCACTTTTAAGATTGTTCATATACCCATAAAGCTTATGATCCATTATACCATCTATAAAAACCAAATTTCCTACCCCATTTGCAGCCATACAACCCAAAACCACACGGAGCCACCACCATGTTTAACTGTAGGATGTAAATTTTGGATCCAGTGGTGTTCGCTTTCTCCAAACGGTGACGGACCATCGCTTCCAAAAATGTTGAATTTACTTTCATCACTAAAGCAATCTTTCCAAAGTTTTCTGTTCCTTTCAACTGGATGAGTTTTTGCAACCCAAACGCTTTTTCTGATTTTGTAGCTATGAAAGGTTTTTCTAGCAACTCGACGTTAGATTCCAGTGCTACCTAATCACATTTCGCACCATACACTTCTGCAGATTATTCGAGTATAGTTTCTGCAGCTAGTTTGACTGCAATCAGTTTAGAATTAATCTGATATCTTTGTACTTTTCCTTTAGCTACATCACTCAGAATATTTTCCTTCCTTCCACTCTTATTTTGAATTAACTATCATGTTTAAATTTTAATGATTTTCTGGACACATGAGCGGGATTTCTACCGACAATTTCAGCTATTTCACTTGATAAGATTTTCCTTCTAAATAAGCATTATAACCTTTCTTTACATCAATACACAGCAATACGTAACTGAAACTAGTACAACATCAATTTCAGCTATTTCACGATAAGATTTTCCCTTCTTAAATAACCTTAATATAAATTTTCTTACATCAATACTAGTCTCTTTACGAGGAGCCATTTTCCATTTCAAATTACAGCTTTATATTCTCATAACCAACTTCAAAAGACAGAAATAACAGTTGAAAAAGTTTAGGATAAAATTTCCGAAGCTTAGATTATTAGTAGCAAGCAAAAAGAAATCAAGTGGTAGTTAAACAAAAATTTCATTTGTGTATTCTCAATTTTTTGAGGTAAAAATCTGCTTATGTTTATTTGAAATGCCTCTAAAAAGTTTTATTTTAGAATTTTGTCGTTGATTTTTCTTTATTTTTACTGTTAATTAAACCTTTTGTTATATCTAAAAATAAAAATTCGTTTGCACTTCTGGTTAAGGTGTTATTTTGATTGAAAGTTGAATTTATCAAGTAAAAGTAAGGTGTATCCTCAATTGTTTGTGCCACTGTAAACCTTTTCAGACTCATCTTTAATATTTATTGTGAAGAATATATTTTCAAATTTAAGAAAATAATTTTCGAAAGGGTCTAAAAAGATCAATTATATTTCGTTAATAAGTTTATAGAAAAGGGAACACAAATTGGGATAATGAAAGGTAGGTATACATGCTTAAAATAATTCTTACAAATCACAGAAAAATTGATTCTGACTTTTACATAGATACGGATCTCAGATAAAGCTTTTCTGTATTTGTCAATTACATGTAAGTTGTTAAAGAGGCAACCGCATACCGTATTATAATACTTAATTATTTCTTTCACTATTCAGAAAATAAAGAATTTATATTTTGTAAATCTCTAGCGGAAATCCACGGAAAACTAAGAAGCGAACTTTACATATGCCAAGTTAAACAAAAAGAAAGATATTTAAAACGTATTTGGAAATCAACATCTAATACATTAAAAATAATTTTTGTAAGAATCTGGAATGTGAATTATTAATGAATTAAAACAAAAACAATGAATTGTTTATAATTTTTTTTATAAGTAGAAAAGATCACAACTATTCTCAATTTATTTTTAAAAAAATAAATGGAAAAAAAAAATGTTGAGGGAAAATTGATGCATTACTTTAATATTTCTCGAAACTTAATTATGAATTACTTGCTTCATTGTTTTTTTCATTTTCTCGTCCACGACTTTTTATGCTTTTTTTAAAAACATTATTTACTGATTACTTTGGAAAGTTAAAAATAAAGCATTCGCTTTAATCCAGTAAACCAGATCCCGAGAAAAGGAAACACACATAGAAGAGAAGTAATAAATCAGAAAAGTAATTTCAAAAATTCCATTATTGTAATTATATATATATATATCTATTTAATTTGTGTTGGTATAAGAGAATATTGATTGCAAAAAATCAAATTGTTGTGATCTGAATCACATGCTTCTGTTGAGAGAAACGGTATTGTGTGTTTTTTTAAATGTTAACATTATTTTTTTTTTTTATTTAATGGGTCACATTTGGAAATAATCTGCATTAGAAGCAATAAGTAATGAGTTAGAAATTCGAATTTGGATGGCGTCAAGCGAAGTTCGTTGGTTTTATTTTTGCTCGCGAGCCTCCAGGCCCCCTTGTTTATTTTATATTGTGCTTTTTCATTTAATTCCTTTTTTTCTCATGGATCTCCATAAGTTTGAAATGAAAATTATTTCAACGAACGGCTCGAGTACATATACGCATCTTTATGCGAAATTTATGCATTTGAAATATTAATATTTTTAAATAAAACAGAAATGTATCCCCCCCACACACATAACAGGTCAATTGAAAAGTCCCCGGCCTACCATAGTAAAACACATTTTTTTGGAAAAATTATTTTTCTTTTTTTATTCAACATAATTCCCTTCAAGGGTGATACACTGATTATAGCGACCCTCCAACTTTTCGATACCATTTTTGTAGTACGATTTGTCCTTTGCTTCAAAATAGGCCTCAGTTTCGGCGATCACCTCTTCATTCGACGAAAATTTCTTCCCAGCGAGCATTCTTTTGAGATCTGAGAACAGGAAATAGTCGCTGGGGGCCAGATCTGGAGAATACGGTGGATGAGGAAGCAATTCGAAGCCCAATTCATGGATTTTTGCCATCGTTTTCACTGACTTGTGACACGGTGCATTGTCTTGGTGAAGCAGCACTTTCTTTTTCTTCAAATGCGGCCGTTTTTCGCCGATTTCGTCCTTCAAACGGTCCAATAACGCTATGTAATAGTCGCTGTTGATGGTCCTTCCTTTTTCAAGGTAGTCAATGAAAATTATCCCAAAATACAGACGCCATAACCTTGCCAGCCGACTGTTGCGTTTTCCCACGCTTTGGAGCGGGTTCATCGTGTGCCGTCCACTCGGATGACTGTCGATTGGACTTCGGAGTGAAATGATGGAGCCATGTTTCATCCATTGTCACATATCGACGCAAAAACTCGGGTTTATTACGCTTGATCATCTTCAAACACTGCTCCGAATCATCAACTCGTCGGTGTTTTTGGTCAAAAGTGAGCTAGCGCGGCACCCACTTTGCACATACCCAAATATTCGTGAATGATATGATGTACACGTTCAGTTGATATCTTTAGAGTGTCTGCTATTTCATTCAATTTCAATTGACGGTCATTTAAAATCATTTTATGGATTTTTTTAATGTTTTCGTCGGTAACAATCTCTTTGGGGCGTCCACCGTCTTCGGTGCTCATTTCACCACGTCTAAACTTAGCATACCAATCCTTGATGGTTGATTTTCCTGGGGCAGTGTCCGGAAACTCGGCATCAAGCCAAGTTTTTGCTTCAACTGTATTTTTTCCCTTCAAAAAGCAATATTTTATCAACACGCAAAATTCCTTTTTATCCATTTTTTTCACAATAACAAAAGTTGCTTCACTCAAAATCTATAATTCACAAACTAATGATCCGACAGCTGTCAAATTTATACACGCATCTTTTGAGGGTTAGGGCTAACTAAAAAAACATATGGATTTAATTCTAGTAGCGCCATCTATGTGTCAGACCGGGGACTTTTCAATTGACCTGTTATTTGTGTATATTTACAGAATAAGAAAGTTACTTCTTTTCTATTGCCTATTTCTAAAATATCTAGCACTTTATCAAAATGTAATATTCGATATAACACGAATAGAGCAACTAGGATATGCTAATTATTAATGCGGGAATGAAATTTCTCACATTTAACTTTCCTTATAAAAGTGCTATATATTTCTCACAATACAGATCTATCAAGTAAAATATAATTTTCATTTCAAAATTGAATAAAACTGGAGCTGAAAAATTAAGTCTTTTTTACAAGCTTTTATTCAACTTGTTATGTTCACACGTTAGCACGTCTTTCCAGTTCCAACTTTGTACTCGAATCTCAACTCGTTCCCAAAAATCCTATGGAGCTGAAATTTTGCATACACGTATAATTCCGATGACTATATAATAATATAGTGTGCTCAAGCAGTTGCGGATTTCGAGAGGGACTTGGATTTCGGGCCTTTCACTTAAAGACGTCCTGTTGAGTTGAAATTTTGCAAATACGTATAGATCACGCGTAATTGCTTTTGTGTTAAATCCCCATATTAAAAAAATTAATTTCATATATGTAAAAAACCTTTTTAAATTAAACTTTTATTTAAAGATGGACTAAAAGGTATAAAAATAAGTTTTTTAAATTACATTTAAGAAATTATTTTCATACATCTTAGTCCATCTTTAAACAAAAGCTTGTTTAAAAACATTTCTCACTTATATTTTTTAAAAATTGAATGTAAAACATTTATTATTCTTCATTGATTTGTATTGATGGAGGTACCAGGAAAAAAGCGAAAGCTGATCTGAGTCTCGTAGAAGGTATTACCATTCATTTGCGTGCAGTAAAGCAATTTTTAAAAGGCGTGGCATTGACACGATTGTCCTTGAATATCAAAACATACTGTTTGAATTGCTTATTAATTATTTCCGCATTATTCCCTACAGCATTTGACTTTGATATTGAAGAACATTAATTGACCAAATTTATCCTTTTTTTCCCGCTTACTAATGTATCGGAGTGAATGTACTATTTCTTTTCGATTTCATATTATGCTTGCTCTATTTTTGAATGCTCCTGAAGCTTTTCTTACATGAATAGTTTAAAAAATATATATTTGATAATTCAAACCTTTTTAAAAGATATCCTCATTTCATATCAAATCAATTAGATATCATTAAAAGAAAAAAAATTAACTGGCTTTTCTAATTTCATTTTAACGCATGGTAAATTTTTTTCTTAAAACATTTTTTTCAAAAGATTTATTCGGGTTATGGAAGGACTTCACCTTTGGTAGCGAGTTTATTCGATGATGAAAGTTTCGAATCTTTTTTTAGATAACCATCATCTTCCCAATAAATAGCACCGGTTCTCCAAAATGAATATTAATTAGCGTAGAGTAAGCGTACCTCCGAGCCCCAAGCTACACAGAGGCAATTACTATCATGAAAAGAAAATATCTTCTTCAAATTCATAATGCATTTCTAATTTCACAAGTAAAATATTCTAATGTACAAAATAAAAAAAATTGCCAATGTTAACAGCAAAAAGAAAGTAAGAAAGGAAAAAAACAGAAGATTGTCCCGTAAAATCGAATTCTGAAATTAAATATTAAAATAAGAGAGCAAACGATAAATTTTTAAAAGTAGACAGTATAATATTCTGTTCGGGTAATAAAATAAAAGCAGACGATAAAATATTAAATTAAATTTTTGTTTTTCATTAACAAAAGAAATGATTGTGGGCCATTTTCTGGACCAATGCTTATTTTCTCGAATTAACCAGTTACTCTAAATTAACGCAACTGTTCGTTAAGCAAAAAATTGGAACCGGTGTTAGAACTTACAATATCGCTCAGTTTATATTACCGACGGTTTAAAGTGAGACTTTTGCTGTGCGATTATGATAAATAAAATATGTTAATAATTGTTTTTAATAATAAATATCAAAAACTTAAAATACAGATCTCGACTTACAGATGAACATCGTGATGATTGCAACCAAAAGGAATATCAATTTATTCTCCTAATTAAGAAGCAATGACCAATAAAATGCAAAGCCACAGATCACATTCACTTTAAGAATTACATTTTTATATCGACAATAATATTTTTGTACCAATGGATTTGTAAACGTTTGTTCGTATTATATAAAAAAAATTTTTACATGAGAACATAATCAATAATTTTAATATCTTAAAACTATATTTTTGAAATAATTTTTGTTTATTATGTGCATTATTAATTGTGGCAAATTATAAATTTACCTTGAAACAGTAAATGTGCCCTCCGATCTACTGGTATTCTAAAATGTGATCTAAGGTACAAAAAGGCTTGGTGTGGGCGAGAGAAATTAGAAGTTTATGACACCAGAGCTAAATTTGGCGGTACTGCGACAAACAGTGCGTATCTGTGATCTATAAATTTGAAAAAAATGGAAAAAAGGTAAAAATTGGTTAACAAAGGTTGAAAATAGAGAAGGAACCCTAGGGTATCCCGTGCGCGCGTCACTCATGTTTACCAAAGACAGTAAAGTAGTACACTAGCAAAAAACGGAAAAAAGGTAAAAATTGGTTTGCCAAAAGCTTTGAAAATAGAGATGAAACCCTAGGGTATTCCGTGGGCGCATCACTCATGTTTACCAAAGATAGTAAGCCATACGGGAAAGAAAAAAAAATCACTAGGGTACTTCGAAGTCGTGATTTTCGTACCAATCTTAGTAAGGGTAGCTCTTGAGGAGACCAGAAGTTTGAGGATCTCTGATTTAACGTATAACAATGAATTGTTGAATTGAGAAAAATGTTAATTGCATATGTGATCAACCAGATGGCGCTCCATGTCTGAACAAACTATAAAAAAATTTATTCGAATTTTGTTTGAAAATAGATGAAATATTTCGAAAAGATAAGCGTCTATAATTTGATTTTAAAATTGTACATTTTACAGAATCATGATGTATATTGTTTTCTGTTTTTGAAAATATTGCTACAACAGCTTACGTTATTTCGCACGTTTGACCTTCACAGGAATCAGTATTAGGATCCTTTGCTCGATTTGAACATTACCGCCACGAAGGTTGTTGATTTTTTTTTTTTTTTTTTTTTTTTTGAATATGATTGCTTCAAAATTTTCTCATTAAAAAACTTAAAAGATTTATTTCAATATAAGTTTTTTTTTTCTTATGACAGCAAGGAATAAACGTTAGATCGAGTTATTATTCTCACGTTTTATCAATAACGGAATTTAATAATTACTATTATATATAAGATACTAAACGATGACGATTCATCATTATCTATTGAATTATTATTCAAAATAAGAAATAGAAATATAAGTAAAGTCGTTTGAAGGACTGTTGTACAGAAAATGTGCACACTTTATAATCAATTGTCTTCGGAAAGGTTCTCCCTTATAGTTTTGTACAATTTGAAATGCAAACGTTTTTATAACACAACATAAATGCATTTATCACTGAGCAGTAATTTATTTAAATTGCTTATTTGTCCACATAACAAAATCACGAGTAGCGATCTCTTTCCTTGTATTAAGGATATGATAAATCGTAAGATTTGATCATTTCAACCGCAACGGTAATTTTTGTTTAGAAAATAAGGAAATAAAATGTGTGGTGTTTTTTGAAAAATATCGCTGATAAAAACGTGTTTCTGTATTTACAGCAAATTATTTTTTAAAGGCACTATTGATATACATAATTACTTGTCACGTTTTTAGGGTATCTTTAAGAAGATTTTTCATTTTCTCTTTTGTGAACTCTATATTTATTCTTCAGAAGACAAAAACAGCAAAATTGAATCGATTTATTATAAAATATCAGATAAATTTCTCTGTAAGAAAATAACGTTTAATAGAAATGTTAGAATATATATATATATATATATATACAAATTTTGTTTTGGAAATCATAGTTAGAGGAAAGTTTTATTATGATGTATTAAAATCCTGTTTACTTCATTGAATACCACTTAGTTTAGTTTTTATTAACGTCGCACTAGAAGCAACACGAGGGCTATTGGCAACGGACCTCGTAATTTTGAACCACGGTCAAGTGACGAGGACGACACCTGAGCTGGCACCCCCCTCTCCTAACATCCACACCACGCCAACGGGTGAGTGAGTGAGTGAATGTAAAGTTTGTTGGCGCAAGAGCCAGATATGGCTATGTTTCGCCAAACAAGATTAAACTGTGGTCTAGACGTGAAGTTGAAAAAAAAAAGGTAAAAATGGTTGACAAGAAGGAGGGTCGAAAACCTTGACCACTAGGCTACCGCAGCCACTTCAATACCAATTAAGTGAGAAAACAAATTTTGTGTCAAAAAGAATATTTCAAAACTGAATTATTTAATAAAAATTCATAAAATTCAAACATCCATTTTTACATTATTAAAAAGTTGATTGTACAATAAGAGTCTCTTTCACTCTTTTTAAGCGATTTATTAAATTATTTTATTCCAACGGTGGAAAAAAGTTAATAAACTGTTTTTATGTCTTTCTTGATTTACTCGAGCAATGACGATCAGCTTTGCGTCTTTTGCGTTCTTTATATTTTGTTCGAATTTTACTGTGAAGATTACGACTCTTACCTACGAATTTTTATAAACTAAATTCAAGGAACCGAACCGAATTCAAGGAACAAATAATTATTTTACCTGCACGAAGTATTGTATAAAATGTATTCCTCTCTGCGCGCGCGCGCATTATCGTTTGCTTTAATTTTAATTACATGTAGCTGATATAATATTAATTTTTTAATAATTTATCGTTTGCTTTAATTTTAACATCGGAAAAGTTTACAATTGTCCATTTCTCGATATTTCATCGTTTACTTTAATTCTTATACTTAAAACAACACGTTTCATTTTGCACCGAAAAGTTCTTATAAATGATATTGATAATCTTATTAAATATATATATACTCTCTCTCTCTCTATATATATATATAATGGATTTAATTTATTTATATTTTAAGATAAAATTGACTTTTTGACACAAGGATTAATGAGTTGTACCGTAAAATTCCATCTCTTATTATCATATACTCTCTCTCTCTTTTGTGTTTCCTTTTAATTCAACAAAATAAGTTAAATTAAAAATTAAATAAGAAATTAAACAACACACACATAATTTTTTTTATTCTCATGCATACTTACGGTTGGGAGGGAGAGGGTCATTCGAAATTTTTAAGCGTGGTAGCGGAGTCGCAAAATTAAAAAGTCAAAGAAACACTGTTATAGAGAACAGATTGGTAGTACTGTTACTGATAAAAGAAAATTTCTTATCTTATTATCATATACTTCTGTTATCAATATATCAAATCAGAAAATATTTAATAGGAAATATTACTTAACCAGCAAAGTTCACCGCATGATAAACACGCAGCTTTTAGCATTAAAAATGGATGTTTAAGAAGCGTTTCTCGAATAAATGCATATACATATTCTTGTAAAATATTTCAGGGAAAAAATTTACTTTGTAAAACTTCTCGGACATAGGTTTTAATACCTCATTAGATAATATTTTTAGAAACTATTTCAAATTATGCTGGTTAAACTATTCATAATTTGTAAATCAAGATATTAAAATATATATTTTAGTCAAAAAAATCTCGAGACCTGCTAAATGCCTTGGTTTCTGGTAGCCTAGTGGTAATGGTAGCGGACTCACGGGCAGCGGTTTTCGTTGAGTCGTAGATTCGAGCCTTGAGGCCACCAAAGACCCGCAGTGTAGCTGGGATTGATGCGAGTTAAATTTGTCGTAACTCAAAGTCTTCCCTTGCCATGCTGTGGAAGTTAGAAGAAGAAGGGATGCCAGTTCAGGTGTCGTCCTCGTCACTTGACCGAGGTTCAAAATTACAAGGCAGGTCCCCAGAAGCCCCTTGTGTTGATTTTCTAGTGTGACGTTAATAAAACCAACCAAACAGCCTTCGTTTCTGATTCAATGTTTATTAATGTCATATTTAGAAGCAACACGAGGACTACAAGCGATGGTCCTCGAAATTCTGAGCTTCGGTCAAGTGACGAAAACTATACCTGTGTTGGCACCCCACTTTCCAGGCTTTAACACCGTTCCAACGAGACGCGGGCAACTACACGATGGTTCTTTAGTTGCATCAGGACTCGAATCCACGTAAACAGCATCGGCCATGAGTTCGCGACCACTATTACTTAGCTACCGAGGCTGTATGTCTTTTTTTAAAAAAAAGTTTTTTAGCATGAAAATACGCTATTCTCAAAGAAAGAAAAATTGCAACTTTTTTTTTCACCTGGATCTGAACTCACGACAAAACAGTTAAGAAATCATTATTGTTGGAGAATATGTCTTAAAATCACCGCGACGTTTACGGCAAATTTTAACAACTTTATTGTGATAGCATCATTTCTCAATACTACAATGTATTTTAGAAACAGATTTAAAAATCATTCTTCATTATATTTCTCGTAATAACTTTAACATTTTAAGTTTTGTTCAAAATACTTTTAAAGTGTTTTATATTTTTTTTAAAAAAAAATCTTTGCCCTTAATTTCTCGGGCTGCTATAATAGCAACAAAATATAAGCGGAAAAGCAGATGAGAAATGTGAACTGACCCAAATACTGGACAGAACATTCATTTCAATACGTTTTTCTAAAAAAACCATTAAAAATAGAAAAGGTAATTGTTTTAAATGCAGTTTTTCACAAAAGACCGGTTTTAAATTATTAGATACAGCTATAAAAGTTAAATTGAAATCGAAAAAGTCGTAGAAGAGAACATTATTTAATGTATAATTAGGTCATTCAATCATTCCGAAATAGATTAGCGAAGCGAAAGTAAGACCATCTTTACATAAGAGAAAAATATCAATATCTTGTTGTTTAACAATACGTCTGGAACCCATCCTGTTTTTGACCTGTCTTTCCGCTTTAAAAGTCTACCAGAAATTAAGTGAAATGAGTTTCATTTGACTCATTTCACCTCAATTGCAATGACCTGATGAGCAAAGACATTACAGCAAATTATTTGCCATAAAATTACTGGTTCTAATGTTGTTTTAAAGTTTTCTGAAGTTTTCCTTTTACTCCTTTCATGGAAGAAATGACTACTTCTCAAGATTTCCTGTATTTATTCTAAAGCAATTAACAGCAAAAGTTGTAGTGATAAATTGTTTTAACTCATTAGTTGCCGGTGTCTGTGGAGGGAAAATACAAAATGAATTTAAAGAATCAACTACAAGTTTTTGTTTGAACAAATGAATTATGACATAAACTAAAACAAATCTATTGATTGGATTATATTTACTTTGCATTAAATGTATTTTTTTAATTACTAGCAGAATCATAAGTTAAAAGTTTGCAAACAATGAATCAAAAAAGTTGTTTACCGTTCTGGGTTATATAGGTGTAACAAGAGGAAATTCCAGAACTATTAATCCAAAAATGGTTCGACCCGTGTGGTGACCGGGAACGACAGAATAGTCTCATTGTAGCTCATGCATGTCGTAAGAGGCGACTAAAATGGGTACCTAGCGTCTGGAGGTATAGCCGGGACCCCTGTCCATGGGGATTATATCAGGGGACCTCAGGGACTTGCCTTCTTTAGGTAAGTACGGGCATCATGACCCCGAGGTACCTAGTGATCTTTTTCTTTCCCATGGGGTTTACTGTCTTTGGTAAACACAGGTGACGGGCCCCCGGGATACTCTTGCGATCCTTCTCTATTTTCGACCCTCCTTCTTGTCAACCAATTTGTCTTTTCCTCAATTTCTTTTCATTTAGACCACAGTTAATTCTTGTTTGGCGCAGCATAGCCATATTTGGCTCATGCGCCAATAGACTTTACTTTCTCACATGACCTTTTTGTCTATCAATCTTTTTTCAATGTTTTAATATCTAGATCATAAATTTAACTTATTTGGTGCAGTAGGGCCACATCTGGCTCTCTTGCGCCAATAAAACTTCACTATCATCATCACCAAAAATGGTTCAGTGTTTGCTATCTTTAAAACTTATCTTCTTATTAATTAACCAATCAACTTCGAGACAGAAGATATAGCTTCTTTCAAATCAATACAAACGAATGAAAAGTATTCTTACGTAAGAGAAATATGTGTATTTTTGAGATAATGAAAAACAATTAAAGAGTACAGAAATAAGGAAATATTATTTACGCGGCAATCTGTTCCCTTTTTTAGTTCCATCTCATAATCTTTTTCTCTACAAAAACTGAATTTCCCCACAGTCATTTTAAATATCGTTTCTGATAACATTTGACGATGAACTAGGTAATTTTTAACCAAGTTAACTGATACCCAAGCTAGAACTTCATCCTAGTCTTTCATATTGCACCAAGCCAAGGCAATGAAGAGCAAACTTTTCGCAACTTGTAGTCCTCTGTTATTTCACACTGTTATTCTAAAGGAATCAAATTTGCATTAACATGTTATCTTTTTTATGGGAATTGACGTACAGTGGCTCAAACAATTGAGGATACACCTTACTTTCACTTGATAAATCCAACTTTTAATGAAAATAACACATTAACTAGAATAGAAGATGTATTTTTACTTTTACACGTAATAAAAGGGTTAATTTACAGTAAAAATAACGAAAATCAACAAAAAAATATCTAAAATTAAAAGTTTCACAAATATTTGAAGTAAACAGGCAGATCTTTACCTCAAAAAATTAAGGATACACTAATGAAATTTTTTCGATATATTACATGCATAGACAGTATCAGTATTTTGTTGCATGTCCTTTGGCTTTTATAATGTCCTCCAAACGTCTTGGTACCGATCCGACCAATTTTTTAGTGGTATCTGGAGATATTTTATCCCATTCTTCTTGTAACACTTGCTTTAAATGGGCTTTGTTTCTAATCTGGTGTTTTTGAACCGCTGTTTCTAGTGTGGCCCACAAATTTTCTATGACATTGATGTCAGGGGACTGTGGCGGTGTGTGCAATTGCTGTTTACAATGAAAAAGACACCACATTTTGACATTACGTGCCGTGTGTTTGGGGTCGTTGTCGTGCTGAAATATAAAATTTCCATCTAAACCCAATTTTTGTGCACTTTCTTTAAGATTGTTTCGGAGTATGTCTATATAAAGCTTATGATCCATTATACCATCTATAAAAACTAAATTTCCTACCCCATTTGCAGCCATACAACCCAAACCATGACGGAGCCACCACCATGTTTAACTGTAGGACGTAAATTTTTTGGATCCAAAGCGGTGTTCGGCTTTCTCCAAACGGTGTGACGACCATCGCATCGCTTCCAAAAATGTTGAATTTACTTTCATCACTAAATATAACTTTCTTCCAAAAGTTTTCTGTCTTCAACTGATGAGTTTTTGCAAACTCCAAACGCTTTTTCTGATTTTGTAAGCTTATGAAAGGTTTCTTTCTAGCAACTCGACTGCTATATCCAGCATGTCTAATCACATTTCTCACAGTTTCAGCACTTACACTTCTGCAGATTATTCGAGAAGTTTCTGCAGCTAGTTTGACTGCACTCAGTTTAGAATTAATCTTGATATCTTTTAAAATTTTCCTTTTAGCTACATCACTCAGAATATTTTTCCTTCCTCTTCCACTCTTATTTTGAATTAATCCATCGCGTTTAAATTTCCCAATGATTTTCTGGACACATGAGTGACTTCTACCGACAATTTCAGCTATTTCACGATAAGATTTTCCCTTCTTAAATAACCTT
>BMAW01013454.1:524134-563590 GCA_019974015.1 Nephila pilipes
CAATTTCAGCTATTTCACGATAAGATTTTCCCTTCTTAAATAACCTTTACATAAATTTTCTTACATCAATACTAGTCTCTTTCCGAGGAGCCATTTTCCATTTCAAATTACAGCTTTATATTCTCATAACCAACTTCAAAAGACAGAAATAACAGTTGAAAAAGTTTAGGATAAAATTTCCGAAGCTTAGATTATTAGTAGCAAGCAAAAAGAAATCAAGTGGTAGTTAAACAAAAATTTCATTTGTGTATCCTCAATTTTTTGAGGTAAGAATCTGCTTATGTTTATTTGAAATGCCTCTAAAAAGTTTTATTTTAGAATTTTGCCGTTGATTTTTCTTTGTTTTTACTGTTAATTAAACCTTTTGTTATGTCTAAGAATAAAAATTCGTTTGCACTTCTGGTTAAGGTGTTATTTTGATTGAAAGTTGGATTTATCAAGTAAAAGTAAGGTGTATCCTCAATTGTTTGTGCCACTGTAGATACATTCTCTGGGTTCTACCTTCCTTAAAAAAAAAAGCATATTTGTAGTGTTATATAAAGATTTTCGTTATCAATTACTGTGATAAATAATGTAAAATTCCTAGATAATAAATCATGAGTTTATAGCATATTTCCCTTGAAAGTGAAACAAAAATATGAAGTAGATTCCAGCTATATACAGGGTGTTTCGAAACTTGTGGGTAGAAATTTAAGGGATGATAGGAAACATTGAAACAAGTTTTTTTCGCCATACAATGCATAGGCTTAGAGCTAGCATTTAACTGCTAAACGGCGCTGTAATGGAAAACATAAAGAGTGAGTTTTCTTACACATCGTCATTTCTACCGTGCATTTCAGGAGGCATAGAGTTCTCCTGATTACTGTACATCGTCATGCCTCCTGAAATCCATGGTCGAAATGACGATGTGTACGAAAACTTACCCTGTATGTTTTCCATTACAGCTCCATCTAGCAGTTCAATGCTAGCTCTAAGCCTATGCATTGTATGGTGAAAAAAACTTGTTTCAATGTTTCCTATTATCTCTTAAATTTTTGCCCAAGAGTTTCGAAACACCATGCCTATTTGAATTCACACTTTTTTTTTAACCAAAAAAAAATTTAATTCTGAAAAATTTCTATCAAATCTATAAATTTAATTATTGCTTTCAATAAAAAATATAAGCTTATTGCAAGATTATTAACTGAATTTTGACATTATATCTGCTGTTGTCGACATCAAGAATCCAACAGAAAATCTATGATTTGTGTAAGCAAACATCATGGAAGAAAAACCAAAATGTTTAATTAAGACTATGGCATTTTTGTAACCACCACTCGTTTTTGCATATTTTCATGACGTTTCAAGTTAAACCGTCACAGCAACTTAATGTATAAAATGCAGAGCGATTGGTTTCATTAACGTCGTGGTAGAAGCAATATGAGGTCTATTGGCGATGGATATTGTAATTTTGAACAGCGGTCAAGTGACAAGGACAACCCCTAACTTCCACGCCTTCGAGAGTACTTTGAACCTCGACAAATTTAACGTGCATCAGCTTCGGATACACGTCGGGTCTTTAGTGGCATAAAAGCTCGAACCCACGACTCGACGAAAATCGCCGGCCGCGACCATGACCACTAAGCTACCGCGGTCAAACACACACACAAAAGCAAGAAAACTGTTCGCTCTAATCTTTTTCTTTCGCCCTTGGTTACATGGCCGCGGTAGCTTAGTGGTCAAGGCTTCGGATTCGTGGTTGGCGGTTTTCGTTCAGTCGCGGGTTCGATCCTTGGCTACCAAAGACCTGCCGTGTAGCCGAGGCTGATGCACGTTAAATCTGTCGAGGCTGAAAGTCTTCCCGTTGGTGTGGTGTAGATGTTAGGAGAGGGGGTGCCGTCCTCGTCACTTGACCGTGGTTCAAAATTACGAGGTCCATCGCCAATAGCCCTCGTTGTTGCTTCTAGTGCGACGTTAATTAAAACTAAACTAAGCTCGCACTTGATTACTGTTTTTGTTTCCAATTGGATGCTTATGAGTTTTGGGTTTACAAGCGTGTGTGGTGGATTATGTTTATTATAGTTTAGGTTTTTAAATAAAGGTTTTATTCGGAGATTTCCTGTCTCCTTCTACTGAGAAGAATTTACTTCGGTGACCTAATCTGATAAATGGAGTCTAAACATGCAGGGGACCAACCAGTCTCCTTTAAATTTTTTTAACAATTGCAAATATCGTTATAAAATTTAATTTTGTTCATAAATTAGGATAAATGCATATTATGATACAGAAGAGTTCGAGGGAGAAAATCTTTTTTTTTTACATATTCCGATTTAATAACAATAATTTAAAGAATGTGACGGACGTTTTAGAAACACGAACAGAAAAAGAAGGTCTAGTAAAAATATACTAGTAAAATATCAATGATGGGTTTTTTTTTTTTTTTTTTTTTTTTAATCTTCATATTATATTTTCATAAGATAAAAATTTCTCGTTGCTATTAAAGACATCAAAGAAACGTGAATTTCATTGAAACGTGGCCGCGGTAGCCTAGTGGTCGTGGCTTCGGATTCGTGACCGGCGGTTTTCGTTCAGTCGCGGGTTCGATCCTTGGCCGTTAAAGACCCACCCTGTAGCCGGGGCTGATGCACGTTAAATCTATGGGGGCCCAAAGTCCTCCAGTGGAAGTTAGGAGAAGGTGGTGCCAGTTCAGGTGTCGTCCTCGTCACTTGACGGAGGTTCAAAATTACGAGGTCCGTTGCCAATAGCCCTCGCGTTGCTTCTACTACAACTTTAATAAAAACTAAAACTTTATTGAAACGTGCCTGCCAAATGACAACAATTTGATCATGCCATACTCTTTTTTTTTTTCCTCGCCACTGTCTATTTTTATGAATCGGGCATTTGCATATTTATTAAGGATAGCGAAAAACTCAATAGTGAGAAATATATGAGTGTGAGAGTAATGGTGAAGTTTAATGGCGCAAGATGGAGGGAGTGATGTGGCCATGCTGCACCAAACAAGGTGTACATGTGATTGAGACGTTTGGAAAAGATGTTCAAGATAATTGAAAAGGTGGGTCAAATATATAGAGAAGGATCGTTAGGATATTCAGGGAGCATACCATCTGTGTTTACTACAGACAGTAAGCCCCTAAGGAAGGGGAAAAAAAAAATCAAAGGTGCCTCGGGATCTTGATGCCCGTAACTACCTGAAGAAGGTAAGTCTTCGAGTGAATGTAGTTTTAATGGCGCAAGAGCCAGATGTGGCCATGGTGCTCCAAACAAGGAAAAGCTGTGATCCAGATGTGCGAGAAAATTAGGGAAAAAAAAAAAGATTAAAATTAGTTACCATGAGGGTCGAAAAGGATCGCTAAGTTATCCCGGGGAGGTAAGTCTCCGAGGGCTAAATATATAGGTATTAATATAACAAAGAAAATAATCCGATTCAAAATGATCGCAAAATACGACAGAAGCATTTTATTCAAATCTACAAGCGTTTGATGCGATAACTAGAATTGACCGTGGTTCAAAATTACGAGGTCCGTCGCCAATAGCCCTCGTGTTGCTTCTAGTGCGACGTTAATTAAAAACTAAACTAAACTAAAGCGATAACTAGAAAATTAGCAAATAGTATTATAAGATTATCGTGCACAGGTTGATTGAATATTTAGCATCCCACTCGGAAGGGCTATTGGTGATGGGGAGGTCAAGTAACGAGGACGACACATGTGCTGGCACCTAAGACTCCAAATTTCCACATCATTCCATGGAAATGACTTCGAGCCACGATGGATTTAACGTGAATCAGTCCCGTTACATAACGGGTTTTTAGTGGCATCAGGACTCGATGGAAACAAAAATCGGTCTTAGGCGTGTGAAGTTGGGCTTTTCTCTTCACTAACCTCGGGGGCTTTATAATAATTTGAATTTGCGTTAAAGGTAATGGTATATTAATGAAATGGCAATAAAGGGAGATAGAGGATAACCACTTGCTGATAGAGATTTATAATTTGGAGTGAAGCACCTTAATTAGTTTTGTGTATAGAGGCGAATTCTAGTTAGTTTTAAGAAAAGAACTCGCTGTTTTTGTGAAGTGATTGAATCAGAATGAGTGAATTGGTAAGCTTTTATATTTAAATCATATTCGAAGATTGTTCAGTTGGGATTTGAGAGAGAGCGACTTTATCTATTCTCTAGTTATTATTAATAAAAAATATATTAGTTTGTTCTTGTGTGTCTTCAATTGGAGTTAAGCGGTTTTTGACTAATATATTAGATTTTGAGTTATGGCGCAAGAGCCAAATATATAATGAGGAGTGGGCGTTACAAGCTCACGATCATGACGAATCGGCTATCGCAGCCGCTGGAACACGTATAAATTAATTAGTTTTATTAATTTCTCACTAGAAGTAATACGAGGACTATTGGCTACGGACTGAGTCATTTTGAGCCTCGCTACCTCTCTAAACTTCCCCACCACGCCACGGGAGAACTTCGAGCCTCGACAGATTTAACGTGCATCAGCCCCAGCTATACGGCGGGTCTTTTGTGGCATCAAGGCTCGAATCCACGACTTGACGAAAACAAACGGCCGCGACCATGATCACTAGGCTACAGAGGCCCCGCAACACGTATAGAAATAAGACACGAAGAAAGTGTATAGTTAAAACTAGACGAAAAATTATAGCTTACGGGCGACAAAGTATAATGTTAAGAGCTAAAACTTGTTTCCATTACTAATTAGTTCTTCAATGCATTTTTGTTACTCTTCTCCTGAATTTACTTCAATTTATTAATGAAGAGAAGCCTCTATTTCGTTTTTTTTTTTAAAAAAAAATCATGACAGAGTATGGAAATTCTATGATATTGTTAGTAAAAGTGAATAAATCTTTGACAATTGCATCAAAAGATCCAGGGCATAGGGTTAAGGAATTCTGTCGTAGTTATCTGGACCATAAGATCTCGTACAAACATTTTAAAAATGTGTGAAAATTATAAACTACCTATTAATCTTAATGCACTGTAGTTACAAATTTAATTGTAATATAAAATTATATTTTTGTTTAAAATGGTTTTTCAAAGTTCAGTTCGCTCATTTAAGCACAATTTTTATACATCTACGCATCTTTCTAAACTTATCTTTGACTTTAGAACTGAAGATTATTACTGCGCAGAATTAGATTTTTAATACGACTTTTGAAAGCAGCTATTGCAGTGTAGGGGGTTGGATGTCCAATCTGGAGCGAGTCGTGTTTGGGATGGGATTTTCGGAGGTAAGTTGTTCGCTTCGGCATGGCCGAGAACAAGTTATCTGATTGGTCGAGAGGGATGGTACGTATCGATTAGGGGTGTTGCTATGAATTTGGATATTTTTCCTACTTAAGAGCTATTTTGAGTTTTAATAAAAAAAATAAAAATTAAAAAACCTTTTAACTTATCTAGTAGGTGAGTGAGTGAATGTGAGGGTTATTGGCGCAAGAGCCAGGTGTGGCTATGCTGAGCCAAACAAGATTTAACTGTGGTCTCGACGTGAAAAAATTAGGGGGGGGGGAGAGACAAATTGGTTGATAAGGTGGAGGTTCGAAAATAGAGAAGGATCGCTAGGGCAACCCGGGGGGGGGTGCGTAACCCGTGTTTAAATCTCAAATATGTGGCAAAGACAGTAAACCCCATAGGAAAGAAAAAGATCACAAGTTTTCCTCGAGGTCAGTTTTTTTTAAAAAATTTAGTTTTTATTAACGTCGCACTAGAAGCAACACGAGGGCTATTGGCGACAGACCTCGTAATTTTGAACCTCGGTCAAGTGACGAGGACGACACCTGAGCTGGCACCACCCTCTCCTAACTCCCACGCCACGCCAACGGGAGGACTTTGGGCCCCGACAGATTTAACGTGCATCAGCCCCGGCTACACGGTGGGTCTTTAGCGGCCAAGGATCGAACCCTCGACTGAACGAAAACCGCCAGCCACGAATTCGAAGAAATAATAAACAAGAAAGAATTTATTCAAATAGGCATTACTAGATATTACCTTCCAGCAGTTGAGCATGTATGAGATACTCAAGTTGAAAATTTGATTGATATTCTTCATGCCAAAAGGTGCTATGAATGCCTGGTACTTAGCTATTCTACCTACTTACAGGAATCATCAGAATTTCAAGACATTACAAAAGCCACATCACAAATGCACTTTGCATTTTAGAGATTCGTGCAACTGTTCAGGTAAGTTTTTGTTGTATTTGCAAAGTTATTTAGGACCAACAATAAAGAAAAACTACTTGGAAGGAAATAGCTAATACAGTCTGCTAATGTCTTATGAAAGGAAACATTGACTGAAGTGAACCTACCTCTCTGAAAAGTGAACTAAAAATTAAAGAGTTGAAAAGAAAAGCAGAAGTAGACACTGAAGGATAGTCAGGATAAACTGTAGTTCATGACAAAAGGGCAAGTGCATTATAATCACAAGGTTCAGTAGTGAGATTTGCTAAAAATGAATATATTTGGAGCTCTCTAATCATATTTTCTTGGACTGAAAAGCTGGGTCAGAGGCAGTTAGGATTTATAAAGCAACAGCTCAATGTTAGATTACATTTTAATGCAGAGGAAGGCAAATATTGGTTGACAAGGAGGGTTGAAAATTGAGAAGGATCACTAGGAGTAACATCACCGTGTTTACCAAAGACAGTAAATCCCATGAGAAGGTCACTAAGTGGCAGGAAAGATCACTAGGGTACTCAAGTCCATGATTCCTGTACTTACTTAAAAATAGGTTATATAGATTCAATGACTATAAAGACAATATATCTTTAATATATATAAATTTAAATTCGTTTTTTACTTCCATATTGAGATTATACCTTTCTATTATATATGTAAATAGTTCAGTAAAGTTATCTGCAATTTTGTTTTTCATTTTCATGTTATTTTAGCAATTATTTCATCATTTTATATTTTCCTATTTCATGTTATTTTAGCAATTATTTCATCATTTTATATTTTCCTATTTATGCTGTTTTTTTCTTTAAATAAAGGAATAATCTTATAATTTAATTCAAATTTACTTAAATAAAGCAAGCTTATTGACTCAACTATTTAGGAACAAAATTTCACAATATTTGTGGGGAATACATGGGATCTTTAACATTGGTATACAGGATGTGACTACTGGAAGGTTAAAAATTAGTTGCTTCTGTACATATTAGAAATGCCTGAATATGTTATAAATATTGTAATATTTTTCTGTAAGGAAAAATGTTCCAAATCAAAATTGTATATTTTAACATTAGGCAAACAAAGTTTTAAAACAGGTCTTATTCATTTCTGCTTCAAAAACAATTAAACACTGAAAACAGATCATTTCAATATAGTCAAAAATTATTGTATGCTGAAATGTAGAACTTGTATAAGTATAAATAAATTAAGAACCTACCTTTCACAATATAAAATTAAAATATACAATAAAGAAAACTTTTTTCTACAATGCCTAAATATCATGTCTATTCATACATGAAGATTAATAATTATCAGCAACTCTTTCTCATTTGATTTTCCTTGTATTCAAAATACTTGTTTTACACTTACATTGAAAGAAAAATTTACCACAATGACCATTTAACAGTTAAAATGTGAAATAAAATATGTGAAGAAAAGAATATTTCAATGACTGGTTTTATTAAAGTCATACTAGAAGCAACACATGGGCTATTGGCCAAAGACTTCATAATTTTGAGCCTCAGTCAAATGACAAGGACTACATTTGAGCTGTCATCCCCCTCTCCTAACTTCCCCACCATGCCAATGGGAGGATTTTGAGCCTTGAAAGATTTAACATGCATCAACCCTGGCTACAGGGCAGGTCTTTAGTGGCATCACAGTTCAAACCCACGACTCGATGAAAACCGCTAGTCTGGATTCCGTGACCATGACCACCAGGCTACTGTAGCCACCAAGAACATATGGATCATTTAAAATGAAAATAACTTAAGAAGTAATGTGAAAATATTAAAATGTACTCTGTATAAATATTATTTAAATTCATTTTATTCACAAAAAGTACAAATATTTGAAAAGCAAAATATAACCTGTATAAAAATACAAATATTTTTAATTGTACATTTAATACATTTAGTCTTCATATCCATATACATCAACTTTATGAGAAATCTTTTTGCATCCTGATACAGAAAATAAATCAAACTGAGGTGGATAATAAATTATCTGACTAGCTATTTTATCTATAAGTTTATCATTTATATTCTTATATCTACGTGATCGAAGCTCAAAAGCAACACATTTCTTTACATGGACCTTTTCTAAAGGTAAGAATGGAACATACACATCAATAAGATTCTTTTCCACAATTTCACTAAACTGTAGTCCACCTGAAAATATAACTATGTATTCAAATGATTTTAAAAATATTTGGACAATTTAACAAATATTCCTTAAGTTTTCAACTTAAAAATTTTAACATAAAAATAAAAAATTTAAAGTTTCAAGTGCAATAAATACCTGTTAAAACTGATATGAACATTATAATATACAAATAAATTTAAAACATATGAAGCAGTTAAAATTAAAGAGAAAAAGAATAATTTTCTTTAGGAAATTAAAAATTTGATAATATAATTAAAATAAAGCTTCAACATAAGAAATACAAACACTGTAAATCATATACTAAAACAGCACACAACATATATTAAAAGGTTAAGAATTGTCAACATTAATCAAGTTGTAAAATACTTTATAATAAATTTAGTAATAATAAATACACTAACAATTTAGGTATTAGTGTACATTTTCCTGTCAACCATTAATAGTCAGCGAAATTTTTATCAACTATTGAAAACTGGCCCAATTTTAGTTGAATTTAAACCAATCATTTTGACTGCCAAAATATCCAATTCCATTCAATACAACAACGGAAGTGTCACTTACATTGTGAATCTGACACCACATAGATTCCTCTATATATGAATCTAAGTGATAGTGAGAGGTTCCTCGATGCTCTTTATTACACCATTTGGCCAATCCACAGTCTTTCAACCATTTATATACATGTTTACCTGTCTTTGAATCCCTAAAGTTATAACTGCAGTTAACTTTAAAATGTTTAAATGAAAATAGCAATAGCATTTTCATTTAAATAAGGGTTAAACAATGTTATATAAAATCATCGAAATATGCCACTTCATGTTGTTATAGCAAATGGCAAAATAGAAGAAACTGATATAATATTTCCCTCTATTGGCTGAATATTACATTGTTTAATGACACTTTCCATTTTTGGCAAAATATTGCACCTTTTGAAGACACTTTCTGCAAGAAAATATATTTAGATGCACCAACTGTTTTACAGGGATGTGACAACTTTGTATTTTTCTAATGTTCCCATAAAATTTCAATTGTAAACAAAATCATGCAAGTAGCATTAATTTGATTTCAGTTTTCTTTAAAGATTAAAATTCAAATTTATTTTCCTTTATGCTTTAAAAATCTTTCCTTTATGCTTTTAAATCTTTGGATTGCATCGCCAATGACACTGTTCGACAAGGTGATCAAATGATGTCCTCATCTCCAATTGGTTTGAGTCTCTTCTTGGCTTGATTCATGAAAATTTCTGAACAAAATGAGTAATTTTTATTTACATGATCTTTATAATAATGTTGTGTTATATGAATGCTGGCAATTTGAGTATAAGAAAGTTATGTTCTTTTGTTGTATTAGCATTGCGAGCTTATAAAAAGGATCTTATTGACAGGGGAAGGGACATAATTATGAAAAGTACTACACAGAAACTCCTCCAACTTTTGTAATAGAAAAGAATGTTCTCATGGATAGGAATTGCTGGAAGTTAATAACTGACTATAAGAAATAAAACAGCAACTAAATGCCCAACAATGCAAAATGCAATTTCAAATCCAGAAAGAATAAAGCCTATTCAATTATTTACCTGAACATCAAAAAAGACCAGACGCTAATTGCTGATTTCAACAATATTGCTGTCACTCGACAGAAACTATATTTCCAACCCAATACCCGAGTAAGAATTTTTGAACCTATGAATGAATTCTTCAGTTGCAAAATATTAGATGAGATAAGCACAGGACATTATGTGGCTCGATTAAGGACAGTCATTGCACAACTGAAAGACACCAGACATCCTTTTGAAGACCTATATCAGGCTTTTCAATCAACCTGGTATCTTCTTGAAAGCTTTAAGGTATTGTTTAGTCTATTTATTACTTGAGTAATAGTGACTTTAAATGGATCAAGTGTTATCTGTACACTTAATTGAACAACAATTGTTCAAACAATGTAGAAAATATTTAGATATAATTGACACGTTAATCATAAAACAAAAAATTATAAACATAAATCTGCAAGTTCTAAGAAATCAGAGTAAAATGGGAATTTGTTTTAAATGTAAAAAAATGGGTCACATAATAATAAATTGAAAGAACATTAATTGTAATAAAGATCAAAATGATATTAATTTTATAACTGAAGCTTCTATTAATAAGGAAATGAATGTTGGATTTTGACACAGTAGCTTCAATACATCTTTGTAATAATAAAAAGTTCTTTGCTATGCACAAATCAGTCGACTATGTCACTTGTAGTAGATGAAGTAATTAACCTTGTTAAAGGAGTTAGAAATCTCAAGTATTTCTTCAAAGGGAAAAAATGAGGAAACTTAGCAAATCATGCATTCTCTTAAGGAGGAATTTAATGTCAGATATAGCTCAAGATAAAAAAAGGGCAGGACTTATGTGGGTAGAAACGAAAAGGACAGGAGGAAACTATTTTATGCTAGAAAGGTTAATGTATTGTATTATTTTAAGCCTTAGTATCCTTATGATATCTGCATTGAAAATCAAATTTGACTATTTTAGAGAAAAAAAGACCTAGAACTTTAGTGCAATATATTTTTCCATATTAATAGTCAGTATATTTTAAAATCTAGTAGAAGTGAGAATATTAGAGGAATACAAGAGTTGAAATCGGCTTATGTATACTATGAAGATTGTAAAAGTAAAGGAGAATAATTTAAACCAATTTTTCAGAATAGGCCAAAGAAACTACTCAAGTTATTACATGTGAATGTCTGCTCTATTCCTACAGCACATAGAAAGAAAAAGATCAGTAAGATGCCTTAGTCAAGATGCTTGTAACCTATCTAAAGAAGGAAACCCCCTGAAGTCATGTGAATGGCATAAGCTAGTGTTTTAATTATACTGCACTGGATATGTTTCAAGCCATATTAATGAGTAATGGTCTAAACAACAAGTTCTGGTCAGTAGCTTTGTTATGCTACACCTACACATGGAATGAAATTTGTCGTCAGAACCAAATCCCATTTGAACTGAATTATAGAGGGAAAAAAAGCCATTTGTTAAGCGTTTAAAAACTTCCGTTTCAGAGCCTATGTGGGTATCCCCAAATAATTGCATAATGTACTTTAATATAAGCGTAAAAAGAGTATTATGGTTGGATATGTGATGCAAACAAAGGGTTATAGAATTTGGATTTCTGAAAAAAGGAAAGATTTTGAAACCAGTATGTTTCAATTAACGAAGATGTTTATATGGAAGACGTCCTGCATCCAAATAATAGAAATGTGTATATTCCTCTTATTACTGAGGGGTCTGAACTGGATGAAGATGTGTCATAGATGGAGATTCGTGAACCATATGAAATCTAGTGAAAATCTTGCCTGGATAAGGACGACAGTTCCTAATAGAATAAAAGTTAATATTTATTATGGTTTTGAAGAAGAACTACTCAAACTAAGGTCATAGAAGGATGCTGAGAAATATTGCAAGGCAAACAATATATACTTAAATAAGAAGTTTTTGATTTTAGCAGAATGTATAAATATTCTTGTCCTGTACACCCAAAGGTGCAAGTAGTACAAGTGAGAATGATAATCAAACAGAAGCATATTGTATTGAACTTGTAATCCCTCAAAATGTTCAGGAAGCTTCTACATCTTCCAAAAAGGATAAGTGAATTACTACTATGAAAGAAAAAAAAATGAACATTATGTTTGAAAGGAATGTGTGAGAATTAATTCCAAAGCTAGAAAATGCAAAGGTACTTGGAAATAGGTGGGGTTACACAAAAAGAACGAGGAAAATCGTAGTGAGAGGTATAAGGCTCGTTTTGCTCACACATACCAACAACATAATGGTGAAACATATGCACTTTTCAATAATCCAATTATTTTTTGTCATTCTTGTTTGTTGGTTTGGGCGGTTTAATTGTCAGTTTAACATTAAGTGTACCTACCTATGTGCAGATTTAAATGAGAAATTTAATGAAACAATCTTGGGGGGATTTAATAATGATGAAAAGCCCAATCATATCTGTTTATTAAATAAAGCCATTTATGGTTTCTGTCGCGTCCGCGAAAAGAAGCTGCGAACTACTCAACTTGTAAAAATAGAATTTAGAGTAGAATCGCCAGCGCGCTGTTTTTGTAGTAAGAATTTGTGAAGGCGAGCGAATAAAGTTTATCGTTATGTGTATTTCAGTGAGAATAATCCTTCTTTTGAGTTATTTATTTGCCTAAAAACCATACCTCATATTTTACGGGTCAAAGAATCTGAGCATCAAGCATTTAAAGGAAGTTCTAAATTTAAATATTGTTCTACTAAGTGCCGATGCAAATGCAACATGGCGTCCGCGACAGGATCTGTATAATTTCGATTTGTGGACAGTAAGTTAAAGAGAGGCAAGTAAATTTTGAACTGGATTATTATTTTGATATTTAAAGTACTTTAAGTTAATTAAAATGGAGCATCTTAAGAAAAAAAGATTAGTAGCTCGCTCTTCATTTTTACGTTTGTACGATTCCATTAACGATGACTTTTCTACGGCCGGCGATGATTTGGCTCATAATTTCGATTTAATGGCCGATTTTGAACTGTTGAGTGAGAAGTACAATGAACTCTGCATCTTGAATGAAGAAATTCAAAATACTATGTTATTGGAAGCAGATGAAGACTCAACAGAATTGATAGCTGAAATTAATGAATCAGATGATATTAATAGAAAATTTAAAAGAATTAATTTGATTTTTAAAACAAAGTGTAATGTTAGTGAGAGTGATGAAAGTGAATCTACCCACAGTGTATCTAAGAGAAAATTCAAGTTGCCCTTATTAGAATTAAAGAAATTTGGTGGAGAAATAAATGACTGGCTGCCATTTTGGGGTCAGTTCAGTAAAATTGACAGTGATCCAGATATTGACGATGTTGACAAACTTCAATATCTAATACAATGCATGAAACCTTCCTCTAGAGCAAGAGAATTGGTAGAGAGTTTTCCACCATCAAGGGAAAATTATTGCAAGGCAGTGGATTCTTTAAAATCTCATTTTGGAAGGGAAGAACTGCTTGTGGAGTTTTATGTACGAGAATTATTGAAATTAACAATTTCAATGAATTCTAGAGATCAAAAAGTGAAACTATCCACCTTGTATGATAGGATTGAAACTCAATTAAAAGCTCTGGAAAGTCTAGGTATGACGACTGAAAAGTATGCAGCAATGCTGTTCCCTCTTGTGGAATCCTGTTTATCAGAAGAAATCCTCAGAGCTTGGCAGAGGAACAATAATGCAAATGATAAGAAGGAGGAATCAAGGTTGGAAAATTTGACGCTGTTTTTGAAAAATGAAGTTGAAGCAGAAGAGCGAATTAATATGGCAATGAAAGGTTTCTCTGTTCAGCAAAATTGCAGTGCCAAGACTCACCCATTGAAAAGACAGACACCTACTGCTGCTGGACTTTTTGCAGGAAATCAGAATTTCGCTGTAAAAACTTGTGTTTTTTGCAATGAAAAAAATCACGAAAGTAGAAATTGTAAACCTGCTTTGGATTTAGATTTGTCAGAAAAAACAGCAATATTATCAAAAAAGAGATGTTGTTACAGATGTTTGAAGATAGGTCACCAAGTGAAGCAGTGCAGAAGCAAGATAAGTTGTTCTCAGTGCCAAAGAAGACATTATAGTGTCATGTGTCCTAGAATAAAAGATTTGGAATTACCAGGTTCCAATAAAATGACTGATCAAACAGAAACATCCATGGAAAAGTTTAGTTCTTTAACAAATCCAACATGTTCGGCTAATGTTCTTCTACAGACTTTGGTGGTATATCTCCATGGAAAGAATACTGAATTTCCAGTTAGAGCCTTAATCGACACAGGTAGCCAGAAATCATATATAAGTAAAGAAGCTGTTACAAAGATGAAATGGGAGCCAATTGGAACTGAAGAAATGACCCATAATCTATTTGGTGGTGTTGAAAGTCATCAGAAGCATCATCTGTACAGAGTAAATGTGAGTAGCTTCCAAAAAGATTATCACTGTACTTTTGAAGCCTTTTGATCAAGAAAAAATATGTGTTGATATCCCAAGAATGAGTGTTGGATCCTGGACAAAAGAGATTAAAGAAAAAGGGATATTCCTAAGTGACCAAGAAGCTTGTTCCCTGAATTCTTCATCTGCAGTACATTTGTTAATAGGTGCTGACATTGTGGGGAAAACTTTTCACTGGGAAAATTATGAATCTGTCTTGTGGATTAGTTGCAATGAAAACTCTGATTGGATGGACTCTCATGGGTAAACAGAATAATGAAGAAAAGAATGACAGTTACATGACGGTTTTATCTTTACATGTAAACAATAGAAGTATAAGTGATCATTGGAGCTTGGACACTATGGGAATATTAGATCCTGCTGATAAACAGAGTCAAACGGAACTGGAAAATGAAACTAAAGAATTATTTTTGAATTCCATTAAGCAAGATAAAGATGGTAGATATGTTGTTTCTCTACCTTGGTTGGAAGATCATCCTACATTGCCTTCCAATGAAAGTTTGTCTGAAAAAAGATTGAAAAATTCAGTGGACAGAATCAAGGCACTTAATATCCTTCAGGATTATGAAAATGTTTTTGAGGACTGGAGGAAAGAAGGTGTAATTGAAGAAATTAATATTGAATCTTTAGATAACTTGAACTGCCACTATCTTCCTCATCGACCTGTCTTAAAAGAGAACTTTACGACAAAGATCAGACCAGTATTTGATGGTTCAGCAAAAATCAAAGGAAGTCCATCTTTAAATGACTGCCTAGTGAAAGGTCCAAACCTTGTAGAACTTATACCATCCATTTTAAACAGATTTCGAATATGGAAATATGGTGTAATAGCCGATATCCGTAAGGCATTTTTGCAAATTGGTTTAAATGACAATGACAATAACTATCTGCGATTTCTTTGGTGGCAAGATGGAGACCCAAATATTGTCAAAATTTACAGACATTGTCGAGTGGTGTTTGGTATTAAATCCAGTCCATTTCTTTTGGGTGCCACATTAGATTATCATTTAGACAGAGTTTCTGACGATTATAAATCAACAGCGCAACTACTAAAGAAGTCAATGTATGTTGATAACTGTTGGCCTGCCTCTAAAGTAGGCCTTTGATAATTGAATTTAATATTGTATGCCACATCAACAGAGAAAGACAAATTCTAATATTTTAAAATCTATATTTATTTTACACGATTATTTATTTACATTATTTACAATACTTATAATATCACTTTCTAAACCGAAAGCTCCAACATTATAACGATGGTCTCATCGATCATATTCAAAAAGCAAAAAGCCCCCAGTTCATTTGGCCATTCATAAACAGCTGTCATACAGCATCCAAAAAGAGCTTCCTATAACAGCCAAAGACTCTTGCACCATCTGTCAAGCATCCAAGAAGCAGCAAGTCCAGTCAGTCATCCCTTCAGCCATCATCCAAATCTAATCAGATCTCCTTTATATATATTCGGGAATCTGCATTCGATACCGTCAACTTGACAGTTACAAATCGGCATCCAATGAAAAACAACTTCATATGACGTAATAAAAAAAAACACCGTCGAATGCAAATTCCCGATTCCATTGCCAGATGCGTGAGATGACGTCATATCGGAAAACGTAATTCCCCATGATTACCGCGATATGACAACAATAACTGTGTGGCCAGTGTTGCAAATAGGTCTGAACTGATAAAGTTTATTGAAGAATCAAAAGAAATTATGGCTCTAGGGAAATTTGATTTGCGTGGCTGGCAACACAACTCTTTTGATGCATCAAAGGGAGATTCTGAATCACAAAATGCTTTTCCTGTTTTACAAGACATACCAGTTCTTGGTCTTTTGTGGAACATTAGAAGAGACACTTTAAAAATTGATATGAGTTGTGATAAGAAAAATGAATCTACAAAAGTAACAAAAAGATATATTCTGTCAAAATGTCACAAAATATTTGATCCCATTGGCATTACTGCCCCAATTACATTAATTCCTAAGATATTGCTCCAACAAAGTTGGAAAATAAAAGCCAATTGGGATAACATTTTGCCTGAAGAAATTGTTCATAAATTTGATAAATGGGTGGAACAGTTACATAAGTTAGAAGAACTAGAAGTGTCAAGACGGCTTCAAGTGGATAAAAAATGCAAAAAATAGCTTACATGTATTTTGTGATGCTAGTCAACAAGCATATGCTACTCGCATTTTCTTGAGGGTTGAAAATGACCAAAGAGTTACTTGTAACTTGGTGGGAGGAAGATCTAGAGTAGCTCCTCTAAAAGGTATTTCTATCTCAAGGTTAGAACTATTAGGTTGCTGTATTGGCGTGAGACTAGCCAAGACCATATGTGATGATTTAAAGGAATTTGGTTATCTATCTGTGTATTATTGGTCAGATTCCATGAATTGTTTATATTGGATAAAAAATGATGAACAATGGGCAACATTTGTGATGAACAGAGTGAAGGAAATAAGGACTAATTGTGAACCAGGTCAGTGGACTCATGTGCCAGGAAATTTAAACCCAGCTGATTTGCCTTCTAGGGGTTGTTCGGTACACACTTTGTTAGCTAGAAGATGGTGGGAAGGTCCTGCCTGGTTAAAAGACGAAAAGAAATTGTGGCCTATCTCTGATTTATCTCCAGATAAGAGTACTGTAAATGCAGAAAAAAGAAAATCGGTTGTTACCTCTTAAGTGGTGCCCAAGCTAATAAAATGGACCAGATAAGTAGGATGACTCAACCTATCCAAACTACCAGACGGGGACGTAAAGTCAAGGATGTCCAGAGACTAAATCTTGGATTTTGAGTTTTCTGGTACAAACTCAAAAGGTGGGAGTGTCGCGTCCGCGAGAAGAAGCTGCAAACTACTCAACTTGTAAAAATAGAATTTAGAGTAGAATCGCCGGCGCGCTGTTTTTGTAGTAAGAATTTGTGAAGGCGAGCGAATAAAGTTTATCGTTATGTGTATTTCAGTGAGAATAATCCTTCTTTTGAGTTATTTATTTGCCTAAAAACCATACCTCAGATTTTACGGGTCAAAGAATCTGAGCATCAAGCATTTAAAGGAAGTTCTAAATTTAAATATTGTTCTACTAAGTGCCGATGTAAATGCAACAGTTTCCCTCAAAGTGGGTGAAAATGGAGTTAAAGCTAAAGAAAATAAATTTGTGTTCCTTCGTTTATATATAAAGAAATATTGAATTGCTATTATTCATTGAAAACATTGTATTATTTGATAAATCAATTCATCATATTAAGGAAATATTTAACTAATTAAAATATACTTTCAATTTTAAAATTAAAGGCCTAACTAAAATATTGCTAGGCTTCAAGTTTAAAGGTAAAATGTTTATCTGTCAAACTGATTAGCTAAGTTAGTAACCTTTTAAAAAGCTTAAATTACCAATAGTTTGGTGTAGTGCTATCTAAAATTGACTGTACAAATTGGAAGCAGAAATTACTGAAAAAAAGAATTTGCTGTATAGAAATATAATGGGGTATTTATTTTATTTTTGGTAGGTTGTATTATACCAGTTACAAGTTATGCATTAAACATGCTTTCTCAATTTTAAAAAAAATGGTTTTATTCATTGAAATTATTAGGGTATATTGAAAACACAAAGCATTTAAAATTAAATCTATTTAAAATAAGCAATTTGCACGTAAAATGAAAGATTCAGATTTTTCAATAAATTTAGATGATAGAATTTCAGTGGTTAAAATTATTTTGTTTCTGTACTAATTTTTTGGAGAATGTTCAAACACATATGTGTAGGCTTATCAACAATGGAGGTGGAATATGTAACTTTAACAGAAACTTCAAAAGAATTAATGTAGATTATTCATATTTCAGAAAATTTTTATATAATTCTAAAATTTTCTAAATTAATTTGGGTAAATGTGAATCACAATGTGATAATAGAGCTGTAATAGTTTCTGTTAATTCCTCTATTAAAATAACAGAACTAGATGCATTGGTATCAAAGATTTTTTAAAATTTGGAGAATGAAAAGGCCGTTCACTTTAAATCATGTTAGGAGTAAAAAATAATACAGCAGAAATGTTTTAAGAAAACTTTGTTGAAAGACGATTTTACATATTTCTCAAATATTTGTAAATGTGTAATTTTTGTCTTTAATTTTCAGTTATAGCTAATGTATTTAATATAATACATTCACATATATATAAGTATGTGTAAATATATACATTTATAAATATTTCAAATACGTTAAAATTTCAGAGTGCATATTTTTATCATTTCAATGAGAAAATTTATATTTAACATTTAATGCAATTTAGGAAATTTAGCATTTATGCAGACATGAGGAGGGGGGCAATTGCTGAAAATGTATTTAGATTTCGTACGTAGGAAATACATTTAGTGACGTTTTTTTAATGACTGAAAGAAAATTAATTTTTTTTATGCTTTAAATATTTTAAATCTTTGGATTACATTCCTAATGATGTCTTCGTCTCCAATTGGCTAGTGTGGGTGCCACCACTTGATAATTTCATCTAAATATGAAATTTTCAGTACATAATGTGCAATTTTGATTACTATAATCATTATAATAAAGTTATTATTTTAATACTGTGTTATTAAAGCTGGAAATTCATTATACAGCAATTCCAGTATAACACTTTCCATTTTCGGTGGAATGTTGCTTTGTTTAGTGACATTTTTCTGGTTTGGCAAAAATAGTCAATACAGTTTTACATACATGCTGCAATTTATACACAATATAATACGAAAATTGAGGCAGTTTCCTTTTTTTTTTTTTAAAAAAAAAATTTATTTCCGTACATTGTATATATATTAAAATGAAACATGACTCATATATGCGAATCATACTTTTGAGAGATAAAGCAAAAAACAAATTTGTGATGAATATTTATGATTCACAAATTTTTATAATTCAATTCAATTTGAAGTTTAATGCTATAAAACAATATTTGTATTAATATATTTGACTCTAGATGCAGCATCAGTGTGTTCAAAAAATATAAACCAACTATTAAAAAATACTTTTGATTGCCTTTTTAAATACATTCTGATGTAATTGAGCAAAAATTTAACTTTAATTCATATTTAAATATGAAAGCTGAAATATGAACTTCGATATTTTCAAATATCTTTAAAGGAACCTAATTTAAACATTAATATTAATAATAAATTTAAATTAACAGAATTTCTTCGAAGTGAAATGGTAGTTTTGTTTCATTTACTCTTTATTCATTAATTAATTAACTTATGTATTAGTCTTTCCACAATATCAAGCTACAAAGTACTGAAAAGAACCAGTATTAATTCAAAAATATTTAAAATGATTAATGGATATACCTCCCTTTTTTTAAAGATTAATTTTTTTTTTTGAAAAAGAAAAGCTACTTATTTTTCCTTCTAGTTAACTATCAGAACAGTTAATACAAATTACAGATGTAAAGGCAATAATACAAATTCCAATTAATTTGTATAAAATTATGGCAAATGGATTATGTGATTATATGCAAAAATTTAAAATTTACTAACCTTTCTCATTAAATGCTCCTTGATTAACTAGTGGTTCAATATCTTTCATATTTATATCTTCTCTCTCCTTCCCATCCAGCCAAAAATTGAAAGCAACTCTTGTAATTTCACTTCCACCAGCATTACTTAAGAAAAGAAAATACAATGAACAACATTACAAAGGATTATTTATAAATAAGTAATGACAGCAGTATAATATTATAAAGAAAATAATGAAGAAAAAAACAAATGGAATAAAAGCATTAAGTATGCATAATATTAGGGTGTTTGTTTTTAGTTTAGTTTATATTAACGTCGCACTAGAAGCAACACGAGGGCTATTGGCGAGGGACCTCGTAATTTTGAACCACGGTCAAGTGACGAGGACGACACTTGAGCTGGCACCCCCCTCTCCTAACATCCACACCACACCACACCAACGGGAGGACTTTGGGGCCCGAACAGATTTAACGTGCATCAGCCCCGGCTACACGGAGAGTCTTTGGCGGCCCAGGATCGAACCCGCGACTGAACGAAAACCGCCGGCTGCTAGTTTACGACCTTGACCACTAGGCTACCGCGGCCCACATAATATTAGGGTGACATATACAAAGAATGAACCTTTTTGTATAATATTTCTACATGTTCATATTACTAAACATTATACTTTATTCACTAGCCCAATTGTCAGTATGTAATTCATCATGCTTCATTAAAATTACAATTTAAATAGCTACCATTTCATACATTTTTTACAACATATATGTATGTGTGCATGTTTCTAAAAACAAAGACACAGAATTGAAAAATATTTCTTGTACGATTAAGTCACCATGATTTAATAAATAAAAAATAGCAAATTATGCTAAAAATGACAATTTCAGTAGAAATTTTATATTATATACAGTTGACTAACTCAAAGGATTAGAAAAATTTAACATACCGAACTAAACCTATAATAATGATTCACATATAAAGTTTACCGTCTAATAAAATGAATATATGAAATCCTCATTGCAAAAACAAAATATTCTGCATAAAACACTAACATAACAATTCTGATACTTTAAATATCCTAAAATTTCATCCAGTTTTCAATGTAACAATATTTTACATCGAAAATCCTTTGCATTTCAATTATCTAAACTATTTATACAACAGCTTATGGATTTAGTTCACTTATATACTTGATTCAAAGCTGAATTTATTTTGTAGCAAGTTGATTGATAACATATGTCAATTATTCATAATTAAATAATCAATTTTGCTAAAGTGATTTTTCACATCAGGATACACAAGATATTTCCATATGGGAAACATTGATATTAGAAATTTTTATATCAGTATTTAGTTTCACATATATATAATTCCAAAATTACATAATAAGTTATTAGCAATAGACCTCATAATTTTTAAACAAGATCAGATAGTACCTTCCCCTCCAAAATCCATGTTTCACGTCATTACAGGTTCAATTATATTAAATCATGTATCAGCCTATTATTTCCTATAACCCAGTATTTTGTAGGTAAATTCAGATACATACATCTTCAAAAGTTTGTTCGAATTAACATCAATCTGGAACACAGGCTCCCGAACTTGTTTTGGCCTACCCTCCAATTCTCAGAAAAAACTCACCAATGACTTTTTAAGGAGGGGAAGAGCCCTGTTCTTGAAATTAATACTGTTGGTGTGAATTCTCAGATTTTAAATAAATATCTAAAAATACTTCTGAAAGTCAAAAAAAGCAATCACCAAAAAATTTTCCTTCTTTTTACTCTTTCGAACATATTTTATTGCAGGCAACTAAACGCAATAATCTATCTTTCAGAAAAATAGGAAGCCATACAGAGGATTCACTAACCCTCAGATATTTATGATACAGTGTTGATAGAAGCCTAATCTTGTCATAACCTGTTCAAATTTTCAAATACAAGCTTTTTTACTCAAGCCAGAACATATGCACACATACTGGATTACTCACGTGGTGCACAGTCCATGATACAACTCTTTCAAATATCAGTTAAAAAAGTATTGAGAACAAAACTAAAACAAACAATTATTATAGATTCAACTCACCCAAGACATTTAGAACCATTTGTTGAAACATGAGTTCGATAATTTTTAAAATGAATCAAATTTTTTTTTGGCATGTTCTAGAGAGTATTTGTGACGGTTGGTCTTAACTTCCCACAAAAATAGCCTGGGACCAAAAACACCCCCTTTAGTGTCTTCAACAATGCATGTAAGCTGCTATCAAACCTCTTGGGAGCTACTGATCTAGAGTTACACAATAGTTTACAACTGATATATCTCTTAATTTTCAAGAAATGTCAACTGATGAGAATTGTTACACTTGTATAGATTCCTCATTTCTGCACAATATAATGTTTCCCAGGCTCAGTCGAATTAGACGTGCGATGGTTTCTATAATTTCACATAACAGTTTGTCATAAAAACCAACTTATGATTTGAAATCTACCTGGAAACTAACCATTACTCTGCAAAAATTGAGATACCTCAATTTTTAAACTTAAAAAGATTCTAATTGGAAGGAATTTGTTGGAAGGGGACTCGGTACCCTTGAACCATTTTTTTTTATTAATGCATTTAAAAATTTGGTTTTAGCAAGCTTTGAAGTGTTTCCATTCAAGAAAATGATTTTATGTGAAAATTTGAATATATTGTTAGCACAATTTTAAAAATTTAATTTTTTTTTAAAAAAATTTCAAAACCCTACTCCTTCTTTATTTACTAATTTTTTACTATGAAAATTTTTTGTAATATTCTCAAGGATATTTTAAACAAATTTAGGGATCGATTTTGTAATAATTTATTAAGTTTTGGAGAAAAAAAATAAAATGTTGGTCAGCATGCTAAAATTCAAAGAAAACACAGATATATCTTACATTATTTTTTTTAAAAAAAGTACCGATTTCTTTGCAAAATGGATCCCTAATTTTGTTACATGTATTATATATAACACACAGAAAAAAAAAATGGAAGTGATTGATTAATATTTGTGGGAGGAGTAGCATTTTAAATGCAATGATGTATCGAAAAAACACAAACTGAGAAAAACCCTTTTAAAGTTTATAACTCTGAAAAAATAAATATTATATTCTTCGATTAACTTAAAATACCCTTTTATATCATAAGCTATATGTTTTTCTTTGAAATAATAGCATTTTCACAAAATTTTCATAAGCTATATATTTTTCTTTGAAATAATAGCATTTTCACAAAATTTCATTAGATATTTTTAATAACTGATAGTAATTTTCAAGGTGTTAATTACAATTAACGAACATGAAAAATGAAGGAAAATGTAAAACAATAATAAATACAACCATTTTTAAAATTTTTTTCTTTATATATCCCCTATATTATATTTATAAGAAAATATATAATGAATAAAAACACAAATTATGAAAAAAAATTATATTAATTGCCTTGATTTAAAAATTATACATGCACATTTTATAATGAAAAAAATTATGATACATATTTATATTATTATTTGAACCTCAAAAGTATCCTGGTCTATATGTAACACCTTCCTTTTTTTTTTTTTTATCATTAATGCTTCCCTTTTTAAAACTGTTTTCTTTGCTAGTTTACATGTACACTGATCTTTTCAGTTCTTGCGTCTCATTCTAAACAATTTTTTTCGCGATTCCAGTATTACACCAATATCATGTGAGCATTTTCCAAAAGGTATGCATATAGCTTTTTGAGTCTTCATTACACTTCGTCTTTTTAATATGGCCTTCTGAAAATAAGAAATTAATTTCTTTATGGTAGTTTCTTTCAAAGTTGCATAACTTTTCCCACCTAATGAGATGCCTCGAGCTCTTGATTCCTTCACAGCATTCCGTAAAGCAGTACCTAACCTTTTACTCATATGGTTTATGCATTCCTCTTTTTTTATTTTGGCATTATCTTCATTGATATTTCTTTAAGATAAGTAATTGAAAGTTATACAGTCTACATCAGACAATAATGTAGAATTTTGAAATCCCAATGATTGCGATATTTCCCACAGTATCAATGCTGCCTCCATTTTCATCGAACCCGATGAACCGGTGTGATTGATATCACACTCATCTTTATGTCCTTCAAACCACATATCATATTCAGCACTTGATTTTCCAAGTTCTCTTTTTGCTATGGAACAATGTCGACATACTTTGCACATAACTTCAAAGATAATGACATAGTCAGTGAGTATATCGATGACACAACCAATGACAATTAAAGATGTATGGCCTCGTGTCATCCAAATACTATCGAAAGAAACACTTATGTCGACAAATGGGACATCAGTAGGTACTTCATATGCATTTCAAGCTTCAGTATGTACTTCTTTTAGCATTGTCTATGCAGCAATACCATAGGCTTTGTGAAGAAGTTTAGTACATTTGCTGTATGTCCTCGATGAAAAAGGCAGGATATTTAGGGAGATATAAAATTTCTTGATGGTTGAATTACCTTTATCTATGTTGCAGAATGCTTGTGTAATCCATAAATTGATATCAGGAACTGTATTTGCTTGCCTTTCATTCGCTATTTCTACAGCACAAACTTCAAAAGCACAAGAACTTCTTTGTCAAATTCCAGGCACATCAGTTTGTCAAACAGTTTACTGATTCAAAGTTCACAATTAATAAATTTCCAGTATCGGAACATTCAGTCTTTTCAAGATTTAATAACTAATCAATTCTGATAGTAGGAACAGCAAATTTTTCTTATGTAGAATCAGCTTTATTATCACCATTACTACACCAATGTTTACTGTTCATTTGAATGACACTGCACTGACAATGTTTACTGTTCATTTGAATTTTTACGCGAGGTATTTTATATCTTAAATTCTCAAAAAAATAAACCACAAACAATAATAAAATAAAGTCTTGATAAAAACTGTTTTTTTTTTTTCTCAATGTAAAACGTCAAAACTTTTTTTTCTCAATATAAAACGTGTTTATGATTAGCTCGCTATCCACAACGCAATCAAAACACGAAATATCAACAACAAATCGCTTGTAATGAAAGTTGTAGCCACAAAAAAAGAATGCTAAACTGTTACAGTTATGATTAAAATGAAACAAACAATTAATTTTAGAAAAGTATCGATAAAAAAATAACATAAAATTACTGACATCTCTAAAAAAGGGGCGTGGTCAAGTCACATTTTTTTTTTTTGTTTACATTTTTCAATTCCATTTTTTTCAACCTTCTCATGCTCGTACATACAAAAGTAGTACATCAATTGAAAGATAATAATTCAGAGAATATTTCTAAATAAAAATAAAAAAATCGATTTTTTGGTCATTTTTAGGGTACCGAGTCCCCAAAACTACACACTCACACACACTGGGGTCACAACTGAGCAATTATTCAAAAAAGATACTTCATAGGAGCCACACCAAAAATTATCCAAGAGCTAAATTTGAATTTAATCAAAAATTCTATGTATCACTAGAATCAAATTAGCTTTGAAATTAGTTCATGAATTCTCTTCCTTGTTTGTTTTGTCAAGTTAATAATAATAGCAATGCAAAACTCATCCAAGATCAAAATTTTCTCACCAGAAAAATTAGTCTGAATCTTTTTTGTTCTTTCCTTCACACTTAACCTCCTTTTTTGACTTCTTCTACAAGAATTAAGATATTCATAAAAAGATTAAGCTGTTTTCTGTAAGATCGATTTTCTTTTTCACAAATAGGAAAAATTCAAAGCACTTAATCCAGTTTCTATTCATCACTACTTCAAACCATTTGAAAATATTTACCCAATACATCTTGAAGCCATTCCCCCTCCCTACACACACACACTAAGTATAATGTAATGGACTAAATTCACAAACAACTGGAGCCACGTCAAAATCATGTGATGTCTACATAAACAAACCATCGTGGTCTGCATTAACATCGCATTTCTCTACATGCTAATTGTTTATATCTTGTACATCCCCTTTATTTCAATTAATGTATTTTATATTATATTTCTTACATTATTCAGTTATTTACATTGGGTAGGAAATAAATAGAGTATTATTATGTATATATAGTTAGTTCTTATTCTCGTTTAATTATGTTGTAAAAATGTCATTAGGTAAGCTAAGCCTAAGTATACTTGCTTTCGGCATTTGTTTGTATCCTTACAATATAAGCTTAAAATTATTTTCTGCTTTAAACAGGTACATTTTTGAACTGTTAATAGCAATTTCAGCTTTTTGTTTTAAACTTATTTTGTGTTTCAAATTATTTCATTTATAAATATTATTACGTATTATTAGATCATAGGTTGATTCTAACACATTAAAAATAAAGGCCTCAATATTTATTCTAGTGTAATTATTGTAAACCCTCTGAAAAAAAAATGTGAATAGTTTCTTCTGAATTACAGTATCTTTTACATATAAACACTTTATTTTCATCAGGCTTATTCTGTTTAAAAAATAAAGCAACATTGGATTAAACTATTTTCTCTTTTAATCAAGATACATAATTAAGCTGTAATAGTTATATAATGATTTATGATTTTAACAGGTGTAATTTTGTACCTTGAATTATAATTTTTTTAAAATACGTTTTACAAACAAAATTAATTTAATCATAAGTTGATAATGTTTTAAAAAGGAATCAACAGTATATAAGAAAAGCATGTGAATATGTTATTTCTATATACAATAACAAATTCATAATGATTTGCTAGCATTAATTTTTTTTCTTCTTTTTCTCATATGAAGTAATATTTATTAATCAAATATAATTTTTACTTTAATGTTTTTAATGTAAAATGAAGTGCAGAAATTAAAATTCTGACTATAGTGAATAACAAGACACATACGAAAACTTATATTAGTGATAATCAACTGTACTACAGCAATCCGAAATAATTTCAACATTTATTTTGAAATAAGATAAAAAAAAAAGATATGTGATAATTTCTCATCCAATTAAAAAGTAGCATATATAGTAAAATTTAAGTTACTTAAGCTTATGAAGCATAATGCATTTCACAAACACAGTGCAAAACAAATGAATATAAGACTTGTTTACATCGGCGGGTATCATGAGATAACTTTTTCACATGGTCATGATGTCACATGAATTTAGTCCATTGCACACCATTTTAGACATTCATTAACAGTCAATTTTTAAAAATACCCACTTACCTTCACATGTAAGGCTTTTGTTAAATTCAATTTTTAGATAACATTAAAAATTATGCTTGATTTCTAATTAGATCTAATACATAGATGCCCTAATTATATCTAAAAATTAATTAGTTTTTATTAATCATTGATAACCTTTGCTCACTGTTTCAAAAAAGTAACAAGTACTCATGTTTTAATAGTCTGTATATTCCACATTATATGCCTGATCTCTTACTCAAAAGATTAATACCTTCACTAACTTGATTTTTTTTTTTGGTAAAGCAAATGAAGCTTTCAACTAGTAAAGTTTTCACAGTAAGTTAAATTTTTAAAATTTTATTTTTTCAATTAGCATTCCAGAAAATGCTGTTTTGAAATAAATCTTGTGTTAAGCCCTCATTTTTTTTTAAAAAAATTTAACTTAATCAGTGCTCATTTAAATATTCACTCTTCTTAAAATTCATTTCAAAAATGCTAGAAATTGTGATTAAATGAATTGCCCAATTCTGTTTTTGTGATTAAATGAATTGCCCAATTCTGTTTTAAATAATGATTATTTAACATCATTCAGCATTTTGAAGGTAATAAAAACAGCCTTAGTAAAATACAAAATTAATAAAAATTGATTTTGCCAATCATTTAAACCTTTGAATGGCAGCAAACTTTTATTCATTTGAAGCAAATGCATACAACAAACGACTGCCAAAATTAAGAGCAGTTTTCCTACCTATGCACAAAAACATGGAAAAAGAAATTCATAAGGCTCCCTCATCCTTTCGATAAAGAAAAGGGGAGGGAATATAATAAAATAATACATAACACTTTTAATTTGTACTGTTGTGATTAGAATTATAAGAAATTCAAAAACAAATAAAAAGTAATAAAACAGAAACAACACACCAAGGAGTTACTCGAATGGGACAAGTCAGCTTATGTGTGATCTAGATTCAGGAAAAAATAAACACTTAAATTTTCATAAGAATTGAGTAATTTTCCCCATAGTTATAACTACATATAGTGAACCAACCAATAAAGTATTGAACTAGCTCTGGTCTTAATGGTAGTGGTAATATAGTTTCACACTGAGTCATAGGCACAGCAGATGTCATATTCCCCAGGGCTTAGTTTCTTACTAAACTCAAGTTAGATTGTTGAGATCCTAAAACAAGTTGGAAGTAACTGCTCATCAGATGCCAATATGTTCTATTGAGGCAAAGATAGATGCTCTATAGCTGGATATGGAAGTGTTTGATAAAAAAGAAAGCAATCAAAGGAAATTATTGCCATTGGCCACCAGATATGTTGAAATGCAATCAATATGTTTCAAAAAGGAAGGGCAATACAAGGGGCATAGAATGTCATTGACAAGACTGCTGTAATATAAGGGTGTCACAAGTGACAACCAGGGGGGGCAGCAATCAAATGAAATGGTCCTCCTAACCATAAAACTAAGAAGTTGGGCTACATGGTGGACAAAAGTCAGGTTAGTAACCCATTGCTATCCTCAAAGTATCTAAGCATGTCTTTGCTGGTCATAGGGGCTCAGTCAGCAGTAGGATTTACTGCTAAAAACAATTCTACTCCATTGAATGAGATTGGTACATTGATTTACTCCATGTCAAATCGGCTTGGCACCGCTGTTAACATATTATACAGTGCCCACAAGTGTCAGGTGATCAGACCAAAGGGCACTGTTGGCTCAGATTCAGTTTTATGAGTTGATTATGAATGGTCCTTGAGTTCACTAGTGTCCTGGTTATAAGTTGGATAGTTGATATTGGTGATCTACTGCTGTGAGTTTTGATTTAACAATTTGCTCTGTCTTCACATCCCATTATCTGAATAGGTCAGTTACTGTCATGATCAACATCCCAGCAATATTATTTCATTGTTTTGACTCAAACATTGAGCAATACCTTCAATTTCCCACACACCCTGCTTCTTTGAACTCTATTTTACATCCTATTTCAAATGGTAACATATACTGAGCATGAACCTGTATGTAAGGCATGGGCACAATAAAATACAGAGGGGACAAAATCATATTCAAATGGAAATTATACTCCAGAATTGAAATTCCTGTTTGCAAATATTCTGATACTCAAATGTGATGCTCTGGAGCTCCAACTATTCAATCAATGGCCATCAAAATGTAATTATCTGCCTGTTGGATTGCCACTTGGATATGAATTTTTTTTACTATCAGATAACTATTTGGAAAATCATTTTTTTAAAAATTTGTCTTAAGAGTATATATGAATAGAAAAATCACCCAGAATCCATATAAAATACATATTCAGTAACTTTAATTTATTCAATAATTTAAATGAATTTTTTATTGTTCCATTAAGATGCTAGAAATTACCCATATGCTTATAGTTGTTCAGATAAAAAAAAGTTTTAAAAAATTAACAAAATTTTGCTGCACTCTTTTGAGAAGGCTTAATTTAAAGACCTAATTAATGTACTTTATACTTCAAATAATAATTTCAATATGTTATTCAGGTTACTCTCAAAAATAGCCTAAAATAAATATATATATATCATTAAAGTAAGATAAATAATAGACAGAATTCCAGTGCTTTATTATTAGCTGCTCATAATAACATCAAAAAACAAACACATTCTTACCTTAAAAATATAAATATGTTTTTTCTATAATCCACGCCATCAATTTCATCATGAAAGTCTATAAAAGGTTTAATAGCATCAATGATGCCAGGCGACATTTTGTCCATTTCATCAAAAATAAATAAAGAATGTTCACATTGCTTAGTATATTCAGGAATATCTTTCTGTAGTCTGTCCTAAAATGAATTAAACAAATTTCACAGATATCATTAAACAATACATTGTTTTATGTAAATAACTTATGTTATCATTAAACTAACCCATAAATTTAGAATCATTTTTTCATAAAAATTGAAAGAGACTGGATGTTTAATAATATTAAACACTGGGTAGAGAAAATAACTGCATAAAACCCTTAAACAAATATTTTTTAAGGTAAATAATGAAATTTCAATATCAGAAATATATGCAAGCGTTTGATTTAAATCCTAAGACAAAATATTTTAATTTAAAATGCCAATTATCTGTATTTTTCCTACACTCTAAATTTCTCATGTATGGTTTAAAAAAAATTAATGAAACAACTCTATCATCTGATAAAAAAATATATATATATAAGTATTGTCCATTCAGCAAAGTTCAGAGAAAGAAAAGAAAAAAAAAAAAAAAAAAAAAATTGGAGACAAGATTTATTTAGAATAAAAATGAATCCAGTAATACAGCACTAGTTTTCTCAGGTAATTAATCAAACTTATTACACTCATAGTAAGCTGACCTAAAAAATTTACAAATATTGAAGAATAAAAAGATACTTAAAAAAGATGAAACATAGTAAAAAGAATAACCAGTTTTCCATTAATAAATATTTTAAGTCTAGTTATGCAAGAAACACTAAAATTTTCATAAGTATTTACAATAAGAAAGAAAAAGCGTCATTGACAAATAAGTACAATACTGTCAAAAACTCAAAATAGATTTAATTTTATGTTATTCAGTAAAAACTCATGAAACGGTTTTTATGAATTGAATTGCAATTTTAAAAATTCATTACTATTTTTTATATATAAAGAAATTAAGATTTACTTTCAACAGATGCATAAATTTAGTCTTTTTGTTAAGTGTTCAATTAATATTCAGTTTTTGAATTATATTCATCACATAATAAATATATTTAATGAATGTACCTGTATCATCATACACCATATATCATAAAATTTTAATCAATTTGGATAAGTTCAATAATTATAACTTGCCTTGATCTATTAGCTCATTTCCTCTCAAAAAATTGGGAGAAATGATTTAATTAAGATTAATATATGAATTGTCATAATGTAAATTAACTGATAAACTGATCAATAGGTACATCAAAAAAATGTAATAAAATTAAAGAAGTAATCTCAGATGGCCATGATACTTTTGAAAGGAAATGCATGAACATATTTATTCGTATGAGTATGAAATAGCAGGAATTGCAGTTTTGATTTCATGCATAATCTCCCTAAGCCCCTTTTATTTTACAATAATACAAAAGAAAATACAAATTGGAGACAAAAGAATTCTGTATGAGATATTAAATTTCCAATGAATAAACAATTTTTGTTCAGAAAGTCTTTGAAGAAATATGTATGATTTTATCAAGGGAGATATATTGTATGGTTAGGTATAGGTCAGAAGTGTGCAAAATCAAGTGAGGGAATATTTGTCACATAGCATCTAATAATTATTTTTCTTAAGAAAAGAAATTTTTTTTTCTCTAATTACTTTAACAGGAGCATGCCTGTATATAAATCATTTATATCACATGAAATTCATATTTACAAGGAATAAATACGAATTTCACAATACTAAAGATTATTAATACCATTCAAAGGGACTACAAAGCGTGACTATGCTTTTTTTTTTGTTACAAAAAATTCAGAATAAAATTTTAAAACTGCATTAATATTTTTGTTTCTTCTGTATTAAGTTATTAATTAACGAAGTAAAAAAACTATAAAGACCAATATTTTTATTACAATGAATATAAATGAATATTTAATAATCATGTTATTTAAAACTTATAATAAATATTTTTATAGAAATTGTTTTATTTGAAATTTTGAAAAAGTTCTGAATAATTCTCATTGAAAATAAAATAATTTATAAACATCTGAGGTGGAATAAAAAAAAAAAGTTTTGAGATTTGCAATATGTCTATGCAAAGGGGGGAAATAAATTAGACCTTAATAAATTAGATTGCCCACAAAGTATTAACCTCTGGACATGGGAAGCTGCTGTATAATTGATGCCACTCTGCCATTTACCATATCTACAATTTCAATATAAACAGCAAGTTTGATTAAAGAATGAATGTGGAATTCAGCGAGACACTTAATAAATGTGCCACTGAGACATTTGACATGATTCCTAGCAAATTTACAGAGATGCTGCAATGAATAATTTAATGTGTCTTGAAATATATATGTGCTGTTATTAGAAGAAACACATGTATCATGATTATAGTCTTCCTGGTGCCTTGTTATCAGAGAAAATATAAACAAGCTCAATTTTTGAAAATGTTGAAACTACTTGGCAATATTTGCCATGTACTCAAGAAATTTGTTGTAGTTGTAGACGAATTACATGGACTGATTGATTATTGATATCACATTTAGTAGTAACATGAAGGTGATTAATAATGGACTTTGTATCAATGAATCATGTCAAATGGTGATGATGACACTACAGCTGGCACTCCATACCATACAAATGTGAGCCCCGATAGATTTAATGTGCATCAGCCCCACTACACAATGGGTCTTAAGTGGAATCAGAATTCTAACATGCGGTTCAACTAAAACATTGCAACCTGCAAGTTCATGACAATGATCACTTGACTACCTTGACAGCACAAGTCACATGTAACGATTCTCAACGAGTGACTTAAACGTGCTGTTTTGCTGCTGAGTCATTCACAAAAAAGGAGCAATGCATAAAGGATTTTTTTTTTTCATACTGAGATACAAAACAGGTAGTAAAAAAAAAAAAAAGTGTTTATGAACATACTGCTCAAAGAATGCCATTTTGGCATCACTGCAAAGATCTAGAACCAACTGCATAAGGTGTCTGACATGCTACAATAAGGTTCAGGATATATTCCAGAAATTGACAAAATGCTGGGTACTATGCATTCATGGCAAAGAAATAATTTTGAAGGTAATAAGAAAAAATAGGTAATTCTTTGTAAGAGTGGTCAACCTAAAAACTTTTTCCTCTCCCATAAATTTTACAAACTTTTTTTTAAAAAGAAAAAGATAATTTTACTTCTTACTCGATACTGAAGCACATCCGATGCATGAGGAAAATCACGAGTCCCAATATACCAGTGAACAAAATCACTTTGGGGTCCATTTTTATAAAGAGCACTAGCAATCATTTTTGATGCATAGTTCTTTCCGCTTCCAGTCCAACCATGGAAAGACATCACTAAAGCTTTGTTAGGTTCATGTTTTGAAATATGGGCTTTAATAGATTTAGTTACAATCCATGTCACCAAATGCTGACCATACAAATGCTCTTCAAGATAAGAGTTAAAGCCTAAATAAAAAAAATGCTTTAAAATATTAGTTGAAGTTCACAAAAAATACATATAAAGGTATATGTCTAATAAAGCAGAGCCCACCAAATTAAGAATACACCAATGTCGCTAAGCTAGTTAAAAGCGCCAAGCAAGCAAAGCACAAAATTGAAATGTAAGAAAACAAATAACACACCAATAAATATAAAATTTTTATAATAATCTTTTTATTTAATAATCTTTTTATATGTTTAGTGATAAATCTCAACCCAATAAGTAATATAAAAATTTAGAAGTTTAATATTAATATTTACATAATTTTTAGAACATCACTCTACATTAAAGGCCATATTTCCAAAACTGCATTTGCTATTTCATAGAAAGTATTCCCCTCCCCCACATAAATTCTGCCAGATATGATTCTAGATGATGCTGAGCCGTGCTGTTTCTTGTTGCACCACTTTGCGGAATCCCACATTCTTTCAACATTTTGCGTGTGAACACCCGTTGTCAGATCTACAAAATTGTATGTATGGTTCACCGTGAAATGTGTAAAACCTGCATCTTCACATTCTTCAGTCTTGTACCCATTCCAACAACCTGAATAGATAGTTGAACCTTCTTGTACATGTTCCAAAACTTTTTCAAGCAATGTATTAGCATCTCTGTTCAATATTTGAACAAGAAAGAACTCGCCCTCTTCCCAGCATATTCCACCGAAAATCCACTGTTGAGGAAATACTCGACCATTGTTGTTCTTATGCCATATGAATCAACTTTCATCAATCTCCACAATTTTATTGGGTACAACTACACGCTTGTTAAATTTTAGAATAAGATGTAGAAATCCCTTCTCTCATGTTATGATTCCAATCCACTATTGCACCTTCAGATATATTCAATTCATTACAACACCATTTAATGGATGTTAACTCCTCTACCTAACAATACATAAATCGTATTGTAGTAACAAATGGTATTCTGGAACCTGGAAATTTCCAATACGTAGGCCCTTCTTATTCAAACCACTTTTAATATTGTACCTCCAAATACTTTCTTCATTAACATAGAACTTCATGACATGACCTCTTTTGCATAATAGTGTGTTGGGTAAAAGACAATTCTCTTGAAAAAAAAAGAGATGGTCCATTTCACTGTTTGGTAAATTGAAAATTGTTAATGACATTTTGGTAGGAAACAAATTATGTATTTTAAAAAAATAATATGAAATCGGTAATGTTAACAGGCAAGTGATATTTTGCTAAAATGATGAAGTGTTGTTTCTTTAGAACTGCAACCTTAGGAACTTACAACCAAACTTGGTGATAAATGTTACTCGCTTGGCTTTTTTCCATCTACAACCGAAATCGCAATTTGGTGGGCGCCGCTATAATGGACAAGTACCCATATAAATAATTAATAAATATTAAGACTGATAATTCAAACCACCTTAATCATTAAAGTTTATTTCATTCTAAATTTTGGCTTTTCTTGAAAAAGAACCCATCAGGAAATCTATGCATCTAATTTAGAATATAAAATTTTATATTTTATATAGAAAAAAATTGAAGAAAAACAAGGATTTAATAAAATTGCATACAAATATGATACAAACGTGTTTTAGAAAGTAATCAGTATATGAATTTATAACAAAATACTTAAGTACAATCAATAGCAATTTAGCATCATCCACACGATTTTTCAGTATTTTGCATGTAAATGAATTTTATAACAGTGTTTTTCAAATTATCATACATGTGGATCAAAAGAAGATTCCAAAATTTCTCAGTCAAAGTAAAATGATTACATATATACAAGTTTACAGAAAAATTATTTTAGATCTATCAGAAATGTGTAAAAATGTCAGTTACAAACCACAAAGAACTATATAGAATAATACATTGTAAGACATAGAAAATATAATGGCAAGTACAGTTGTCATCACATATTCTACATTAAAGAATGCTGAAAATGGAATATTACAGTTGCATATAATAGGAACAATAAGTCCATCACTAAGCTTTAAAATTTCAGCAAATCTAATTAAAATATACATACTCCTAATACATTTTGATGTTAAAATCTGTGACAGTGGAAAAAGTTTATTTAAAAAAAACTATTGAAATATTAGATAAAACTTGCTGCAAATTTCAGTCGTATTTTGCCAAAATGTGGCTACCCTGGTCCACTTCACGGACTTAACTTCCAGTCAAAAAAAATTGCCAAGTTTGGCAATTTTTGAAATTGCACCAAATGGTTGGGCTAAACTGCATTATTAAAAAAAAGTAATTAAAAATTGCAGGTTTACCTCTTTTTCAAGATAGACTTCAATGGAAACTAGATTGGTCTCATAAAGATAAAACAATACACCAGATGAATCAGCAAGATTGACTTTGGTTTGGTTTTATTAACAATAGAAGCAACACAAGGGCTATTGGCAACGGACCTCATAATTTTGAACCTCGATCAAGTGATGAGCAAGACTGACAAACTTCTTTTATATCAGCTAACTGTGCCAGAAAAATAGGCCTTTCCAGACAAAATTAATTGTTTAACATTTAAGAAAATGACCTGAATGTACCAATGCTATTTCATAATCAAAAAGATCAGTGGTGAAATACCCATTAAAGCAATGATGCATGAGCCACTAGTCATAAATTTTGAATTTTACTTAAACATAATAAAACCCAGAAAATTTTTATTTAAAAAATGAATTATAAAAGCGAAAATTAATAATTTTAGACTATCAATATTGTAGTATTGTAGAATGACTTCCAATTTAAAACACTGAAACTTTTTATAACTTTCTTTAGTGAGGAATGAATACATATAAACTTCCTGTTTACATTTATCAGTCTCCACAAAAAAGAAAATTAGTATTTGTTCTTATGTAGTTTTGATGTTCAATAGAATATCTACCTGAAAAGTAAATAGTATTTATCATACAGCTTGAAACAGGAAAAGTTATAGTAAAAACTATTGAAACACTTCAAAGAACATTAATTCATCCTTTTCATTTCGTACAAGTTACATAATTTAGAACTCAAACATGGACTTTTGGATGTTCATTAACAATGTTCTTTTACCATATTTATATTTTTTAACTGGACAGACTACTGTTAGTTTAGTTTAGTTTTTATTAACGTCGCACTAGAAGCAACACAAGGGCTATTGGCGAGGGACCTCGTAATTTTGAACCACGGTCAAGTGACGAGGACGACACCTGAGCTGGCACCCCCCTCTCCTAACATCCACACCACGCCAACGGGAGGACTTTGGACCCCGAACAGATTTAACGTGCATCAGCCCCGGCTACACGGCGGGTCTTTAGCGGCCAAGGATTGAACCCACGACTGAACGAAAACCGCCGGTCGCTAGTCCACGACCTTGACCACTAGGCTACCGCGGCCCGACAAACTACTGTTAACTTCCCTACTTAGAGCCTGCCTCTAGAGGGCGTTCATTTTGTAAAGGGAGAGAGTGTGATGTCACACAATCCCCTCAGACGGGACCTGACCGAATCTCAAAGAGGAGCTGTTGTAAACAAGCGGTAGCAAGTAATGTAATAAATATTGTTGTTGTTATACAACCCGATGTGTTTTTTGTCTTAGGACAACCGTGAACTGAAATCCGAGGTGATGATGATTAGTAGTTAGTTATTTAATAGTCAGAATCGGGATGTGTATTGAAGCCCACGGTCAGACTGACATGTATTTTGTAGGACTCTAACCTACCGGAACTGTGAAAGAAAATGTGCTAAGAAGTGATTTATTTTGAAGAATATTGAAATAGAGTTAAAAATGTCGTACCTCTCAAAAGGACGTAAAAGTGATTTAGTCGAGCTTGTGCTTGAATTAGACAAAAGTGTCCCTTCGGATGCTACCTATGTGGCAATAAGGGATATCATAACAAAAAGTAAATTATATGAAGAAGCTTTCGCGAGAGGATGTCTCGAGAGAATAATTGAAGATAGGATTGAAAGAAAAAGGGAGAGGATTGAAAAAGAACAAAGGTTAGACAGAGATAAGGAGATGCAATTTGAACTAGAAAAATTAAGATTAGAAAAAATAATAATTGAAAACAATAGAAGAAAACAAAGAATAACCCAAGAGTACTATGAAAAATGATTTCAGCCTCAGCAGGAAGAGTTTGAATCTGAATTGAAAGAAAGGGACGAGAAGTTAACCGAAATTCAGAAGGAGAATGAAAAATTACCCGAAGCTATAGGGTTACAGGATACCAGTATTGAAGAAAAAGTGCTTGTTGATGAAAGACGACTTCAGTCTCAACAGGAAAAGTTTGATTCTGAACCGAAGAATAAAGAACAGAAATGATCTAGTATCCAGGAACACAATGAAAAGTTAAAGCAAGCCATATGAGAACAAAATGTCGTTAACAGAGGAAAAGAAGAAGCGTTATTAGCACCAGCGATGCTACCGAATGATAAAGAAGTGCAACGGAAAAAACAGAAAGGAAATAAAGAGAACGGAAAAAGAAGACAGCAACGATGTCAAGAAGCATTCACACGTGTAGAAGGACAACAATTAACTAGAGCTCAGAAAGCCAATGAGAAAATTTTAAAGGATGATACAGGAGAAAATATTCCCATTGATGGAAAGAAGGAAGCAGAGTTCTTCAAAACAGGCCCCATACTAAATCCGATACAGTTGGGAAAAGCTAAAGTCTTACGACAGGCAATTAGGTGGACAGAACGAGTGGTTAGCCAGTTCCCCCTCCGCAGAAAAAAGATACAATTTAAAATGAAGGGAGCGATTTCAACGCAAAGGAAGAAAAACAATAAAGGAACCCGCAACATTTCCCCGTCCCGTGAAAGAGTCACCAAGAAACATGTTTTGGAGACAAACATCGCATTTAGAAAAAGTTCGTACAGACAGGACTTTCAACAAAAAATAAAGAAAAGAGATATCGAACTCCAGTGGAGAGGGTCCCCCTCTCGAAAGGGAAAGGAAGCTCAGTTTGACCCAGGGGTTCGGACACCTGCAAAGTTATGCAGCTGAAGAAAAAGAAAAAAGAGAGAGAGCAGAAGGGCAAAAAGAGGACCACGAGTTCGTTGACCAAGAGGGATGGTCATTACAAAGCGTGGGAAATTTTGAAGGCCGTATAAACGCCAGGAAACAGACCCTACTCCCCGAAGCCGACAGTGAGAGAAAACTCCCGCCCCCACTTATTGACAAAGAAGAGACAAAATTTCAAGGAGGAATCAGGTCAGTGCACTTCAGGAATGTGTTTCCCCCTCCCTTTGGAACCAAAATGGCAACATTACGAATGGGTGAGAGAATTTTTTTTTTTATTTCTTTTTAGAGAGGCTTTTGCAGTGACAAAAAAAGGGGACTGTAAACTATTATTTTGCAAAAGGAGAACCTTTTAAAACAAAAGGAAAATTATTTTGTATTAGAATTAATAGACAGTTATTTCTCTGTAAATTAGAATATTTGGAATGATGTTAGAGGCTTTTAATTTGATTCTTGAAAAACTATTGATTGAATGTTATTTTTAAGATGTATTTTATTAATTTAGTTTTGACAAGGATAAGTAATTTTAAATATATCAACGATGTTTTATTTTGATTTCATTACTTTGAAACAGAAATTATATATTTTGTGTAAGAATTTAAAGCTAATGAATGTGCTAGCTTTTAATGAGTGTTTATGGATTAAACGGTTTGAATCTTAAGTGTGCCAACAAATGTTTTTATGTTTATGTGATCTTTTATGATGAGAAGAATAATTGATATTTCAAGGTAATATGCTCAACGAATTTTATTTTGTAATGATGTAGGAATATTTTATTATATTTTGTGATGATTAGGAATATAATTTTGTAAGGATTTGGAATATATTGAATTAGGAATGTAAAGATTTAGGGATACAATTTTGTAATGATTTATTTTGTAAGGATTTATTTAGGAATATGCTTTTGTAAGGATACAAGAATGTGATTTTGCAATGATTTAGGAATGATCTTTTTGTAGGAATTCTTAGATTTGTGTTTTGATGATTGTGTTATGTTAAAGAATTTCTTTGTTTCATGTGTGAACCTTTTTTGAGTTTATAAGAGTTAAGCATATTCTATGAAAATGAGAATATCGAAAGGAGAATTAATATTTTAAGTATGTAAAAATTAAAAAAAAAGGAGGAAGAAGAAAAATTAATATTTACAACTGTATGAATTAACCTTTATGAGGATACAGATATTCGATGTTTTGAAGTATGAAAATAGTAATTTGTTAGATATGAGTACTATGAGTACTTTTTAAATTTGTTTATGTGGCAATCGATGCTTGAA
>BMAW01013454.1:567470-578996 GCA_019974015.1 Nephila pilipes
TAAGAATTAAAATATATATAATATAAATAAGAATTAAAATATATATATAATAAATAAGAATTAGAATATATAGAAATAGAATAAATCAATCGTCAGAATATCAATGAGATCCCCTTTCATAGTAGGGTTACCACAAAAACAAGATTTTTACGATTTTACGACTTTTTCTGGATGGGTTACCAAATTGGCAATTTATCGCCTTTTTGAATTTTTCCCAACCGCCAAGAAGTACGCTAATTTAAGATCCACCCCTAAAAAGAAATCAATTACTTAGTTTACGCTCTCTCTTTTTTTTCAATTATATCTCAAAGGAGTTTAAAAATTTACATACTAGTTGCATTGAAGTTCTTCCATGAATGACCACACTTTTCTTGCCATGGAAAACCTACATGCATATAAAATACTAATGAAGATATGAAAGCTCCAGTTCCAGAAGCTACTACGTAGGTGTAAGTAGAATGCAGAAAACAAGTTGAGAGAGGAAGTAAAATAATAAAAATAAATGAAATCAATTCATCAAATAGAAAATACATGTTATGTTTTCGAAATGCGTACAATTCCCCCCATCATCCGATTACGGATTCAAAAACAATCACATACTATTTTCGTTGCCACTTTTTCGAAAGGTACCGAATATTCAACCTTTCCTTATTAGTTGAATATTTGGCAACAACAACATTAATGAAATGCTTTGTTAAAGAGAGGGCGATTGCTCGCGTGGAAAGAGGGGAAGGAAACGGGGGATAGCAGTAGAAGAGAGGGAAATAACAATTAGCGACTACTATTATATCAGGGAACTTACCCTCTCGGGCTTCTATCCCCTGTGAAATGGCTATTAATATTTGGTGAACTGAATTGCAGTTTTACACTTGCCCAGAAGTTAAGGATTTATTATTGATAAGTTATGTTAAAATTACTGTGCAATAGCTTTGTAAAAAGTTAAATTAAAGATTAGAAAATACATTAAAAATAAAGTTTAAAATAATGCTGCTTAGGTTATAAATTATTGTAAAATATCACAAGTTATTAAAACTAGGTGAATAAGACAATTTGAAAGTTGAAGTGCTTTGGTAGGCTTAGTATATTGCAGCAGAAGTCTATTGAGTTCCTGCTTGGTTGCTCGGTCTGGCCGCAGTGAGAGCGCGGTCTGTGATTGGCTGATGGTAATGTATGTTAATTCTGTTTATATGGGTGGGTGTGTATGGGTGTAAGTTGTGTGTGTGACTAGGAATAACTATGGTGTTGCTTTAAGAGTGACATATATGTTATAAAATTAATGGGGATCCTTCAGTTTACGGGGTTGAAGATTTTTCCCCGCCAAATCCTAATTTCTAGTTAAAGGCTGATCGCCAAGGCGTTGTCCTTGGGAGAAACCAGTTTGTAGCAACCTTTCGCGGGACAAACTCTCTGCGTAGTAATACATTGTTTTTTCTGGACATTACCATCATTCAAACGATCTTGTTTTCTGAAAAGTGTTATCGTCTAAACTGCGCTCCAGCCATCTTCTTGTTCTTCATATGAGTTTCCTTTGATTTTTTTAAATAAGCCTTTATTACAGTGAACCGCTCGAAAAATATTTTTAAAGAAATGCTTACCCATTTGAAGAAATAAATTAATTATGTAATAAAAGTAAATAGAAATTAGGTTGAAGTAATTTGTTTCGAATAGAAAAAAATTAATTAAAGTTTGTAAAAATTTGGGTGACTTTTACTATCGTAAGTACTGGAAAAGATAGTTGTTTAAGAATCAAGATTACAAGTCATTTTTAAGTAATTTCCAAAATTTCTTAATGTCTAAAATCTGTTTTTTTTTATTATTAATTATGAAATATTCTTAAAGAATTGCTTACCAATTTGAAGAATTAAATTAATTATGTAATAAAAGTAAATAGAAGTTAGGTTAAAGTAATTTGATTCGAACAGAAATAAATTAAAGTTAGTAAAAATTTGAATGATTTTTGTTATTACCGTAAGTACTAGAATAGATTGTTGCTTAAGAATCAAGATTATAAGTCATTTAAGTAATTTTTTATTATCTAAAATCTGTTTTTATTATTAACAATGAAATTACTTTTTTCTTGCTTATCATTTAATTACTGAAAAAATTAGCCTTGTATTCTTCGGAAGGATCAAATATTCTACTAAATTTTGTTTAATTGTATTTATTTGCAACTGATTTAATGTATAACATCTAATCTCTTGAACAATTAAAAAACAACAACTAGAATTAATAGTGAAAGATGTTATTTTAAAGTAAATATAACAAAGTACATTGTCTTAACTCAAATTCTTCCATTTTTTTTCACTACTTATAAATTTTCAGAAAAAAAAAGTGACTTAAAATAAAGGAAAAAATATTTGCCGGAAGAATTATCTTTAGTGAACAGCATTGGGAAATTATTTTGCTGCTGAAATCCATCAAACGATAATGTTGAAAATAACTCGCTTATTATAAACTCGGAAGTTCTTAACTATCGAAAAAGAGCTCAACTCGTTGTAGATAGGATTTTTCGAAAGGGGCGATGGAGAACTGTTTTATCAGAACCATTCACAAAGCCAGCAATGGAAATGTAATCAAGAAATATTTTACTACCCATTTATCCAACGAATGTAAAAAAAAAAGGCTATTGGGTTCTATTTAACTCACGTTTCCGTGTCAAAAATTTAATATTCTTTTTTAACAAATTAAGTACATTTCATTAGTATTATTTACTAGCCACCTAAGGGGCTATTGTTTTAGGTGGAGCGTTTTGGCGTACCAGATCACTTTTCAATTTTTAATCATTTGCTTCAATTTTAATTACATTTAGCTTAAATATATTCAATTTAATAATTTATCGTTTCCTTTAATTTTAATATTGGAAAAGTTTACTATTGTCCATTTCTCGATATTTCTTCATTTACTTTAATTCTTATATTTAATTGAGTAATTTAAAAACAAGTATAAAAAAAGCACACCTTGAGTGACTAAATCTGTCCTTTGCAAAACTTTGCATTGAACTTTTTTTTTATTTTATTTATAGGAGATGTTGAGATTAATATTTTTAATACACTAATATCTCTAGAAATTACTTCAAAGTTTAAAGTATCGTTACATGGTTTCTTTTTTATAGTATCAAATTAAAAATTATTAGAAAAATACTTAGAAAAGGTTAAGATCCTTAAATCTGAAAAAAATTACATATTTAAATTAATTTGTAATGATCAATATTTAAATAAAAAATTTATTTGTCATGTAACAATTTTATATATATGTATACATTTTACAATAAAAAAGCGTAATAGTTTTTACTCCTACCTGTAAAAATTACTAAACTTAGTCTCTTTTTTTAATTAATTATAATTATTTGACAGAGAACGGCTACAATTTTCAATCTTATTACTAAAAAAAATGCAAATACGTACACCCATTTAGCTGAATAATATATCTCTCCTCGTGCATTCCTGTTAATAAAAAATTATTTTCAAAGCTTATAAATTCTGATATCAGATTATATACAAAAAAGAACAGAAAAATTCAATTAATATAGCATTTTACATGTAGAACTTAGCAAACAATAAAACAAGTAAAAAAATATTGATCTGTTCTCTAAGATATTCTTGTTTGAAATTTTAATGAATTAATAAACTCATTTAAGTATCTCAAAATCAAATTTTTGTATTACTTATTTTTATATAGTAAACGAGACGTACGAGCATTAAAATATGTTGTTAGGTTAAAAAATACATTAATCAATTAAATTGTTCAAATTTAATAAAGTAACTATAGTAAATGTATTAAATAAACATTACAACCACAGATAAAAAGGTTAAATGTTTACTCCTTGGGCTGTCAAATGAATGTCATTATTCAACTTTCCTTACATTATGAAAATTTAAAAGACATTTCACAAGCAAAATGATGAAATCTAACTAGTAGTAGAGAATAATATTTATTCAATAGAAAAACACTTATTGGAAAAAGAAATTTAAAAAAAAATTAATTTCCCTTTAGAGTTCCGTTACGTAAGGGCTCTTGACACTAGACTTTATAACTTTGAGTCATGGTTAGATGAAACACCCAGCTGGTATCCTAACTTGAATTTCCCTATCTTCCACACAATTCCACTTAATGACTTTGAGATTTCATTTCGTTTCATATACAGTAATCATCAGGATTGCACCCACGACTGATCGCGGCCCTAGAAAGAGACAAAAGTTATAAAATAAATATTATAATACAAGACGAAAGTAATGTGAAAATCAAACATTTAAAATTGTTCAGTAGAATGTAGATTTTTATTCAGAAAAGTTTCTTATATAAACCAATAGGGAGATATAAAACCTATTTTGAAATTACATATTAGAAAGTTGAAAATGAAGTTAACTAATTTTAAAACATTAATTAATTATTGTAGAAAGGAGCAGGTTTTCTTTGAATAAATGGAATCCAGAATCAAACACATAAAAGGTATTTATGAAATGTCAATTTCATACGAATTGAGTAACTTAATCAACCATTTGATTCCATGCTTGTTATTTCACTAAATATCAACAGATTTAGAAATTTACATCGTTTTTCATATAGTGGTTTGAAAACAAATAGTTCATAAAATCAATACATAAATTATCTTTCTTGTTGAAAATAATTTTACAAAAAAAAAAAAAAAAAAAAAAAATGGTATCCTTAAATTTATGAATGCAGAATTTTGTTGGGAATGTAATGGCTATTCTCAAAATTTCAATTTATGCTATTATTAACAAAGCTTAACAAAATATTTGTTCTTTGAATGAAACAGCAATATGAAATATCGGAATAAATTCTAATTACTAGTACTAATAATAAATTTAATTCTAAAAACTATTATTTTTTAAAGAGGAGCTGTTGAAAATGAACATCATTCAACATAAATAGGTTATAAAAATCCAGATATAATTATATTAAAAGTACTTAAATAATACAATGGCTTTTAGCATTTGCTTTGTACTTTGCAATGCGATTTTTTTAATATGATATACATGTTTTAATTTTTAAATCAACACATTCAATGTTTCCTTAAAAAATTTCTGTAAAACGACTAAATGTTGCATGTAACCTGTAACCACGCAGGCCTTTAAAACAGCACAATTTAGAAAAAATTAAATAAATATTCGAATGACACAAATGAAATGGTAATAAAATTTTTAAATAATTTTTGAAAGTATAACTAATCATTAATTACTTGAAAATAAGTCAGTAATCTTAAAATTCAAACATGAAAAAGTAGCTTTTATGTGAAAAAATGTATCCGTTTGATGATTAAAAATAGGTTTTTACTTTAAGTATATTCTCCTCTCTAAAATAAGAGGAGGGGTTGGATGAGTGATAAGGTAACTCCAAAAATTATTTACATGAAGTATTAAAATAATAAACCCTTTTTTACTGATATTGAATGAAAACCAGTGCAAAAAAGTTCTCTGTATTATAAAAATTTAATGTTTAAAAAAATGAGATCATACCGAGAATATATTCCGAGTGCAACTTGGGTCATGGTTTGCATTTTACATCCTCTTCGTTAAATATATTTTATCTAGTAGAATTTTGTCTTGCCTGCAACACTTTATACTTTAATTAACAAAATATATTCCCATAGACAGTGGACATATAAGATTTAATATAATACTAACCTAGAAGGCAGTCGTGATGAAATGTGATTGTTTCAGTCACTTTTCTCATCGTCTTTTTAAAGCCGTTGAGAGCATTTATACATTTTTACACAAATTTGCGTAAATTGTTTATAAAAAATATTTTTGGGGGTAACAAAATTCAATATGAATTAGCTATTATAATATGCGTTTATATCCCACACATCAAAACAAGGTCACTAATATCTACTATGCTCCACTGTCGAAATTTTCGAAAGGATACATTCATTATACAGCCAATTCCGAGGACTGAAACCTCTCCTCCTCGCTCTCGTCCAGACGAAAACTCGGCCGTCGCCTTCGGCGACTTTTTTGTGGCTTTTCTTTTCATATTATATTACTCATACCGAGTAAAAGAAATCCCAGATTTCTGTAAACTCGAAATAAATACATTGCCAAGTTTGTATGATACAGCCGTATGACTTCGAAGAAATCCAAGTTTTTAGAAGGCATCCCGCCCAGCAGAGCTTTGACCATTCAAACATTCTTTTCATTCAAGCTGACAAAGCTTGGTGACCTTGTCTTTGCAACGAATGACCTTACGACTTTCCACCGGACCCTGATTTCTTATCAGAAGGGCAAATCTGAAGGGCTTCTCTATCGGGGATCTATGCAAATTTTTCCCAACACTTTCAAAGAATAGCTCGCACACAGTTTGGAGGGTAGAGATCAAAAATAAATCACGAGTGTTTTTTCGCATTTAGGAAATTTAGATATATTACTCACACAAAAAGTTTATATTTATTCTAGAAAGTAATAAAATTGTTATTGATTAAACCATTTACATTATGGATTGCCCTATTTCAAAACACATAACATATTTACTAAGGAAGTTTTGGATTTAAATTGATCGTAGCATATCGCTAATTTGTCGATTTTTTAATATAAGATTGTTTTGATAAAAAAAACAAAATATGCAGATACATACACCATCCTCATAATTATTGTTTCCATTAAGCTTATTGTTGTATTCTTGTAGCTGATTATATTCTGTTTATATAATTACTGCATTATTTTTATGCAGTGTATTTCATTTGAAGTACTCTTGTTATTTACAATGAATGAAAAACTTCTTTATTGAGCTACTTTTAGTTCTTCATTTTCTTTTTTATCGAAAATAATTATTCTTATAACTCAATGTAGCATTAACGTAATTAATTTTTTTCCCTGGATAAATGATATTAAAATATATTACTATCTTTGAGTGTACATATTTGATTTGATACCTGTTTGTAAAGTGTGTGATAAAATTATAAGTAAGATGTTTCTTTGAGCATAGTATTCAGCAAAAATGTTTGGTAAAAATTTGCTTAACATATATTGCTTGTTATATTCTTTATACACAAGTTTTATATATTTTTCTGCATATTTTAACAATATAAATATATGAGCAATCTCTCTCTCATACTTCTTTCTTTATTTTCAATGATATAAACCTTCTTACACCTTTCTTAAATTTACTTTTAATCTTGACACTGTGAATTATACATTATATTGGCTTGAGTCCCTCATAATAGTATGAATTTTAATCTACTTTATATAGCTTATTGAAATTACATAGTAATAGTTATGTAGCAATTAAATCATGAAATGCTCATGCAATAAGATTATTTCATTTGCAGTATATTTAATTACTTATTGTAATTAAATGTAAATTAATGAATAAAAGCTAATTACCTTGGTTTGGTTTTATTAACGTTGCACTACAAGAACACGAGAACTATTGGCGAAGGACCTCATAATTTTGTACCTCGGTCAAGTGACGAGAACGACACCCGAGCTGGCACCCCTTCCTAACTTCCACTCCATGCCACACTTAAAAATAGTTCAGTTCAATATTTCTATTATCAATTAGAACTATGAAACTACTTTAAAATTTATTTGTAAATTATAATGCAATTAGCGAATAATTTACACACAAGTAAGGATCCGAAATTTGTTTGAACAGTACAGAAACTTATTGAAATTATTTACTAATATTAGGATAATTGATGGACAATTTTTGTGATTTTACATAAGCACAAAATTTCAATTTATGTTCCAGTGCATTACCTAAATTTAGAAAGAAAGTGTGCTTTAATTATTACACTGACAAATGGTGTCTTTTAACAAAATTGAGCTGAGCTATTTTGTAAAATTATAAGAAAATGATTATGTTCGCCATGGACACACATAAAATATGCTGATTTTAAAAAAGATTTGGAATTGTAAATGCGTGCCCGTCGTGAAAAATTAATAGCAAAGAAAAAGAATCCAAAAATTTTAAAGGTGAATGAATTAATATGGTACACTCTGTGAAAGAAAGTTAAAATAATGCGCTAAATAATACAGCGGGAACTATGAAAGAGATTTGTCATAAATTTATAAAAGTCCTAAAATTAAAATAAGGTGATATAATTTTTTTTTTTAAATATTATGTCTTTTTTAGGGTAATGTTTCCTCATTACTTTGCATGAATAAGTAATTCAAAAATGGAAGAAATTTATTTTGAAACAGCATTCACTTCATCCTTGTTTGATAATTTCTTTACATAATAGCGGTGAAAAAATAAATCTTTATCAAAAGTTTTAATTACTTCGCAAAATAATATATCCGCAAGAAAAAAAGAATATTTGTGGTTATACTCTAATAACAGTACTCGAAAGAGGAAAGAGGGAATTTTCTTTTTTACAAAATTTTAGCATATACTGAATGAAGTAAGTATTAGAAAATGTAACATACTATACTCAGTAAAATAAATGTTGAATTTATTCGAACTGATCAAAATTATTAAATTTTTTTTAAAAACATGAGCTGTTATACACAGTAGCTTATTTGTATGTTAACAACAGTTTATTTCATGTATTTCTCTTTGTTTGTATTCATTTATGAAATGCTTGAAAATATTTTAAGACTTTTTAATTGATATTCAAATATTGATATGCCTTTTAAGAATTGAGAGAAATTGAAAATTAAAACAGAAACAATCTATACCTACATCCCCTCCCTCCTTTTTCTTCTACAATCTTTAAACAAGTTTTATACGTGAAATGAATTTTAAACACAAAAATACACATACAAAGGGAAATGAGATAATTGCTTCAGGGGCAATATTTTGTCAAATGTCTGTATTCATTATCGATTTCGTATGATTATACATCATTCTCGATTTTATTAACGTTATACGTCTACCGTCAATTTCTTCTTACAAAATCGTCGTGGTGTCCAGCTTATACCCATAAACCTAAAATTTTAAATATATGTTTGGGATTCAAATTTTTGACAGTGTGTTTAGTCTTTTAAAAATTATAAATCAATAATTATATACTTTAAGTTCGAAAGCTGTATCTAATATCTTGAAGTTTTATTACCAATTTGATTTTTAATCAGCTTTACAATACAAACATTTTTCTATTAAATTATCAGTAATATATTAATTAAAAATAAAAGTAGAAATTTAAATATACTTAACATAATTATAAATGGTTAAAATGTCCTGATTACAACAATAAAATTGAGAAAATGTAAATATGAATCTGTATTGTGTATGTTGTTTTTGAAAATGCTTTAAACATCAATCCTAATCAACGACATTCGTGTAAGGAATAGTATACAGTTTGCATTTACAATCAAATGACGTGTTGATTCAAATATTACTAACTTGAATTGAAGGTAAAGAGAATAAAATTATTTAAAAATAGTTAAAGACATTTTGCAAATGCTTAATCAAATACATTCTTTGTCAAATTTGACATTTGAAATTTAAAAATTACTAAAAGAAACAAAATAATAAAAGTTTACATCATCTTATTAAAAATGTCGTTGAAAAATGCAAACCATTTGTATAAATTTACATGTGGAAATTCTATTCAAAGGAATTGAATGGAGTTGAAAGAGAAGAACGAAATGAAATGTAGTATTATTTCATCTAAAATGCCCCAAAATTAAATGAAGTAAGATTATTGAATTTGCTCGTGGAATTAACATCACAAATGAAATCGTTTTTCAATTTTTCTATTAATTTCATATTTGAAACAGTTATGAAATAAATAACTACTTTAGAATTAAAAACAAAGAAGGAGAGAGGAAAATAAAACTTCACCTCGTAGAAATTCAGTCTACATTTTTGTTACTATTCTCACAAATTGATAAAATTGATTGAAAGTTGGTGAAGTTTATAGCGCAAGAGCCAACACGGCTATACAGCAAAAAGGTGTAATCCATGTTTGAAAAATAAAATTGTTAATGTTAATGTTTAAAAATGGGGAAAGTAAAATTGGCTGACAAGAAGGGGAGTCGAAACATTGCTATCGCATCCCTGGGCGCGTCACCATGTTTACACAGAGAAAAGAACACTACGGTACCCAGAGGTGGTGAAACACAAATTGATAAGCTCTATGGCTTTTCACAGATTAAATAATATGTCTACACTTTAATAATTATAAACCGCTTCAATTAATAAAATTGTAAAGTCTATATAATGGAATGTAAAATATATCCTTTCCGCGTGGCATGACACCTCCTCATCAAAGCATAAAATGTCCTTACATTTTAATTTTCCTTAACAGTATTTAAAATATTCACTAAGAGTGTTGTAAAATTTTTAAAAGAAAAGAGCTAAAACGGCGTAAAGAACGTATTTTTAAAGAAATGTAATAAATATAGAAGATAATCTGTATATGAACTTTTTATTTCTAGGTAGTAGAATTCGAATCTGACAAAGACCATTTCAAAAATGCAATTAATACAAAACATAATTGCATTTGATCCTTATATATATCCCTCTCATATATGAGATAGATGGTATTTAAAATAATATGAATGATAAAATATACCGGCATTTTGAACTTTTTATAAGAATGGCTCTGAATTTCAGTCAATTATAAATATGTTTTGAATTTGAAAATGTATTTGGAACTTTATATATGAGGAGAATGCATTTTTGTAAATACGATCAATTACAAATATAATTTGTAGATGGACTTAAAAATAGATAATGTATTTTTAAATGAACAAAGTTACAAAATATATTCTTGTATTTGGAACTTTTTATCTGAGAGACGTATTTTTGTAAATGATGAATAAAATATCTAACTTTATTTGGAGCTTTTTAATAGAAAGTGAATTGAAATACTATCAATATAAGAAAATATATTATAATTTTTATGTAGTGTCTGAAAACAGATACAAGAATTCAATTTTAAAATACAGTTATTATAAAAGGTAATGGTTAGACTTTTATAGAAGTGAGGAAAGCCGAATTACTCAGGCATTTCTAGATCTTCCACTATGGTGTGTGACGTAACGACAATTGACAATTGTTTGAATGTAAATTGCTCGGTTTATGATTTTGGCACGTTTCGAAAACCAACCCCTATGAAGATTCCTGATTTTCAATACTCAAAGTACTAGAATAAGTAATTTTTATCCTTAACATTGAAAACAAAATAAATAAAGAAAGCTTTCGACGTAAATTTATAATGATATATTATTTCTCGTTATAAGCCTCCAAAAATGAAAGCAATGATTTCAATATCCCAAAATTGATTGTACCTTTCGTAGCTTTAATGCGAAAATCTATAAATTCAATAATCATGAAATAAAGACTATTTGTAATTTTCATTTTCGAACGAAATGCTAAATTGACAGCAAATTTCTGAATCTAAAAAGGATATGAAATATTTTAATATACAAAAATGTAATAAAAGTGCACGCAAAATACTAAGTATTTATAAAATATAATATATTAATTATCAGAATAACTTAGAAACATTTTATGATGAAATATTTATAAACGCACCATAAAAGAATACAAAAGTGAACTGACTTGACAATGCCTGAAAGATAACAATGTGAGAGCCGTAACTGAACGAAGTACAATGAT
>BMAW01013457.1:0-11492 GCA_019974015.1 Nephila pilipes
TGAACCTGGGAGATCAGGAGAGGGAAATGATCACTATTATAGAGATCATTTAGAACCTCTAAATTCAGCGACGGTAGCAGTGTCGGTGAACAAATGGCTAGATCAAGGGAATGAAATGTCCTAGTGGGAGCATGGAAATACGTTTTCTCGTCGGTGTTCAGCAGACAGAGAGTGTGATCAGAGATCAATCGCTCGATCTGCCGACCGCGAGAATTTGTACCATCATACCCCCACTGAGGGCTGTGTCCATTAAAATCACCAAGCAGAAGGAAGGGAGCTGGTAACTGATCGACTAGTCGGTCTAAATCCATTTGTGACACTACATCGTTAGGTGGCAGGTAAATGCAGCAGACTGTGATTAATGTGCGAGTGTGAATTCGCACAGCCACAGCCTGCAACGATGTGGTCAGTGTAACGACGTTATGAGGACAGTTCTGGGATGCCAGGATGCAAACACCTCCAGAAGAAGGTGATGCGACATCAACATCCCGTCGTACACAATGATATCCACGCACGCGGGTTGTCATATTACTCTTCAGAAAAAATTCCTGAAGAGCAACACAGACAGGTTGGTGCGTAGATAGTATGGATTTGAGATCCTCTAGTCTGGGTCGTAAACCACGGCAGTTCCAGGAAACAAAAGCCATTAAATGGGCGCACTGGAAGTGGAAGGTCCCATGGAGTCATAATCTTCAGGTGATGGGTGCAAAACCACCGCATCCCCGTCAATGACTCTAGTTTTTTTGCGAGGAACGCTGTTCTTCCCCGAAAGTTTTAATTTTTGCCTCTGCATAGCCTTTGAACTGGCCAATGGCCTAGTCTGAATAGCTCTTGCAGAGGAAGGGTTTTTTTTGAATAATTAAAGTTTTCTTAGTTTGCAGAGCCTTAGAGTTAGGTAATGTAGTCTTATTTTTTGTTTGCGGTTTCTTAGAAGTAGTAACAGGTTCAGGAAATTGGGTGGACTTGGATATTTTCGTAGTCTGGGTTGCCGTAGCGTAGCTTTTCCCCTGTACTGGGGTACGGGAAGCTACTACGCGGCGAGCCTCGGGATATGATAAATTCTGCAGTGTCTTCACCGTAGATATTTCTTTTTCCTCGGTCCATTTCGGGCAAGAACGAGAGTATGCAGGGTGGTTGCCCTGACAGTTGACGCATTTTTCTGCAGCGTTACAGGAAGCACTTTCGTGTCCTGTTGCTGTACAGCGAGCGCACGTCAACTGTCCCCTACACGCGTTCTTGGAATGGCCATATCGTTGGCAATTGAAACATCTCAGTGGGTTTGGAATATATGGTCGGACGGAGAGTCGCAGATATGCGGCCTGAACTGTTTGTGGCAGGGTAGGAGTCGAAAAGGTCAAGATGAGGTGCTGGGTGTTAAGCACCTTACCATCTCTTCTAATCGTGATCCTCCGGACACCACAAACCAGCTGGTCCTGCAAATTCTCCAAAATCTCTTCCTCCGACACGTTTTCCAAATCCCTTGAGGATACCACGCCACGAGAGTAATTCAGGTTTCTATGTGGTGAAGTCACTACAGGATAAGGTCCCAATGTCTTCATACTCATTACAAGTTGAGCTTGCTTTGAGTTTGAGACTTCGATCAATAGGTCCCCAGAACGTAGTTTTTTAATATCTTTTACAGTCCCTACCATACCCTGTATTCCCTTTTGAATCAAAAAGGGAGATATGATAGAGAAAGTATCAGTCTCTCTTTTTATCAAGAAGAATCTGAAGTTTGTATTTTCGGAACTTTTATCTATTATATTTATATTTTCATTTTCTGCATGACGTTCAACGCGGTCAGCCCATGATTCATTTTGCGAATTTAAAGAGTTTTTAATAGCTTTGGGAGCCAAAATCTTATTTCCTTTATTTGTCGCCATATTTGCCTTAGAGAGAAAAAAATTTTACGGAAAGAATTCTAGTTCGATGGGTCCCCGCCAGACCCATCTCCCCACCCTTTCCTAACGCGGAAACGAGTAACCGACGGAGAGATTCGTTTCAGCCGGACAATGCGACCTGCCCCATTACGTGCCCAGGCAGAGGCACAGATCCAAGGCCGAAGCCAAGGAGGATTTCTCGTAATGGGAGGGAGGTCACACCATCCAGCCACACGCAACCAAGGCTCTCCCTCTGGGAACATTTTGAGGATGACGTTCCGAAACTGTAACCGACGGCGCACGCAACTCCTCTCCTCGCACACCCTTCCCCAACCAGGGCCTATTCCAATCACGCCCATGCGGTCTCCCACTAGGTACCTCCGCATGGGGGGTACTGGGGCCCCGTATTGCCAGAGCTAGGCATGCAGGAAATCGGCATTGATACGCCGCCGGCCTTTTAGTGTTTTAGTAGAGACACCACAATTATTTTTTTTTTTTAATATTTTTATTCATTTTTTTTATTTTTATATATTTTTTTAAAGACAAGAGTTACACAAACACTAATAAGAAAAGAAACAATGTTAGTTTAAACTGTTTTCCGCTTGATATTATAAAATATCAAGCGGAAAACCCCCCAAAGCAAAACACATGACAGGAAAAAAAGAGGGGGGAGAAGAAGAGGAAAACAAAGATCACTGAGGTACCTCGGGGTTGTGAAGCCCGTACTCATCTCAGGTAGATGAGCCCCCTGAGGGATTGCAAGCAACATATAGACTCTGAATAGGAGATGATCTGTAAGCTCCCGAACATAGTCGTAAAGCAATATGATGAACAGTGTTTAATTTACATAAAATAGATTTTCTTGCCGAACCGTATGTCTCGCAGCCGTAATCCAATTTTGATCTGATAAGGGCATGGTACAATTTCAAAAGACAAATGCGATCGGAACCCCATGAAGTGTGAGCCAAAACTTTTAAAATATTCATGGATTTATCGCATCGTTTCCAAAGTTGCAAAATATAAGAGCGAAAAGTGAGTTTCATGTCAAACATTAATCCTAAGAATTTGAATTCGTCAACTACGTTAATTAAAATATTGTTGCAATAAATTTCGGGATCAGGATGAAGTCTCCTTTGTCTGACTAAAACCGCGTGCGTGCATTTCTGTAGAGAGAAGCAGAAGCCATTTTCATTTGTTCATTTTGTTATTTTATTAATAGCCTGTTGAAGTTGTCTTTCGATAGAAAACATTTCTTTGCCCATGCAAGAAATTTGCAGGTCGTCTACGTATAAAAGAGTTTTAACAGATGGAGGGATGTTAGAAACTATATTATTAATTTTTATAATAAAAAGAGTAACACTTAAAACACTTCCCTGAGGCACCCCTTCTTCTTGAGTAAAAACATCCGATAGAATTGATCCCACTTTAACTTTAAAAAATCTATGTTCTAAAAAGTTTTGAATAAAAGTTGGCAGGTTTCTCCTCAAGTCATAATTGTATAAATCCCTCAGAATACCATATCTCCATGTGCGGTAATACGCCTTTTCGATATCAAAAAATACAGAAACTAGGTGTTTGTTCTGGACAAACGCATCCCTTATTTGTGTTTCCAAAGCGACTAGGTTATCAATAGTAGACCTGTGACGCCTGAAGCCGCTTTGGAAAGGCGAAAAAATACAATATTTTTCTAAGATGAACATGAGCCTGGTGTTTACCATTTTTTGTAGTATTTTACATAGACAGCTATGGGTCGGTAATTTGTTGGATCTGTAGGATCTTTTCCCGGTTTTAAAATTGGAATGATGATAGCCTGCTTCCATGAATGAGGAAATTTATATTCTCTCCAGTTCCTGTTATAAAATTTTAAAAGGTTGATTAATGAGTTGCATGATAGATGTTTTATGAGATGTTATGTGATATTATCTGGTCTTGGGGATGAGTTGTGCGTATGAGAAAGAGCATTCACCAGTTCATGAAAAGTAAAATCATTATTGTATGACAAATTGTGTCTCGTTATAAAATTGATTTTCTTTTTTTCAGCTGCAGTTTTTAGTTTCTTAAAGTTGTCCGGGTAATTATTAGAACTAGAAATATGGGACAGTGAGTGAGTGAGTGAGTGCGAATTTTAATAGCGCAAAAGCGACATATGGCTATGCTGCGCCAAACAAGGTGAAGGGAGAAGAAATAACATGAAATACAAATCACGTATTGAAAATACAATTATGTTAAATCAAGTAAAAGCTAAAAATATTTCAGTAAAATTTAACAGCTTAAAAATAGAAAAATTTAAATTTATTACACAAGGCTTAAAATAGTAAAAGAAATTGTATGTAAAAACTAAGCATAATCAATGACAAACATTATTTTCGGTTAAGTTGCTTAGCACGCTTTAAATGGAGAGATGTTTCCGTTTCGTCCGCAGCATCATTCAACCAAGAATCATCGATGTCATATAAAATCATGTCATCGTCGTCAAGGGTAGGTGTGATAGAACCTTTTTTGGGTGCATGTGGATTCATCGTAATTGCAATCTGGGGTTTAGTACCTATTGTGGGATGCGAGACATTTTTATAAATTATTTTTTCTCTGCGCTTATTTTGAGATCTATGTTTTAGAGCTTTATCAGGTAAGGAAAGGGAATGCTTAGATTTAGAAGGTTTGGATATAGTTTTTTTAGTTAACGGTAGACTACGAACCTGTGCGGAAGTTGTCGATGTGGAGACAGTATTAATGGAAGAAGAGGAAGGCAATGGGACGGAGGAAAGAGATAAAGGTTTCAATATCTGTAAAGGAGGACATAAGACTTTAGTAATGTTTAGGTCAGTTTGGGTGGAAGCACAGAGAGAAGATTTTGCAGCTTGGGCATAAGAATGAGAAACTTGTGAGACTATTTGCTTACGTGCTTCGATATAAGAGATGTTTTGAATTGTTTTTATTTCCTGTATTCTTTTTTCAATTGTCCATTTCGGACATAATTTTGAATCAGATGGGTGAGACTGTTGACAATTAACACATCTAGGCTCCAGAAGGCAATCCGTGGAAGAATGTCCAACGGACGCACATCTAGAGCATGTTAATTGCCTTCTGCATGCTGCATTTGAATGATTGAACCTCTGACACTGAAATCAGCGCAGAGGATTCGGAATATATGGGCGTACGTGACAGTTCAGATATCTTGCTTTTATTGTAGTGGGGCAGTTGAGGGCTATCGAATGTTAATATCAAGTGTTTTGTCGGAAAGGAAGAGTTCTCTCTCTTAACTATTATTCTTCTGTCTTGAGTGACACCTTGATCGGAGAATCCTTCAAGGATATCCGCGTCAGAGGTGCACATCAAGTCAGGTTCAGAAATGACACCGCGACAGGAATTAAGCGACTTATGAGGAATGACTGTAAGGGGAAAATTTAAAAATGTTTTCGCAAGTAAAAATGATTTAGTTTGCAATGTGGACTTTGTTTCAATCAGTAAATCTCCTGAACGTAGTTTTTTAACTCTGATTTTGGATCTCCACCGATTCACCACCACCACCACCACCGATTGGACCACCCGTCTACAGCGAAGCATGGGCCAAAGGGAACGCAAAAGGTATCCCCAGGATCCCACTTTCCTCCTTACGGGACTCCGCACACGGCAAACATGTGGGTTGGCAAGCCAACAGAAAAAAAAAAAAAAGGAAAATGGAAAACAAAAACGGATATCAACAAACCTGAATAGAAGAAAAATATGACGAAGTAAACTTGAACAAAATATATCTGTTAAATGAAATTTATAAGCGTAAGAAACTGTGTTCTGGACGAAGAGGAAAGGAAAATGAAAGGAGAAAAGTTAAGACAAGCAGGAGTATCGAAAACAGAGAAAGATTGCTAGGGTATCCCGGGGGCGCGTCACCCATGTTTACCGAAGACAGTAAACCCCATGGGAAAGGAGAAGTTCACCCAGGTCCCTCGGGTTCGTGAAGCCCGTACTTACCTGAAGTAGGTAAGCCCCTGAGGGCGTCAAGTGACGAGGAAGACACTAGAGCTGGCAGCTCCCTCCTAACATCCGCACCAACGAGAGGACTTTGGGCCTCGACAGATTTAACGTGCATCAACCCCGGCTACACGACGGGTCTTTGGCAGCCAAGAATCGAACTCGCGACTGAACGAAACCCGCCGGCCACGAATCTGAAGCCATGACCACTAGGCTACCACGGCCTGTATAAAGGGGAATGAAAAGGTGGTATGAAAGGATGAAATTCGTAAAAGGCGGTATTAACCAATTTGAAAAATCGTTATTCGATTAATAAAACCTTTGAAAGAGTTGGAAGAGATCGAAAAGTATTTAAACTCTTAAAATTTTACAAGATCGATGAAGCTATATTGAATCGGTAAAAATGATAAGAGACAAGAACATGCTTACGAATGGGGTTATTAGTAAGAATATAGAGACTAAACATAACTGCAAGAAATTTGTTCTTACGTATAGGTACCTTTTAAAAGTAAATTTCAATGACCAATCTGGAATTGTATATCAATATTTCTATACACAGGGCTTGAAAACATTTTTAATACAGGGCATTTAATAAGAAATAGAGACTATAAAACTATTATTTGTTCTCATTTTTTTCATTCCCAGTAAATTTTTCCAGCTTCAATACACTTGTATCAGCGATTTTATGATGGTTCCAATTCTTTTTTCCAGACCACTTCCCGGAATCGCCTCTTAAATACATGTCAGCGGTGTTTGTATTTTCGAAATAACATCTTTTCAAATTTTTTTTTAAAATTTTTAGAAAAAAGGAGTAAATGTGTGCACGGTGGTAAATGGAGCAAATATGGAGGTTTATTCAACAAACAGAAATTACTTTAAGGTATCCGTACACCTTCGAAAAAAATTTTTTGAAATACATTGATATTTGTTATAAAAATACTTTTTTATGCTAAAATATAACCTAAAACTATGAAAAACACATTTAATAATTTGCTTTTAAATCAAAAAAAAAATTTTGGAGTGAAAAACATAGTGAAAATAGTACATAAATTGATTATTAGAATAACGCTCATAACTCAAAAGTAAACAAAAATATCATTATTCTGTAACTTTTATCTTATTCATCATAACATTTTTTGGGGCTGGTACTACTTTCATGATGAAAATCTTATTACAATAATTTTTATTGTGTTTCGAGTCAAATAACATCGCCGGACTTTTTTTCATTCATCTGTTTTAAATCTGTCTGACTTGGTGGGGGAAACCCCCCACCATAATTTATTTGCTTTTTTACGACATATTGGCCTTTTACACCACATTTGATTTTTAACATTTTATCTTTTGTGTGTTTCTTGTGTTGGTCTTGTTCTTTTAATGCCGTTAAATGTTAATAGATTTTAACAAGTGTTTGGCGCAGCATAGCCTGCTTTGGCTCTTGCGCCATTAAAATCGACTGCCACTCACTCACTCACTCGAGTCAAATAACAATGAAAAATCATAAAAAAGTTACAACAATACATGATTTACACCTTTGTTACTAAAAATATATCAATTTTATAATCATGAAAGTGGTAGGGGTCCTTAAAAATGTATAAAGAAGACACTTGCAAAATTTCAATTAATTTGGTTCATAACTTTTTCTGATATCTACGTTGCCATATGTAAATATGTCAAGAAAACTCATTTTGAGAAAAATCAAAAACAAACTTTCAATTGCAATTTTTAATAATAAACATAATAAAATATATTTAAAATGCCCCTGATTTATATATAACACCTTCTTTGCTTTCTAATACATTAATTTTTTTTTCCTAAGAGCTCTGAGTATTTTTCGACGCTGCTTTACATTTGGTGTTGAATGACGTGCAGCATCAAAAATTCGACAACTGTCAAGGTGTTTGTAAGATTTTAAGGTAAAATAACCAGGCGTTACATTTAATTTCCTTAAAATTTCAACACAGCCCTTGTACCCATCATTAAACTGTATAACAGCATCCAATGCACCAGATTTTAAAATTTTAAGGCACACGAAAACCTCTTTCGGTACCCTCTGCCAAATTATGCCATTAAAACATTCATTGGCATTCTGTGTCTTACCATGAAGGCACTTTGACAGAAGTTCTTTAGAACACAGTTCTAAATATGTAGGTTTAATTAAATTTAATACATCATTGGATAAGCCATTATATTTTTCTTTGGGCTTTTTGCCGCATGACAGTGCTCGCTGATAATAACACCAGCTATCTTTCCCGATAGGGCACTGTCCATGCATGGGTTTCTTGCCACTCGATGCACAGTGGTACAAGGCCGCAATGACGTTCTGTTGAAGTTTGAGTAGATTGCCTATATTACTTCGAACAGCAATTCCATAGTAATTTTGCAATCTGTCAATAAACGAATCGGTAAGTTTACCTTTACCAGATAAACTTTTATTTTTGGATTTCAGTTTGCGCAATCTCGCACCTACACTTTTCTGAACATGCCCAATGCATTCCAGTTTAGTTACGCTATCTTTCCCATATGTGTCTTTCACGCTGATGAAGCCTTTAGAATCCCCGTCTCCATAATAGTGTGAATACTTCAAACCTCGTTTCACAATTGATCGTTTGAAGATCCTGTTTGCGCCAACAGCTTCCATCTTTAATGAGGAACCTTTAAAATTGCTTCGACACACATGATCTGCTTCAAGCGTCTCGGATACAATACCTTTAGGCATTTTCGAAAGCTTTCTGCAGGTCGGACAATATGATGACATTATTTCAATGTCCACTACTTTGCCAGTGTCGATTGACAAAGCAGCAACACACCCATTCATAGAAGGGTAACCTCTACGCTGCCATGCTCCATCGACAGAAACACCGTATTCAGCTAATTTATTTTTAGATGAATGAATATTCAAAACTTCCTTAGCTGCCTTTTGCATTGACAGTTCACTTACTTCTGAAATCACAGACATAAGTTTATTCTCATGGTTGGTGTATGCAGTTTTACTGAGCCTGGGTAAATTTAATGTTGCACATAATTTATATGCAGCAGAAAAACCTTTCCCAATTTGTCTCATGGCATAAACAAATCTTGCATTTATCTCAGGATAGTTTAATGTTTTCTTCGAGCTGGAAAATCCTGTGCAAAAGTCACAATGCTTACATTTTATTGCAAAACTTGAGCACAATCCATACCTCGAGTCTTCATGTAACAGCAAACCATCGTGGAAGCATTTGGGGCTACAAAGTTGTAAAATTGAGCATAGAAGGAGTTCTATGTCAATAATTCTGTTGCAGGTTAGCGGTTTATTTTCATATTCAGCAATTTCTTCATCTAGAATGGCAGAAAGGTTCAATTTTGAAGCACTGGCATTAGCAGTTACAGTACTATTTTTGCTATCATTTTTGGTAAAACCATTACCACGAAATTGTCTTTTTCTTTTAACACTAATTCTCCTTTTTGAATTTCCCATTTTAAACGAAAAAAATTGAGCTTTTCAACAATAAAAACAATCTTAATCAGAAACTTATAAGAATGAGAACAGAAACCAAAACAGATGTAAACAAACAATAACGACTCTCTTTTCTTGCCAGATTCAAGATAAAAATGTATTTAAAAACCTGTTGCCAAATGTATTTTCAAACATTCTGAAAATTCAGATTCATGTCTTAAAATTTATTTATTTTGTACCATTGTACATATAAAAGATATTTCGAAAAATGAGAATGTAAACAAACATTTCTTCGAACTTTCTGTCTGCAGAAATGCACTTCCGGTTTCAAAAATCAGCTAACGAGTAAAATTCAAATCCCTGTAACTTAAGTTCTAAATAAGGTATAAGCAAAATTCAAACACTATTAGAAAGAAAAAAGTTTAAAATTTAAACTGATGTTAAAATTAGAAAATCGAAAATTTTGACAAAAATGACGTTTTAAAGGTGTACGGATACCTTAAGCCAAAAATTTACAAACAATATTCGAAATGTGACTGGATGCATCATCACGCAACGCGTTTCCAAATGTTTTCACCCCGATATTTTGGAAGAATGCGACGAATTCTGGCGATCAATCGCTTCAAAATATTTAAATAAGACTCGCCAATAATTGTTTGTCTATAGTCGGAAGAAATATTTGAGGATATAATCTCTTTCTCTCAATGATTATAATGAGTAGTTTTGATTTTAGATGGGAATAATGCGTTTTTTGACTTCCAATCCACACATTGCCACTTTGCTTTAGGATCGTATTGGAAACGCCCCATTTCATCTCCTCTAGCAAACAATTCTAAGAATTCTGGACCATTTTTAACGGTTGAAATGATGCATTTTTAATGTGCAACTTCTCGCAGCACTACTCTTTTAGAACAGACTTCTGTATTGAATAAATATTCATGAAGAATAACTATCAATAAACCCGATTCAAAGTTTTTTTCATCATTCTCAGTGACGAGCAGCTATTGTTTGCAAAGAAATCACAAACTTTTTCAATAATCTCGGCGTGTTCTAGATAAACTTTTTCTTACGGTATGCTAGCTCATCTTTTCTAGTCAAACACTTTTGTGTCATAGAATAAACCTTTGATTTACGTAACATAAATCCCCATATGTTCGAGTTATGAATTTTTATGATTTCGAAGCAGTTTTATTAAATTTAACATCAAATTTAATTACAGCTTTTTGTTCAATCTAATCATTCATTATGAAATTCTTATACATTTCGAATGAAGGGTCGCATCTTTTTTGATAGTTTACACTATGTTCTATCAAATCATCTAGGTTTATTACGCATGCGCAATAACGCAGGTGATGCAACTGTAAACTGAAATTTAGTGTCCGGCTTAAACTTTGTATGACATCCTGAGTTTTTCGAATTTGTTCCAGAAACCTTCCATGTGAATATATAGAAGTTCGATTTCTTTTTATTTCTTTCAGTGAAATCTTATATATCACTTTGAATCAAGTGATTAAAAGGCGCCATCTAGTATAATTACATGGGAATTATATAATATTGCTCATTCACAAAATATCCAAAGGCCAGCGAGAAGATAAAGGTGTAGGGTTTGGAAGACAGATAACTTTATAAAACCTTAATTAAAGGAAGAATTTTTCTTGCACAACTGACCCAGTCACGATTCAACTGCAAAAGAGAATTTGGATTTTGGTTTTTTTTAATTTTTTTTTTTTTCAATTTTTAGTAGAAAAAAAGTATTATTCTCAGCGGCTAAAGTGATTAACCGAGATTTTGTATTCCTTTAAGCATTTTTTAATTGACGGTTTAGGGTCAGGGTAACTGAGAATTTTTCGATTTATAAAAAAAAAATTAATTTATGCTGCTTTTAAATAAATCTCCCTTTTTAAATTATAAAGAAATAGAAATACGTACTTAAGTGTCTGCTCAGAACCATTTTATGATTTTTTTTATTTTGCTGACTGATGTGCATTTTTTGATATTTTGAAAATGAATAAAGAGAATCGTTGTTGTTATCACAGAAGCTTAGATTCAGCACATAAAAAAACTCCATAAAGTTTTCAAACAAATACAAGCGTTACTCTTTACAATTTTCATAAAACTTCTAATCAAAATCCTCTCGAATCTAATTTGGCTTACAATAAGAGATACAGTGGCACAAACAATTGAGGATACACCTTACTTTTACTTGA
>BMAW01013463.1:0-15697 GCA_019974015.1 Nephila pilipes
AATAATAAATAAATAAAATACAAAATATGAAAATATAATAAAAAATAAATACAATACAAAATATGAAAATTCAATAAAAATAAATAAAATAAAATATAAAATATAGTTAAAAATAATAATATTATTATTACAATAAAAAATGTGATACGAAAATATAACATAAAATTTAAATAAAACGTCACACCGGTGTAATCACGGACTTCAAGAATCGGAAAGGCTCATCACATAAATGATATCGTGAACTGTGAAGAGAGAATCACGTGCTGACGTGTGTATGATCACGGTCTCTTCGCTATGTAGCTGCTTTAGAGCTATCGTGCACCAGAATTTTTAAGCCAAATCTTTGGTGGAATCGAGTCTCGAACTTATAATCCTACGGATACAAAGTTCTTGATTCTACCACGATTCAGTCTGATTTCATTGAAACAAATTTCAATTCCTATGAGAGTGATTGTGAATGGTTGATTTTTTTTTTTTTTTTTTTGTGACGATAAAAAATAGTTTGCAAAGATGCATGAGACTATTAATATATGAAATAACTATATGGTTACAGTTTTGAAATATAATAAGAATAAAATTTCATTTCATATTCATATTAATACAGATTCTTGACAAAACTTTTCTTAAAGCAAATTCAGCAGTTTGCTAGATAAAAACTTTCAAAAAATACACATTTAACATTTACTGCATTATTTACACACTTTACGTTTCTTTCCCCATTTTCAGGTGACATTTTTAAATAAGAAGAGTTAAGAAAAAGCATGGGGGAAGAGAAATAACTCGTTTTATTGTGAATGTTACGGTAGTGAGATCAAAGAATATAAAGTAATGCGGCAATATTTGCAATCATTATGAGAGTATTTGCCAAAATGTGAATTTCTTTTAAGTTATGAAAGAAGTTAAATAGAATGGGACAAATAAGGCCCTAGTTTATTTTACATATATACAAGTAGAAAAATAAATTTTATGAAAACTGGTCATCTTCGTTAATACAACTAAAAATTTATGCATATTAAATTTAAATATACATAACTCTCTACTAAAGAAATAGCTTTCTTTTTGAGGGAATATTAGAATCAAAATGCTTAAATCTCTTATTTTCGTTAAATCTCCTTGAAATTCAATACGAATGACCTTCAACGTGTGTTAATAGTATACGTAAAATATATTTAAAAAAAAAACACTTAAATTATAAGAAGTTTCCACCATCAATGTAACGTACAATTAAATTGACCTTTGCGATAAAATATTTGAAATGATTTTTTCCATAAAATTTTTATTTGTATTTTAGCACAAAATTAGAAACTGACCCTTTGAATTTGTAAATGGATTTTCAATAATGAGGGAGGGGGAATTGAACCTTGCAGCGCAATTAGGTTCGGAATAAATACTACGAATGCTTTTCTTCAGTACGAAATTATTGAATAAATTATTAAAATAATGAAATATCTTGTACTTTTTGTTTTAAATGAAGAATACAATTTCAAAATCTGTGGGCTTTCAAGCAAACTTTCAATCGTAAAGAGTCGTTTTGAATACAAAAAACAAACAGACCGCCCTTAAAAAGGAATAAGGAACATTACAAAATATGCATTAGATCCGCGGAACACTGATGCTCCATTAAGCTACTTCACGTGCTAGCGAAAAAGATCGAATACACAATTAAAAATTGCTGCTTAAGAAAGTTGAATAAATAATGAAGGTCACTGAAAAGTTCTGTATCTTTGGTTAAGATGAATTCCCGGTCTAGCACAACAAGCAATGAACACGTTTCTTTCCCCTTACCTCATATTTTTGGAAGGTGAGATTTTCAACAATGTTTATTATTGATGCGTGATAAAAAGATGATCTAGTAGAGATTCTTAATTTTGAATGGTCTCCGTATTCGACTTCGATCTCACATATGAAGGACACATTGTACACTTATTCCTCCTCAGAAATGTCACCAGCTCATACGGTAGAAAAGGGCGGTATATTTCTCTTTCTGGAAACCCTTCATCCCTCCCTGCGACTCATATAAATGAGGTTTCTCATCAGGACTTATACACCATTAAATATATCAGATACACTCATTAAACACATTTCACGTGGACACATACACAACAGAAACACACACAAGAACAAAAATCAACCACTATTCGTATGGTCACCACTCCATCCTCTTTCCTCCTTCTGAAGGCATGTGAGTTTCTGTTAAATGTTAAATCCATAATTACAATTGACTAAATTTATTAAAACCCTAGTTGTACCAAATATCAATTTTCTAATCTGAGCAATATTGTCAATCAATTTATTTTACTCTCATGATATCTATCCTACATTTGGTCTCTTTACAATTTCTAGCCTCAAAATCCCCAGTTCAAAGATAATGTTTATATTCCTTTCTATATATTGCTGAAATCTGATAAGGTCATCAAACTCAAATAGTGTATCAAATTTTAGATTTTTTTTTAAGTCTGATAATTTTAAATGATTTTTAAATAAATTCGTTTGCATCAATCAATACTAGTATTTTATTTTTTTAAGATAACACTTTGAAGTAAGAGTAGCGAACAACTCTCCCACGTGTTCTTTAATAATGGAGTGATTTTTACGAGAAATGTACTTTTCTTTTTTATTGCGTTCACAATTTCAAAAAGGTTGATCATCCTTGCTTTAAAGTTCATACTACATTGTAAGTGTTCTGCGCAAAGAAGTGTTAACATTTAGAGCTCATTTAGTGTTCAAGACTGAGATTGAAATATGGTCGAAGATGACCGCCAAAATACAAACAGCTATTCCAGGAAGATAATATTTTCTTATAAAATAAAAACTGCCAACGTGCAGCTCTTTATCTTTTAGAACACTAAAATACTTTATCTTATTTCTGATATATTGGTTTGTTTACGATAATTGGAGTTATGAAATACTGAACCACTTATTTGATATCTGATCCTTGAATTTAGACTTTAATTGTTATGTGATAGAAATGTGATTGTTTGATTGGATTGAACTCCAACGATTTCATGGTGGGGCGTGTGCAAAATTAAATGCTTTAAAAGACCTATTCTTTACCAAATGATTGCTTAATAATTCACCATATTAACATCATATTACACTTTATTTGATCACATTTCACGTCCATGTATTACATATCTTATTCTAATATTAGAATGACGTTAAGCTTTTTGCTTCAGTTTGATTTTCGATTAAGAACTCGGTTCAGCTCATTACAATTATAATAGAATAAATATTAATATTTTTGCTAACAAACTGTGGAGTAAATCTTAAATTAAGAACTATTACTTTCTTTTAATGATATATTTAAAATTTTTATTATTTCGCTAATTACATTGATTTTACCTTTCACGAAATAACTTTTGATAAATTTTGAACATACAACAAATTTGACTTACGCAGCAACTAACGGTAGTAATCTGAATCAATGTGTCTCAACGGACTCTTGAATGGCAATTACCCTCCAATATGGAGTCAGTTAAAGAACCTAGACCAGAATTGAGCAATTAGTGGCCTGCTAAGAGGTTTTTGTGGCCCACTAAGACAGTCATTAAAATCAGCCTTGAATTGAGATTTCCTTCTCGTGCGTAAAATCATTCAAAACAAAACTAAGCCTGTTTGCGTGGCAAGTAGGAGAATGTAGTTTTCATCATTTCCTTTTATTAGGCAAACAGAAAGTGCATGAAAGTGTTTCTCCTAAGATTAGAGATCATCTGTAGAATTTGTAGGACGAGGTCGCAGGAAGATTTCAGAATTTTGTGAATATTGAACCTAAATTCAATTCGCTCCTTTATCCCATCACTGCTGAAATTGACACAGCACCTGAAGAGCTGCGGCACGAAACTTCTTGACATGCAGTGAGATCATACAGTGAAAGAAATGTTTAATGCTGTGACATTAGTTGACTTTTACGAATGTTTGCCAACTGAAGAGCTTCCATGTGTCTAGAAATTTGCTGGGGAAATGTTTTCTGTATTTGGTTCTATATGTATTTGTGGGCAAAATTTTCTTGCTGAAAGATTAACAAGAGTTAATACAGATACTCTTTGGCACACATTATTTTGTTGGTTGTGATGAGAATCTCCACAAGCAGTATAACTCCTGTTCCGTTTGGAATATCGAAATCAGAAGAATATAAAATACTTGTTGTTTGTGTTGTCTTTTACGAAATGGAAGATCTCTTCTTTCGCATAAACACAAACGTTTATTCACCCCAAAACAACTCTTTAAAGCAAAAATGGCGTAAAATTACTCATTAATTTCTCGAAAAAACATAGAAATATCACTCAAAAACCACTTTCTGCGTACACAAAATAAGAATAAGAACAAAACTCGACTGTTGCCATTCGCAACTACAAAACTATTAAAAACAAAGACACTAATTAATCAGGTAGAGTGTCAATTCGACAACTCCTGATTTCAAAAAGATTTGTGGAAAAGTGTGGTAGAGTACATTTGTCTTATCAAACTGATTCTAAAATCAAATGTGCTTGCAGCTATAGATGATATTAAATTAGCACAAAAATAAATTGAATAAAACTGCAACTATTTTATTTAACTTACATTTTTTGATTTTTATGGTACAATTTGCACCTTTTCTGAAATGCAAATTTAACTGATGGATGTAATCATTTTAAAAGATGTGTCGGGTCGCTAGCCTGTGCTTTCACAAAGTGGCGCCCGAGCCAAAACAGTTGCCCAACCTTACATTAAACGATTGAAAAATAATTACATATTAATAATATCTTTGCTGATAACGCATAACTGCTTGTGGTATTTTTTCAATCAATTTAGCTTTTTTTATGCCCCCTTAGTATTTTAATCACCTATACTGATCTTGAAAGTAGAAATAAATATTGTCGATATATACTCAGGATATGATTTATCATGCATTTATTCCAAAGGGCAAGTAGAAATGTGCATTATACAGAAACGGTAAATATTTTTCTCGCCTGGTAACTCACTACATTTAGATTAAATGTCAATGTCAATGAGGCATGATCGCGTGTTGGAGAATCCGATGACAGCGAATAACAGATAAACTGTCAAAGAATTAATGCAGCAGTAGCCGGTATATTAGAAGAAAAAGAGATATCGCAATAAGAAAACAGGAAATTCCTATTCATTCCTTTCATCTAGAGTAATTATGAATTCGGATTAATTTTGACAGAACTTAAGTAGACATTATTGAGAGAGATATCTGCTGATTCAGTCAATCAGTTACACATTTATAAGACATAATTTATCGCTAAATGCACGTTTTCAAACGTTTATATAAAAGGATGTTTATATAAAAATATAACAGTAATTTCCTATAAGAATTAGTCGCTGAAAAAATATGATCCGGAAAAATAAAAATCAGAACTAAAATCCAAACACCCGAAAGAAATTTTTGTGTTATAGATGAAAAGTGTGAAACATTTTCTTTTACAATTTTAATATTTAAAAAATGTGATCATCGAAAATGAATAAAAGCGGAAAATCAATCTTGCCTTTTTACATTAGATAAATTTTTGTTCATTTTCTTGGTTTTTTTATGTTATGTTTCTTCTGATTTATTATTTATATCTTCTGAGTTACGTGAATAAATGCTGAATTATTCTGTTTATAATAAGTACCGAAATAATAAATGTATATACGTTTAAAAAATTTCTGCGTGATTTTTGCAAAATAAAAAGGGATAGTTTTATTTTTGTTAAATTCCTACTATTAGTTCACACTCACCCTATATATGTTTATTTATATATCTTGTTCAAATTTTCAAACTCTCTCTTTTTAACGTTTTCGAATACATTTTATTCCATGCAATTTAAAGCAATGATATAACTCTTTGAGAGGAAAAGATAAGACTATAAGATTAATTGCATCCTCGGAAATTTGTGGTGACATATTGGCAAAAGTCTTTATCTTGTCGTAACCTATCCAAACTTGTAAATGTGATCGAGCCAAAACTGTATTGTGAATAAAAGAAATTGTGAGCAGGTGGAGACAAAATTGTGAGCCAGGGTATTGAGATGAAAATATCTCTCACTCTTCTTTATCGTGAAAATGTCGCTATTGTAACTGACGCGGTTACAGCTTGAATTTAGATAGGATAATTTTCTCTCCTTAATTGCATTTATATCTTTTGTTTACCTCAGGAAAAGGCTTACTTTATTACACTTCTAAAGCAAAAAGTTAGTTTAATAATCAATCAAGCAAAAGGAACTATTTAATTCTTAAGCTGTCTTGTTTAAATATGATCGTGGTAACCTGGTGGTCATGGTCGCAAACTAGCGTTGTTTCCGTCGAGTCATGAGTTCGAGCTTATCCGTAGTGTAGCGGGCCTGATGCACGTTAAATTTATTGAGAATCCGAGTCCGCCCTGAGGTGCAGTGTGGAAGTTTCAAAGGGAAGTTCTATCTCAAATGTCGTCCTCTCATCATTTGGCAGAGGTTCAAAATTACAATTTCTATATCTTGGGGTGGTTAAGTTTTATTAACGTCCCCAAGGATCAACACAAGGGCAAAAGGTGACGGACCTCGTAATTTTGGACCTCGGTCAAATGATGAGAACGACAGTTGAGCTGAAATCTCCCTCTCCTAACTTAACTAACTAACGCCAAAGAGAGGACTTTGAGCCTCGACAGATTTAACGAGCATCAGCTCCGGCTTCATGGAGGGCCTTTAGTAGCATCAATGCTCGAATCCGTGGCTCGACGATAACTGCCGGTTGCGAGTCAGCCACCAGGACCACTAGGCTACCGTGGCAGCGGGTCCATCATCAATAGCCTTCATGTTGCTTCTTTGCACGGCGTTAAAAAACAATTAAATCAAATTGTGCAATAAGCTATCCAAACATCGTAAAAAGGAATTAAAATTCGCTTTTGTATTAGAAAAAATACGATGCACACAACCTCATATTTTTTTAAGATGTTAAATATTTTTTTAAAAGAATTTGTTTTTCTTTTATCAGCCAACATACACTTTGAGCAATAATATCTCAAATTTGCATATTTTATAAAATTTGTTAACGCATTGAAGTGCTTCCTCTGAACAAACACCTCAGTAAAAGAATAAAAATAATAATCTTTATATAAATTAAAAATAAAATTTAGTTTCTGACGATTAAAAAAAAAAATTTTTTTTTCTTGTTTCACTTATTTACATTGCTGGTAGAAAATGTAAGCTTTCTTCCTTTAATGCGTTCCAAGCGCTAAAATCCTGTATTCTTACGGCTCATAAAATTGCTCAACAAATTTCTTAATTGTTTTAAATCTTGATTACTTTTCCTGAATACATTTTAATTTTCCATATTTTTTTTAATTTTATAATTTGTAAGAACGTGCACATATACTTTTAGTCTAATACTCCGTTTTTAGTTCTCGAATTTGTGTACATTTTTTGTATTGTGTCACTCAGTCTATTATATGTCACCTTTTATACACCTTATTTCAGGAGAAAAATTCATCTGTTAGTTTTTTTTATCCTTATCTCGTTCATTTCCTGCTCGGTAAGCATATTGTAAGCTTTTGTTTACCTTCGCACTTGGCTATTATGTAATCTCTTATGTTATTTGTTCCGATAAGTACTGTTATACTCTACCTTTCTTGTTAAAAGGTGTTTTTTTCCCTTTGCCTATAAATGCTGAGTGCGGGTTAATTTGTCTTCCGAGTGACAGGTTTGTAGCTATAAATATTATTGAGTGAGCTCAGTCTCCTTGGTTACTTGCTTCTAAGGTAAGGTGACCAGACGTCCTGCTTTTAGCGGGACAGTCCCGATTATTAACGATTTATACCTCGGGGTCTTAAGAAAGTCCCGATTTTTAGAAAGAATGCACAAGCTAGGGAACGGCGGGAGAATGGGAAGGGAATATACGGTTTTCGGCTTCCATGTAACTATTTCACCAGGATATGAGCTTTATATTAGTTTTGTAAATTTTATAATGTTACACTTTAATAATAAAAATAATTGTCGAGAACCGATTATCAGGAACTCCTTATCAAAGTTCGCCTTGATCAGTTGCTAGAATACGACCACCATTGTTTGGACTTGACGAACAGTAACATTTTTCGGCATTGGAAGTGACGAAAGTATTTTGTAGCTGTAAAACGAAGAGAGAACACTTTGTACACTTCCACAGATTTTATTCTTGTGGCGACATGTTCCGCTAGCGATCTAACATCATTTGGAACATGGTTGCAAAGGAATTAATTACATCTTATTCAAAAATTGGAAACGGAGGGGAATTTTAGAGAGGAGAAGGGTCAAGGTGTAAGGAGTTTGTTGTAGTCCATGAAGTAACGCTTTCGCATATTTAGTTATGTAACTGTTTCTCGTACGACACACATCGTACTGAGTGCTAGTGATAGTTAAACAAGTGATATCAACAAATCAGCTATTCAAATGATTTAGGTAAGTAATTTAGTTAGTTACCAAAGGTAGGTACTTTCTAAGTACCAAATTTTTAATCAAGACCCCTCCCCCTGTCAATGGTGTCCCTCTTTTCGAATGTTAAAATCTGGTCACCCTATTCTAAGGGCAACGCTAATAAACAATCAAAAAAATCTTGTGTGATTATCAGGTTCATTCGAACTCTGTAATTATTTCATTTGGTTAAAAATAATGCAAAGCCGCCCCCCCCCCCCCGAGAGCGGGGGTGTGGGGGGGTGTTTTTTGTTTTTTTTCCCTCTTGATTGATTCTTTATTAACGTCGCACTTAGAACCAACTCGAGGGACTAGTAGCGATAGACTTCGTAATTTTGACCCTCGATCAAGACACCAGGACGACACATGGACCGGGATCGTCTCCAAAATTCTGCACTGAGCTAACGGGAAGATTTGGAGTCTCGACAAATGTAAAGTGGACCAGACCCGCAACTCGATGAGTCTTGAGATGCATCAGGACTCGATCCCACGACAAAAACCAAAAAAAAAAAAAAAAAAAAAGCGGACCATGAGCTCGCGACCTTGACCGCGCGGTCACCGCGGCCGCTTTCCCACTTGAGCATCCGTGATGCGTAAAAGCATTAAATTGTGATTAGAGATCTTCACAAATATCTACACGTATAAACAAATTAAATAGATTGAATACAATAATTTTAATTTGATAAATATGATACAAATTGTAACTCATTCTATTGAATTTATTACTGTTAACAAAATAAGATTTTTTAAGTTTTTAGGATATAAGAGCGGTATTAGTTTTAAGGGGGGGAAAAAAATATTTATTTTCTGTTATATAAGTCAGAAAAAAAACATTGCAAGAAATTCCTATACCCCGTATCTGTCTTTGCAAGAAACTTTAGCCCGGGAGACAATATTCATTTAATATTTTCCCTAGAAAATTCACCTTTAAAATTCGAATAAAAAAAAATTCTTTCAAATTTTTCAATTAAATATGTCAGCTTGAGTCAATTCTTCATTATTTATTTCTTCTGTCATCTTTAATATGCAAATCAATAATTATTGAACCCCAATTGACAAAACTCAAGAGCAAGATAAGACAATTTATTACTAATCACTGAAGAATAGATAAGGCCACTCTCTCTCGAAATCGAAATAATTCGTCAATTCAAGATTATGCTGTAATCCGTTACAAGCTGACATATTTAATTACTTAAATTACTTATTTACTGATTGAAACACTTTTCGCTAACAGCCGGTTCTTATCTGAGTACGTTAACTTGGATTCGCTTCGATCTAAAATGCCAATCAAGATTATTTAATCCAAATTATAAATATCTATCAGCAATTAGTTATCCTTTATCTACCTTCATCTTCCTACAATTCTATTTTATTTATATATCACTATTTCTAATTCTATTCAAATTACTATATAGTCCCAGAGGTTAGTGAAAAGAAAATCAAGAATAACCCCGACGTCATAAGTTAATTTTCATTTCTAATAGTTAATTGCTTCAAAGCGATGTTAAATTTATCTCTTTCATAATTCCGGTAGAAACACATTTAGATGTTTTCGAATTAACTGACAATTAAATGAAATTTACTGAGAAGATTATATCAACAACAAAAGATCTCTTTTACCTTCAATAATATTTTGAAAACATGAAAGACAGGGAAGGCGAAAGGGAAAAAGTATAAAAGGAAAGAATGCATCAAAAACATCGATTAATATAAAATTCCGGAAGGAATTATATGTTATGCTGGAGAAAACACAAATCTTCCATATAGAATAACAACACAATTAAAAACAAATCTGTTATGACTCTTTTTTTTTTTAAATAAAGCATAACTTCCTTTCTTCCTTAACATTTGCACTGCCGCTAGTTCTAGCTAGAAATCGAAAATAATAGAGCTTATTTACAAGCAACGCCTTTTTCAAAAATTCTAATTGATTCACCATGTGTAATATACAGCTCTTTGCATTCATATATCACTTATCATTCTGTGTCATTTATTTATAAGAATATGGAATTCTGAAATCAGATGAATCATTTTGAATACTCCAGTACTGTATATTCATAATACAGATTAATAATTTTTATGATATATTATTCATAAATTGTTACATGGAAATGTTTAATCATTTTTAAGTATTTTATTTTGAGTAAAAGATTACTTTTTATTATAACTTAGGTTTGCACGTATATTTTTATAAGCTGATTGTTTATTAACGCCTTATTTAGAAGCAACTTGAGGACTATGGGTGTCAGATTTCTTTATTCTCTCAGTTAAGGGACGAGGATGACTACCAAGTTGATTCTTCCCTTCTCAAATATTCTCACCACGCCACGGTAACACCGTGGCTCGCCATATTTAACGAGCATCAATCCCACTCCCCGGGGGTTTAAAGTGGCGTCAGGATTTGAACCCACTGCTCAACAGAAACAACATTAGCCGCATGTTCTAAATCATGACCAATCAACTATCGTGGACTTTTATAAACTATGAGTAAATGAATCGTCTTGATATATAGCAAATTTCGAAGAAGAAAGAGATTGAAATGATAGATGTAATTAAATAGACTGGAAATAAATTCCCACAATTTTTTTTTCTGCCAATTTTATGCCTCCACACATTGTGTCAAACATAAATCATTTTATGGGAAAGAAAAAACAATAGGATCAAAAAACAGACATAGAAAAGAAAAAAAACTCTTACCATATCTTCCCTTTCAAAATAAAATTATATTATAGCTTGAAAAAATTTGATTCATGGATATTTTATCCGACCAAGTCGACCAATCACAACTCTCATACAAACCAGGATATCTTCTCACTCTGAAAACACACACAAACATATAAGCAGCAACCCCATTGGTAAACTGCTTTCACCCCCTCACTTTCACCTACCCTTTCTCCGAAAAAAAAAAAAAAGGTTAAATCCAATGCTTTAAAAACTCTCTTTCACTTAATTTTTTCATCCTTTTAAATTTTAAATCACTCTGATAAATTAATTTTACACTATAAAGCCATCCAAAATATCTTTTATGCAATTCTGGGCTGGAAAAAGCCAAAGTCAAGCATCCCAAACTGCTCTTATATGGCGATTTAGAGTCGTTGGCGCAGGAGCTCCAGTAAAGCCTGTCAACCTATTTTATCCGATTTACAGATACATTTCCCCCCCCCCCATTAATTACAAAAAGTTAATTCTTACATGCTTTTCACAACTATTTGTTTTATGGTTATGGCTCAAAAGAAAAAAAATTCATTTTAGATATACCCGATGTGCTTTTTGTATCAAGAATATAATGGAAAAAACAGTTTGAATTAAAAATGAATGAATAGAATATTGAACACATTTATTTCAAATATTATATATTTGATGAAGTTTATTCATTTATTTTACGCATTTCACATTTTTGATTTAAAAAAATATACTTCGATAGTCATGTTTCTAATATTTTTTTTTTTAAATAAGCATCAATAATTCAAAATCGTTTTCTCCGACTGAGCAAGCATTATTAATCGTCATCGTATCAAAACATTTTTTAAATTACTTTTAGATTTTTTTTAAATTCCTACGATTAGTTCTCACTCTCTCTATTTATATCTTGTTCAAATTTTCAGTCATTAATAAAATACTTTTAATTAATTCACTCAAGTTCAAATACATTTTTTTAAACTTGTAGTGGATGACACTTGATGTTAATACAGTTTTTTCAATTATTAATTTAATTCAATAGGTGAAAATGCGGTTTAGCCCTACCACTTGGCGCGATTTCAAAAATTGACAAACTTAGCGATTTTTTTTTTTATAGCTGAACGTTGAGTCCACGAAGAGTTCCAGGGTAGCCACATTTGGGAAAATACTGCCAAATAATTCCTATCGCCAAGGGCGGTTGGGCTAAACTGCATTCCAACCATTTAATTTACCGGATGAATTAAGAAACAAACCAATACTTCTACTATGTCATTTTTCTTGCAATGGCAAATTTGGCAGAGCGTCGACGTGAAATCTTCATGCCTTCGGATCGAATCTCGTTGAAGCATAAAATTTTTTTGATTTGATTTTCAAATAATTAATTTTAGTTTTATGTTTGAGAAAAAAAAATTTTTCTTATATAAGATATTTAGTAGGATATAAATTAAGGAATAAATACTGTCTGTGACGAAGCATGTAGATCCCTGGAAAAAATTTCTTTTGCCACTTAATTTTGTGATTCTGTCATATGTATATAAATATTTATATTAATTATTATTTAATAAAAAGTAACTAAAATAAAAATTTTCTTTGTTGACCTAAGTAGGAATTGACTTTAATTTTTTCTTATATATTACTTGTTTTTATGTTCAACTGTATTGTTAACGTAAAATATATAAATCAAAATCAATAATGTTGTCATATTAGTTATATCATTACAAAAAATTCATTATAATGTTATCGCAATGCTTTGAATTTTATAACAAAAGTATACGTTAAAAATTACTAAAATTTTTAAGAATTTTATGCCATTGTAGAAATAGTGGCGAAAGTTGGCTGCTTTTTAAGTTTAATTACTTGATAAAAATTACTTTCAATTAATTTTCCATTTTAAAACCTCTGAGAAAAAAAATAAACGACAGGGCACTCATCAAACTAAAAGATGTTATTCAGTTAAAATCTTTCATCGAAGATCATTTTGATCTCTTTATTATCATTCATCAAACATTTGACACAAGGACGATTTCCATATGATAATCATCTGAAAATGTGTGTGCCATGTTTTTTTTTCTCGCGGAACGCAGCCATTCGAGACAGAAAAATAGCTTTCATGTTCGATATTTTTTTCCAAATGTGAATGTTATCTAATGAACCTTGAATATTTTTGTGTTGTTAAAATGTTTAATGTTTCTATTCTATTTGATTTTAATATGTATCTTCATACACATTTCAAAGAATAAAGGAAAAGGAAAAAATAAGATAAGGCGGAAAGAAAATACTTCCAAAAATAAAGGAAAAGGAAGAAAGAAAATATGGCGGAAAGAAAGGAATTCCAAACGTAAAAATTTCGAAAGTTGGGAGAGATTCGTTAGCAATCATTATTTAAGTAAAATGTGAAACAGCGAAAATAAAAATAGGGCTTGGAAGTCAAAAATTGTATTGTATACGTGTTTCTCCTTAAATTGTAACAATTTAAAAGTAATAAATAATTATAAATGATAATCAGATTATTAACAACTCATGTTATCCAGTATAACTCATTTGTAATCCATTTTAGAGGGATACTAGCCTTTGTTACTCTATATCCCATAAAATAAAATTTTGCATTTAATTTCTTTTGTTAGGATATTTTCATAAGCGACTTTGAAAAATAAGCATGGGTTTGCTGAAAGAGAATTAGATCATACTAAATGAAAAATCATGTAATATCTAAATTTTCAAATTCATCCAACAACAAAAAAACTTACAAGAATAAAACTTTAGTACGTTGCGGGTTACGCAAGCCTGATTCATTTTAACTAGTTTTTGGGATCTTTATATGACATTGTTTGATGGGAGAGACAAGACTTCTGAATTATGTAAATTGAAGTTTTGTGAATGGGGGGTTATCGAAAGATAAGAGATAGAAATTAAAAAGTGGGTGGGGAGAAATCAATAACAGCTAGTGGAGGTTGATGTAGTAGTTGCGTACGACCTGTTTTCATTATTAAAATCCACAGATATCTTAAAGTTTAGTTAAAAAGTCAATAAATTCAAAATTCCTATGGACGATACGAAAGAGAAGGATAACACACTATCAAAGAATATGCAAGATCTCTCTCTCTGTTCTGCTTTTCTGAGAAAATTCTGAGCTTACCGAATCACACATTCCGATTCAAGCACTTCTCGATTACAAAAAATTCTACTCCTATTATTCTTATCAGGAGACATTTACAACTACTATCAATGTAAATCATTATTTACGATGATTCATTCCAATCTACAACATCTATTAGTATGTCGTTATCCTCTATCTCCATTCTTTTTCCTTTCAAATTTATTTCGCCTATGTATAAAACTATCCTCCATTCAATTCTATAATTCCTCCACACTTTCTATTTCATCATATTTAACTGATCACGCTTCATTTTGGTTGGCATGGAGTTGTAATTTTATGCAATTCAAATCATTATAATGACCCCTAGGTTAGTGAAAAGAAAATTGTGAATGGCCCAGCGTCATAAATTTATGAAAGAAAATAGAAAGATGTATCCAACTGAACTGTAAATCGTGTAAATCGATCTAAAAAAGATAAAGAAAAACCGAGAATATGCTCATTATAATTGCGGAAAATTAGTTAAAGATTACATGAAAAGAAGAGGCTTGGTCAACTAATTCTTAAGGATACATTTTTTTTCAATTTGTTATCAATGAAAAGTATGCTCAAATTAACAATATTCTGTACACACACACACAAAACATTACAAAGCTTAAACACAAATATTACCAACGTTCCGTAGAATTGAAAGCAACAAGATATCACATTTGATTACTTATTATCGTCTCACTGAGATGCAATATGCTGCTTCTGATTGACCTCATAATTCTGAATCTTGATCATGTGACGAGGACGACACCTGAGCTGGCACATCTCTCCTTAAACTTCAACATTAATGGGAGGACTTGGGACCAGATTTAACGTGCATCAGCCCTCCTTCACGGCGGGTCTTTATTGACATCAGATCTTCAACTCACGACTTGAAGAAAACAACGCAGGCCGACAGTACCCGACCACAACCACGAGGCTACAGCATCCAAAACTAAAAGTATTTCAAGTAATATTTAAAATTAACGATCGAAAATTTGATGACACACACACACACACCAAGTGAAATTCAGAAAAACGTTTTAAAAAAAATTAAGTCATTTCCTACTTAGGTCAACAAAGAAATTTTTTATTTTAGTTACTTTTTATTAAGTTATTTGGCGGTATTTTGCCAAATGTATGTAGCTTCCCTGGTCCGCTTTGCGGCCTCAGCCAAAAAAAAATTGCCAAGTTGGCAATTTTTGAAATCGCGCCAAGTGGTTGGGCTGAATTGTATTTTCACCAATTAAATTTAACTAAATGAATTAACATTTGAAAAAATAATAAATGAATAATTAAATGAATTAATGTTTGAATTTAGCCATCCAAGGTGCGCTTTTTTTATAATTTTTAATAAATTACTGAATTAAATATAAAAATTAAAATAAACGATGAAATTTCGAGAAATGGAAAATAGTAAACTTTTCCGATATTAGAATTAAAAGAAACGATAAATTATTAAATTGAATATTATATCAGCTACATGCAATTA
>BMAW01013464.1:9027-32834 GCA_019974015.1 Nephila pilipes
TAGCTTCTGGATATCAAATAAAAAAAGCTTAGCTTCTGGATATCAAATATGAAAAATATATATATATATATATATGAGGATATTACACTAACATTCGTGACTCTTTTAAGCTTCTGGATGTTAGCAGTCGTTGAACTTGAGATTGATTGATTCCATTTAACGAGAAACACGTGAACACTCCGCCAACGACGACGGTCCAAAAGGTATGCCGCACAGTTGGATCGGGATCAAAGCTGCAAAAGAAGTTAACATCTATGTCTTAATATGAAATTCAGAATGTAGCGTTTGAAGATAATTTAAGATATTAGTAAGAAAAAGGAAATTTCTAATTTTTGTTTAAAATATTTAATTCGGTTATGTACAGCTATTTACAAAATTTTGTGACAGGAGGTACCAAGACAACCTTCTAGGGTGGGTACCACTCGGGGATTGACACTCTTTGAGGGCCATTGACCTCCACAGGCTTCTCGTCTGCGAATCTCCCTAATCCTTTCACAACCTGCCGAAATATTTACGGTATCAAACTATTGATATCTTGGAGATAACAGATGCTGAAAACATTGTGTTATTTATGAGTTTGATAAGAGAAAGATGGGAGTCGTTAGGTGGAGAGAAACGCCAGAACATACCATGAGTGTCAACGTTGGCAGATCGACCAACAAACATTAAAGAAGGCCGAATGAAGTCATAGAAACCGAGAATGTGGATATGCCACAGACGTTACAAGAAATATTTTAATTTACAAAATGTATGAATTCAAGCTGGGTGCAAAATCAAACAGTTAATTGCATCAGCCTACGTATTCTCTTTATAAGAGATATATCCATGAAATTTCACACTAACATTAAATTTTCTCAAATTCTAAACATTACAAATCACAATAAAATGATACTCGAAATAGCTAATTATAAACAAAAATAAATAAGAAGAATTAAACTTTCGAAAAGGATCTTTAAATGACTGAAATGTTGTTTCTTAGTTCAATGATACACATCCAAATAATATCCATTATAACTGCACAGCAGTGGATTAAAATGAAAACAGCCATAATTTGATGTTTCTCCGATGGTTATCACAAATGAACTTAAAAGCTTTATCTTCGTAATATTTCAAATAGCAAGATTATAATATGTGGATATCTTTCAGAACGGTATTCTTGTTTCCTCTTAAAGATTGTAGTTTTTCTTTTCACATTTCAAACAACTCTTCAAGAGTGATAATTGGTAAAGTATAAAAATTTTGCTTTTGAGTTCGCTGCTTTCGATTTTCTCTTTCTATGCGTTTCCGTAAAATACCTACCTTTCATAGTCCATCTTAGCACTACATTATATTCAATGAATACAATCATTTTGTGAGTGTGTGTGTTGACCTCTTCTATGAGTTGTACTTTGACCTTTGGATTGGGTTACAGAATGGTAATATATCGCCAATTTAACCTCTATATATTGTTCACTCTAGTACCTATTGGATGCGTATATGGGGTGCCTAGCCCTGTTGGGCTGTAATCTCCAGTTTGAAATTTATTAAGCTTGGTAACTTCAAGTGTCCAGTGCAATTAAGAATTATTGAGATTGCAATGAATTATGAGATTTAAATGGCTAAAAATTAATGAATTAAGAGGAAAATTTTAAGAAAAGTAAAGTGAATTTAAAAATTTACTTGAAAGATGAACTATAAGTGCTGAGAAATTTAGAAGTTACATGGGAGGGGTAGTGGAATACATTGTGATTTATGTTCATCCAATCAGGAGGTAGCAGCTCTAGTTCAGTTCTGGACCGAGTGAAGTGGGTGTGTCAGTGTATGGGTTTCTGCGAGGAACCCAGTGTCTGTGTAAAAGAAGTAGTTTATTAAAAGAGTTTGGTTGTGGGGGGAGTACTTCCACGCGGTATTTGGTATTTGTATTTAATGTCAATGTAGCTTGGAATTTCTAGAATTGAGGGATTTATATTTTCATTAATTTTTTCTTTAAAAGTTTCATTTATAGTATTGATGAAATCTTTAATTGTTGGGAGGTGTATGGAATTTCTAAGATCTTCGTTTCTCATGAACCATCTTGCATTACAAATCCTTCTCCTGATGTTTTGCAAGATTTCAAGTTTATTGTAATGGATTTGAGCTGTCTTCTTCCAGATGGGACAAGCGTAGGTTATGATTGAACGCAGAAGTTGTTTATAGACAAGCATCTTATAATTAAAGTCTAACGCAGAGTTTCGACGTATTAATGAGAATAATTTAATCGCGGTTTATTGAAACTTAATTTGAATTTGTGTGATGTGTTGGTTGAGAACCAATCCTCTAAGTAAGCGAGGTGTTTGTTTAGGTGGTGGCCTGCTATTTTTGGGGTTTGGGGTTTCGCAAGTATCGCTGTGTCATCTGCGAACATGCAGAGAATTGTGTTGTCAGATCTGGGTATATAGTTCACATAATTTTGAAAAAGGGCTGACTCTAAAGTTGAGCCCTGAGGGACGCCCGCGCTAATTTGTCTTGGTGAGGGAAAAAAATGTGATTAATTTTTACAATGAAAGATCTGTTATTTAGGTAGGAATTTATTAGAATTATTAGGTGGGGAGAGAACTTGTTTTTAATCAGTTTGTAGATGATCCCTTCATGTCAGACTCGATCAAATGCCTTTTGAATATCAAGAAAAAACGCCCCTGCTTTTCCCGATTTCTCTGGCTTGCTTTGATGAATTTCACCACTATGTGTAGTTGGTGAGTAGTCGACAGCCCCGATACGAAACCGTGCTGTTCTGGTATTGCATTTCTTCACATGGTCATTTATTCTGTTTAGAACTATTTTTTTCAATTATCTTCCCAAGAATGGGAAGTAGTGAAATGGATCTATAATTTTCAGAATTGGTTGGGTCTATGCCGGGTTTCAATATCGGAACTACAGTTGCGGTCTTCCATTGATGAGGAAAGTTAACGAGTTCTAGCATGGAGTGTATGATATTGTTTAGAGTGAAAATATATGTTAGGGGGAGATTTTTAATCATTTTATTGGTGATATTGTCTTTTCTCGGGGCTTTTAAGTTTATCAACCGGGGGTGCTAAGTTTATCAATGTAATTTATAATTTCCGATGATGGGGGGAAGGTGGGACATTTATAAAATTGTTTTCATTTGCTAGATAGTTGTGAACGATATTGTAATTGTTTTGTCGTGTAATGGGGTGTGAATATCATTCAGTTGAAAATGGTTTTTAAGAGAATCGGCAATTATTTCAGATTTTTCTGTGTCACTCAGTGAGGTACTTGCTGGGCCGGTTAGGACCGAAATTGTTGTGCTATTTTGTTTTAACTCCTTTACTAACCCCCTCCCCAGTGACGCTGCACAGCAAATGATAATAGGTGAGTAATTTTTTCCTTTTTATTCTTTCATTCTTTTAATTTAAATATATTTCTCTCATTTTTTATTATTGAGCTGTGTTAAGTAAGGTCAAACATCATATTACTTATCACTAATTTAAAAAAAAATATTTTGAACATGAAAAAGTTGACGATATTCCAAAAACGTTAATGGATAGATCTAGAAATAATAAGGTTTCACCTCCATTTATCATTTCATCAACTAAAAGAATTAAAGCAAATTTAAATCTTTTCTGTTTTTCACATAAAGAGTAATCAAAAAATAAGAAAATGGAAAGTGTACTGATATTGAATGATATTGTATGCATGCTTTTATGGTGTTTCGGCTAGATAAGATTTCGTTCATTTTCGAAACTTATACATAAAACTTAAGAGTATATGAATCAATATTTTAGGTTGAACTTCGTATATTAAAGATTACTTCCAGTCTCGCGTGGATAGCATCTTAATATTCTCCAACTATATATCCAAATAAAAGTACAAGTCTTACTTGAAAAGTTCTATTCTCTCTCCTTCTGAGGCGATTCTCCACACTTCAGAGAGTCCTCCGACATCCACAGTCCCTTTGATGATAATGGCGAACACAGCGAAGAACATAAACAGGGCCTGAAATAAATCTGTCCAAAGAACAGCTCTCATTCCACCCTGTAGAATAAAGATTTAAGTGGCATGTACGAATTTTGTCTCAAAAAATTGTCTTATTTTTGTTTTTCATACGTTCAGTGGAATAAAAAATAAATTTTGAGTGTGATCGCAGATTAATTGTTCAATAAATTACAAGAAATATATCTCAGTTTTATTTATCATAATAAAAATCATAGGTTGACATTTCGGAAGGTGTCTCAAAGTCTAGATTTATGTTTTATTTCAAGGAATACTTTAAATTCGATAATTTTAATGCTTATCTCTTTTTATCATTGTCAACCACATTCCTTAATTTTTCTCAATAAAAGTCTGATTGGTACGCTTTCACTTATTTTTCAAAGCATTCTGCTACATACTCTTACATACATTTACTCTTTCACTGGGCAAGTTTCCCATAATCTGTGAAAAAAGAATGGGTCTGCTTTTAAAGTATGTCACACATTGATGAACGGTTTTACATGCGATGCTACGGCCGCTCAAAGGCCCAAATTTTTGTCGTACTGCATTTAACAATCCCTGTGGACCAACGTGAAAGAGTCTTCTATGCAAGCTGTTAAAGATAAATTTACTTAATTTTGAACCTTTTGATAAAATCGCAGGATGCTTAAGAAAATATGGCACCGAATCATTTTCTAATCTTCCGCTTACGCGAACTATTCCTTCTCCATCTACAAATGGAAACAAACTAGAAATATTACTTGGAATTTCTTTTTTATCAAACAAGGGTCTTTGGGCATGCTTGATAAATTTAATTTCTGACTCCTTTAATTCGGCTACAGTTAAGGGCCCAACCTTCTTAGACTTATTCCTACAGTCGTAGATGAATCTGAAAATATAAGACAAAATATTAATAACTTTGAAATAATTATTATAAAGTTCTAAAAGTTCGTCAAAGATGCTAGAGGAATTACTATTCAGCAAGACAGTCTCTTCACTTCTCTCAGCTTCAGGCAATTTTTTCCTTTCTTGAACTACAGTCTCTATCTCATTTTCTGTGAGGTAGTCTAACACAGGAACCACTTGTTGAAAGTTTTAACAAAATTCAGGATCTGTCGAAAATTCTGCACCTGTCCACCACCTGGAATTCGTCACCAGACAGTCAGCGCTCAGTCCACAAGAGAGGAAATCTGCAGGGTTTACTTTACCAGCACAATGGTACCATGAGTGGGGATCCGTTGAACAGGTTATTTCGTTTATTCGGTTAGCAACGAATTGTTTCCTCAGGGTTTTGTTTCCCTTTATCCAAAACAGAATTATTTTGGAATCAGTCCAATGATACTGTAAACAGGATCTTTTAAGATTCACGATCTTTTTCACCTTAGATGCTAGGCGAGCAGCGACTAGAGCTCCGAGTAATTCTAGTCTGGGCAGGGTTACACAGTTTAATGGTGCTACACGGCTTTTTGAAGTCACAAGTTTAACAGAAATTCCATACGCCGACTTAGTTCTCAAATATATGGCTGCACCATATGCCTTTTTGCTGGCGTCACAAAAGCTATGCAACTCAACATCATCTTTTAGCAAAGTAGAATTTAGAACTAATCGGGGTATTTTTAGACTTCCTAAGTGGGGAAGTTCCTCACACCATTTTTTCCACTCCTTTTCAATATGTGTTGGCAAAGGGTCGTCCCATTGAATTTCATCTCTCCAGAGATCTTGAAGGAGGCATTTCATTCTAACGGCGAAAGGAGAAATTAACCCTAATGGATCAAAAATCTTACCAACTGCTTGCAGTATGAAGCGTTTCGTATTTTTATCTAAGGAAAGAAATTCCAATAGACTTTCAGTATCCAAAGTCAAGTAGTCTTCATGAGTGTTCCATGACAGTCCTAAGACTTTTGTTTCATTTGCGCCCAAACTTACAGTTTCATGTACAGGGTGTACATCAAATTTTTCTTTCTTCCATTGCTCCATTAAATTAGTATCATTAGTAATCCATTTTCTGAGATCCATTCCAGCAGCTTCCATAACATATTTTGCTCTTCGTGAAGTTTGAAGCGCTTCTTCAAATTCGTTACCACCGGAAATAAGATCGTCACCGTAGAAGCTTCTATCTAAAAGTTATACAGTGTCAGGGAATTCATGTTTATACTTCTCAATATGATGCCTTATCATGGCTGCGAGAAGAAAAGGACTTGAACTGACACCAAAATTTACTCGATTAAAACGGTATACCTGTAGTTTGGGTTTTTTATGAACACACGGTTCGTCATCACTCCAGAGAAATCGAACGGCATCTTTGTGTTTGTTAGCGAGACAGATTTGTAAGAAAGCTTGTTTAATATCAGAACAAAAGGCTATTGCATTCAATCTAAAATTAATTAATATGTCTAAGAGATTTGGATTTAAATTAATTCCTGGCCATAAACAATCATTTAATGAGAGTTCATTATTTTGATGACTTCCAGCGTCAAATACAATTCTTGTTTTCGTTGTTAAGTGACCTTCTTTTCTTACGGCCTGATGAGGTAAATAATATACAGGTCTTTTTAACTCGTTATCTGTAGTTTAGGTTTTAATTTCTTCTATAATACCCTGTTCTGCGTAGTCGAGAATGATTTCACGGTATTGCTGATATAATTCCGAATCATGACCAAATCTTCTCCATAAACCTTGGAAACGTTGTTTAGATAGGGAATAATTATCGGACAATTCATTATAAAATTTTCTAAAGGGAAGTTGTACGATATAACGGCCATTTTCGAATTCAACAGTTTCTTTAAAAATTTCCATAGCTTGATCCCTTTCATGAACAACTGGATCATCTCGTATCCCCAGACCCTCTAAATCAAAAAATAATTTTAAAGTATCTTGAATAGAGTCATTATTTAACAAAAAACACTGTCCTTGTTTACAAATCTGTCTTTCTTTAAGCTTACCACACGCAATCCACCCAAATTCGCTTTCTTTGAAAAATAACTCTTCATTTACTTTATACATATTCTGTTTTAAAACTTTAAAAAATATATCAGCACTAATTAAAGCGTGTACTTCTTTTGCTTCATAAAACGATTTGTCAGCTAAAGTTAAAAACTGTGGAATTTCCACATTAGAAATATCTAAACACGAAGAGGGTGTAAATTCAGTTATTTTGCCTACAATCAAGAAATCTATTGGTTCAGCAAAACTGCTATCTTCGTTTGAAATAATTGTATTTAATTTCCATTTTATGTTCTGCATTAATCCATTTAGACCGGATACCGGTGTCTTTATTTTTTGCTTTTTTATTCCTAAGCAATTACTCATTCTTTCTGTTAGTACACAAATATTACTCGCGGAATCAAGTATAGCTCGTATTTTTATTCTTTGATTATCTGCTCTGGAAACATAACTCTCAGCAGTTGAAAACAGAACATTTTTTTTTTTGTTTGTCTGTTCGGGCAATGTGTTATTACTCAACACTGACGCGGTCGTATTAGCATTAGAATTTTTATTAACTGTTTCGCAATATTCTTTTTCATTTCCGTTATTGATGACTAAAGGGTTTTTCATTTTCGATTTAGTACAGTTTTGAGAACAAATCAAATGGCTATGTAAACCACCACATATGCATCTATATTTAGATAAGCAATTAATTTGAATATGGTTGGATTTTAAGCACAAATCACAAAGTTTGTGTTTACGAATGAATTTAAGTCTTTCCTCAACACTAAATTTTAAAAAAGCAGGGAATCGATGTATCGGATATTGTGACTTACACACTAAACAATTTTTATTTTTATTTTCATTTACTATGAAAGCCTTTGGCTTAGTATTGTTGGCACAAAATTTATGTGTGTTAACTTTAGAATTTCTATCAACAGACAATAAAACGGATTCCCGTTGTTCCAAGAATGCAATAAATTCTTCAAATGTTGGAACATTTTTGTATTTATGAGATAATTCAAAATTTCTTCTCGATTCTCTATCAAGTTTCTCAACAAGAATATTAATAAGTAAAACATCAGATAATTTATTTTGCTCATATTTAAGCACTTTTAATGCACGTATATTTTTTTGAACGCAATCAATCATATTTCTAATTTCTGTGGAATTTTCATTTTGTATTTTGTCAAATTTCAAAATGTTTTGAATATGAATATTGATTATCAAACGTTCATTCTCATATCTATTTTCTAAAAATTCATATAGGGAATCAAAGGTATCAAAATTACTACACAAATAATTTACTTCATGAATTAAACAAGATCTGAGGTAGTACAGCTTCTGAGACTTACTCAGTTGCGTATTATTTGTGATCAGATCGTCAAATAGGACTTTAAAGGAACTAAATTCTTCATATTTTCCCGAGAACTCGGGTAAAAGTAAAGGTGGTGCTTTAGTTTTGATTTCGAAATTATCATTCGATTTCATTACTGCCCCAGAACTTGACTTCTTAGAGGAATTAAGAATAATTTCAATTCTTACCTCTAATTTTTCGAGGCGTTCTTCAAGAAGATTGAGTACTTCGTCGATAGAAGCCGATTCTGCATCCTTTTTATTGGGAATGGAGTAATAGTTGTTGCGCAGTTCCTCAATATTTCTCTGCAGTGCAATAACATTTTTGAGCTTTACTTTCGTTTCAACCGAATCGATTTCTTCATTGGCACTTTTAATAAAGGTTTCAATTCTGCTAATTTTACCTTTCAATCTACTTTTTGATCTATTTAGTATTTCCATAGTTCACTGATCTCTCCGGCTCGACGGACCAAATGTTTATTTTAGTTGTTTTGTTGTTTTTATTTTAAAGACGGACCAGCTACGCTTGTTTCCTTTTTTTCTTTTTATTTGACCACTCATCTAAAAGCTATTTGCAAACGCAGCAATTTTTAATCATTTAATAATTGTGAGCTTCAAGTTATCAAGAGTTCCATTATTGCCCACGTCATCGCACTACAGCGAAAATTCTCATCTGCCATATTCCACAGAAAGTTCTCATCTGCCGGTACATGGCTGAAGAGCCGCATATCTGCATTAGCGCGCATGACGTTGGCGCACATGCGCCAACAATAATCTTTGTATGGTTGGAATGGCAATACGCTATCAAACTAGTTAGATGGCAGATGCTACCCACTCAGTTGATGATTTGACTTTAGAGATCGATCAATCCACTTTAAACAGTCGAATATTAAATTGATTACATTGAATACGTTAATAATATTTGAATTTCTACACGTACATGTGTTTAAATATAAATAAACTGTGTGATTGGGAAATTAAGTGTTATATTATTGGAATTAAGTTGTCGGTATTTAATTCGAAATTGACATTTGATTTGACACTCGAATGCATGACTTCGTAAATGTCTTTACTATAATCTTGTAGAATTTGTTTTTTTACACTTAAATCCTGAAGACTCGTGATACAAATTTAGTTTAATTTTAGTGCAATTAAACGAAGATAGCACAAAGTAAAAAATTTCAAAGATAATAATTTATATATGGGTGAAAAAATTTAAAACAAGATACAAATACTGCTTCTTGGGTTTCACGGTAACTTTAAAAATTAAATCAATGGAAAAAATTAAAGTAATTAGTGTTTAAAATTAATTTTTTAAAAGAATTTTTCAGGCAATTGACCTTTTCTTTATCTGGCCGATTTTGTTACCATAGTAGAAACTGTTGGAAAAAGTATTATTATACTCGTATTTCCATCAGAAAAACTTACATAACGATGTGCGCCATTAATTTCATTGGAGAAACCATTCGTAAAAAGCATAAATGTACATGCCAGTTACTTTTGTATATATACTATTTTCAATTAATCAAAAATTGAAGAAAAAAAATTAAAAAGCATTATCAGCGCTTTGTATCAAATACGCAACTTCAATATTAATCTTCAACCTCGATGGCTTATTTAAAATGCGCAACTGTTTTCAATCATGTATTGTCTAATCATGATTTAAACACATTGGTGAGAATCGATGCAATCCATTTGAAGTTAAGTCTTACTGATATTCATTGTCTTAACTACTGTGACACAACCCACTAATAATAATCTTTTCCAATTAAGATGTCCGTTTTTCAAAAATTGAAATGCAGAACACACTTTAGGGTAAAAAATTAAGAGTGTTCAGATTAATTAAAACCGATAAAAAATTATTATAATAGTAAATTGTTATAATAGTACATAATAATGGTTTATAAATTTGACTGTAGTGTATGTAGTGGCTAAAGCTAAATAAAATGGAAATGAAAATGCAATATTGATAAAACATATACCATAAAGGAAAAAAATCTAACAAAACAACTTCAGTACCATAACATCTCGCATTTTTGATTTAAACCGCAGCTCATTTTATGTAATGTTTTGATATAATTAAGTGGGAAAGTTGATTAAAGATTATTTTTCAAGAGTTCGATATTTCACATTGTGATAAATTAATTTATTTTCGTCTTGACAAACCAGTACATATTTTTGTAAGCCGATACATATTTGTTTACTGATTGCAATTTACAGTTATGAAGGACAAAAGACTAAAATTCAGTACGAATTTTCATGTTAACGAAAATAATCTGCTTTTATTAGACATGAAGGTGTTGGTGTCTCTGGGAGAGTTTTCTTTCTCTTCATGAGTCTTTTACACAGAAATTATTCTTTAATATCATCGACGTTTATATTTGGCAAGAAAACATGAATGCTTTTATATCTGCTCCACTTTCGTAAAGTAACACTGAAATGGTTAGCAAATATTTCTCATAAATTTTTTCCCCATTTAAATGACTTCAGGAAACTTTTCCATTTTTATTTTTAGTTATTGAATAAAACTGAAAATAATATTTTAACTTGGGTGAAATACTTCATAGAATACAAATTCTGATGTAAATCTTATTAATAAGAATGAAGAATATTTATGATCTTTCATAAGTTTTAAGGAGCATTCCAAATTTACAAATATTTATGAACACTCAATATTCGTAATATAAATCTACCAAAAAGTGTCAATATTAATAAATGAATAATAAACAGTGTTAACGCTTGCATGCGCTATCACCGCGCCACCTGTAAATGAGGAGTTTGGTAACTGTGATTCTAACTGTAACTGAGACAAGAGCGGGAAACGCTCATCGTGTATACGAGGGAAGTGTAAGACGAGCTATCTGTGAAGGCACCACGTGCAGGTGTCTTTTGTGAATTATTAAAGAGATATTTAATACAGTCCACTAAATGAGTACTTATGGTGCAAATGACCTATGGAACTTTAATATTGTGTAGTGAAAGATTCATGTGGTCCGAATCGCCGGAGAGCAAGTACCGGTATGAAACAAAAGTTTCTAAGTGCTATATTGTGTTTAGTGAATAGAAGTGAGTGATATTCTTCAGTTTGTGATACGGATTAAGTGTGATATTGTGATATTCTTCTATGGATTAAAGTGCCACATCATTGCAGAAGTGACCGCTTTAAATCAAAACATCGATCCAGTTTTGAGGTGAGAAAAATTTCTCTATTGTGTTTTCTTTGCTGAAATTTAAAAAAAAAAAACATGTCTATAATTAGAAAATTAAAAAAAGACGAGTTAGCCCTCGTGGCTGAGGAATTAGGTTTGATAATTCCTGATGGAGTAAAAGTTGTTGACTTAAGAAATATTATTGAAAATTGTGACTTGTATATTAATGACATTGAATTCGTTCAAAATATCGTTGATTATGTTATTGAGGAAAAGAACTCAATTAAGGAAAGAGAAATAATGAAATTAGAATCGGAGAAAATTAAACTGGCTCAATTGCAACAACAATCTGATTTATTAGAAAAGGAATTACAATTAGAAAACCTTAAAAAAGAAACTCGTCAAGATAAGTTAACTGATATAGATACCTTAAACAGAAGCACTGAAAATCTAATTAAAAGTGTAAAAACTTTAACGATTTCTGTGCCTACTCGAGTAGAATCTTATAATCTTTTCTTCCAATCAATAGAAAAAGCATTTAAAACAAAAAAATGTGCCGGAAGAATTAAAAGCGGAAATACTATTAAATATATTAGGGGAAAAGGTATCAAATTTAATGGTTTATATGAAAGAGGAAGATATCAATAATTATGAAAAAATTAAGTCTGTAATATTAAAAGAATACCAACCCACCCCGCAAGAGAGTTTAAATCAATTTCGCAATGCGCAAAAATTACCCAATGAAAATTTTGTACAATTCGCGTCAAGGTTATCTGCTAATTTTGAATATTATTGTCAATTGCGAAAAGTAAGCGATTTTAAATCGTTATGTGAATTGATTGTTTCGGATAAAATATTTAGTGACTTTGATAAAGAACTGAAAACGCACATAGGAATAAAAGAGGGTGAAGGGTATTTTAAACCGCAACAACTTGCGAGAGAAATTGATATTTATCTTTCTTCCAGAGAGAAATCTAAATATGAGTCATCAATGAATGGAAGTAAAAGATATCCAATAATAAATAAAACAAAAAATCCATATAATTCAGGGTATCAGAGAGGGATTTCAAAAGTGTTTATTTCAGAAATAAAAAACTATAAATGTGTTATGTGTAAAATGAGAAGCATGCGTTATATTTGTGTCCGCAATTTAGGATGCTGTCAGTTCAAGATCGCATTGAAATACTTAAAATAAATAATCTGTGCTTTAAATGTTTTACTTTAGAATGTTATGTTAAAAGATGTTCGAGTAGAAATTGCTTTTGTGGAAAACCACATCATAAAATGATTCATTTTTCGAGAAACGTCGACAACGCTAAAATAGAAATAAAAAAATCTCAAAAAACGTCTGCCCGTGAAGGTCAAAATGAAGAATTTATTATTGTTTCCCCCCTTCCTGCGAACTCAATGAAAATATTGTAGCTAGCAGTTTCGCAAAGAGCAAAACAAAAAATGTTTTATTGAGTACTGTTAGAGTTTTGATTAAAAATAAAAATGATGATTGGGAAGAAGCCAGGTGTCTGTTAGATGTTGGAAGTCAAACATGTTTAATAAGTTTAGAGTGCGCTAATCGTTTGCAACTTAAAAAAGAAAAAATAAATACTTTGATCTCGTGTTTAAATGATTCTTCAATGAATGTGAGTGGATGCGTTAGAACTACTATAGCGAATAAAAACAAAAGTTTTCACAAAGAATTAAAAATGTTAATAGTTCGGAAAATTACTGATTTAATTCCCCAAACAATACTTGATGTTAATGTTGAAATTTCAGATTCAATTCCGTTAGCTGATTATAATTTTAATGTCCCAGGAAAAATAGATATTTTATTAGGAGCAGAAATTTTTTATGAACTATTGAGGCCTGGACAAATATATACGCAAAATTCCCGTTTGCTCTTACAAAATACAGTGTTTGGTTATGTGGCTAGCGGTAGTGTAGATCAAGTTAGTGACACTAAGGTTCATTGCGGATTAATCCAAGAAGATGATTTAAATATAACGTTAAGGAAATTTTGGGAGATAGAAAGTGTCGAATCAGAAATATATAAAAGTAATGAACACGCGATTTGTGAGGAACATTTTGTTCGTACACACCGGAGAAATGAGGAAGGGAAGTATATTGTCACAATGCCCCTTAAAGAGGATCCTTCGTGTTTAGGAAATTCAAAGGACATTGCTCTCAAAAGACTCAAATCCCTGTGGGCTCGTTTATCCAGAGACACTGAATATTTAACGTTATACAAAAGCTTCATGAGTGAATATTTAAAACTTGGCCACATGAGAGAAGTGGTGGAAGAAAAAGAACCCGATGTAGTGTACTATGCCACACATCATGGAGTGTTAAGACCCGAGAATACAAGTACAAAATTGCGCGTTGTATTTAACTGTTCCACATTGACCACTAATGGTAATTCGTTGCACTCGTTACAGTACAATGGTGGAGTCATCCAAGATGACTTATTTTCGATAATGATAGGGTTTAGAAAGCAGGTGTATGCTTTGACAGCTGACGTGAAGATGATGTATCGAATGATACTCATAGAACCCAGTCAACACAATCTTCAAAGAATTTTGTGGAGTGATACGCCCAATGAGTCACCTAAAACTTATGAGTTAGTTACAGTTACTTATGGAACTGTGAGTGCTCCTTATCTGGCAATGAGGACTTTGAAACAATTATCCATTGATGAAGAGAATAATTTTCCCATTGCATCACCTGTGTTGCGTGACAATTTTTACATGGATGATGTACTATGTGGAACTCAAACCTTAGAGGAGGCTCAAGAGTAGCAAAAACAACTTATAGTTATTATGCAAAAAGCTGGAATGCAACTTCATAAATGGTGCACAAACCATCCAGAACTATCACCAAGTGTCGATGGAAATTATAATTTCTCAAATCCAAGTGAATCCAAAACCTTAGGAGTGTCCTGGAAACCAGTGGAAGACTTTTTTTCTTTTCGAGTCAAAGTGGAGCTTGGGACTTCATACACAAAAAGGAGTGTGCTGTCTATTATTGCAAGATTATTTGATCCTTTGGGACTGCTTGGTCCAATTGTATCTAAGGCTAAAATATTCATGCAGAAACTATGACGCTTAAAAATTGATTGGACTGACACACTTCCAACTGCAGAGTATCAAGAATGGCATAACTTTTTGGTTATGTTAGAAAACATCAATAGCATTGATATTGAGAGACGAATTGTGATTGAAAAAGCTACCCATATAGAAATCCATGGTTTCTCTGATGCTTCAGAACGTTGCTATGGAGCAGTGATTTATTGCAAGTCTTTCAGCTCTACTGGTGAAACTATGGTTAGACTGGTGACTAGCAAATCTAGAGTATCGCCGGTGAAAAACCTTACAATCCCAAGGCTGGAATTGTGTGCTGCAGTCTTCCTATCAAAGTTAGTGAAAAGAGTCCTTGCTGCAATGAAACTGGAAACAACAGTATTCTTATGGAGTGATTCCATGATAGTGCTTTCATGGATCCAAAAGGATCCAATGGATCTTAAAACATTTGTGCAGAACAGAGTTGCCATCATTCAAGAGAACACATCCATAAACCAGTGGGGTCATGTGTCATCTGAACAGAACCCAGCAGATACCCTTTCACTGGGAGTGGACCCTGATAAATTGGTCAACAACAGAATGTGGTCCAATGGTCCCACATTTCTATATGACAGTGTTTATCCAAAGCAAACAATCTCTGTGTCTAAAGAATGTGAGGAATTGAAAGCAGAACTTAAAAACTGTCAGTGTGACGAGTTTAAAGAAAAATTATCTGCTTTTAATGTGACTGTTAATAATTTTATTCATAGTATTCTTAATTTGAGTAATAATTATATAACTGTTCTTCGTATTTTTAGTTATGTTTTCAGGTTCATAAATAATGTACAAAATCCTTTGTACAGAGTATCTGGGCCACTTGAAGTAAATGAACTGAATCATGCAGAAAGTGTTTTAATTAAAATGGTTCAAAAGGAGGAATTTTCAGCTGAGATTAAGTTTCTCAAGCAACAAAGGAGTGTTCTTCCAAAGAGTAAGTTAAAATCCCTAAATCTATTCTTAGATGCTGATGGAGTCATGAGAGTTGGAGGACGCTTGGGTAACTCAGGTTATAATTTTTCTAAGAAACATCCTGCTACTATGCCTAAAAATCTTAAATTGACTTTATTAATTATTGATTATATTTATGTTAAATATTTTCATGTAGGTGCTATCACTTAAATGGCTACTAGGCAGAATTATTGATGTATTCTTTGGAGATGATAAAAAAATTCGTGTAGCTCAAAAAAACTCAATTTGGTGTATTAAAGAGATCTGTCTCTAAAATTTGTGTATTACCAGTGTCTGAATAATATGTGTAAAACTGTGTTTTTCTTATTGATAATTGTAAATATTATTAGTGTATTTCTTTGAAAGTATTGCCATATTCATTAATTGTGTGCTGTGTTAAACTGAGAATTTCATGTAATTTAATAGTGTTCTTTTTGCTTGTTTGCTGATAATTATTGAATATGTATCTTCAAATTTTGTGTAATTTGTGAAATAGTGTTTTACATACAATGATTGAATGTTTAAACATGTCAATGGGGGCCGGTATGTTAACGCTTGCATGCGCTATCACCGCGCCACCTGAAAATGAGGAGTTTGGTAACTGTGATTCTAACTGTAACTGAGACAAGAGCGGGAAGCGCTCATCGTGTATACGAGGGAAGTGTAAGACGAGCTATCTGTATTTCCACGTGCAGGTGTCTTTTGTGGCAGGTATTAAAGAATATTTAATACAGTCCACTAAAATGAGTACTTATTGTGCAAATGACCTATGGAACTTTAATATTGTGTTGTGAAAGATTCAAACAGCTTCAAACACTCATTAATACTCACGAACACTCCTTAATATATTATAAAATTAATCACAATTACAAATCAATCTTTAACGTTTATAATGCTAAATAATCAATAATATACAGGTACTAGCTGATACACGCTCGCTTCGCTAGGCAGACGATAATATTAAATTTTGGAACCTATGGATAAAATAGCAAGAAAATTTTTAATTTTTAAGCGATAATGATAATCTAAATTTAAAATTTTAAGAAATTGATTGTCTGTCATAATGGTTATCCATGACATTCAAATATAAGGGAAAATAAAAAATTTATAATAAAGTCATCCCACATATATATATATGGATAAAATTCATTCTACCGTATACATAGCTACACCTAGTATGCTAAAGATACAATCTTGTCAGAACATTAATCATGTGTAGCTTTCAAATGAAATACCCTCGCAATGACACTCGTGTTCTATCTATAAGATTTTGCCCGCCTCAAGAGATCTTTTAATTTTGACCATTTAAGATTCTAAATGCTGCAACCCTAAAAGAAAGTCATCAGTCAGGACGTCTCAAAACATCTTACGGCTATGTCATAGCGTCTTGAGTTCGTTCATGCTGTGCCTTGAGATTCTACAGTAAACGAAGATTGTCTTAGTGTGCACTACCTGACCAGGAGTCGCCATTTCAGTATTTTCAAAACGTTATGCTCTTTGGTGCTAAACTACCTTTCACCAACCACTTGAGTCAAACTCATTTATTTCTATCGCTAAACATGTGTTTCTATTTTCGCTTGCATCGAAATTTCACAAAAGAGACCCCTTCAAAAATCTACCAGTTCTCCATCAGCGTTCAATATAAAATTTTTGGTATTTTTCCATTTTCGAATATCTCACCAAGTAAACTTAATTGTGACAATATACAGTATACTATAGGAAAAGAAATATATTCCGCTTATGTCGAGTCATATCATTTTTGGCGATAAAGTCGCCAAAAATGACATGAACCGACGATAAGTAGATAAGGATGTAAAGACATTTTGATAGCACTTATAAAGCATCCGTTCTTAGTGAGCGTCTATCGCACAATGAGTAACTATGCTAAATCAAGTCAATCGAGTTGAGTATCTTAGAGATCTCGTGATGAGATACTTGAGATTAAGTAAATCGGTATTTCGCTTATATATAGATTAGTGAATTATTATTAAATAACACAGACAATCATCAATACAATGCATATATAATCTATTGAACATTCATTGATAACTGATTAACAACGATAAATACTAAAATACGGAAATATTCTAGAATTGATGATAACTTCATTAAAACTTATCATATTTCTGAATGACTTATAAGTTTAAACGCCCATTATTTTGATAAACTCCGTTCAGGAAACATACTATGGCATTGAAGAATTGCTGTTGCGATGACTTTGTTAACAAACTATTAACTATTAGAATTTAAACAATAAAGAAGATTAAGTATTTGCATGGGAAACTGATTAACGAAAGATTTTGAGTAACCGGCAATATAAATATATTGTAGGAAATGTCTACGTTTGCAAACTTTAAACCGCTTAAAACAGAATCACGGTATTTCATGCTAATATTGCTTTGGTGATTGTAGTCGCCTGCGTGCGTATTTCGCTGGCAAAAGGTATAAATTGTGTAATGACAATATGGCACGTAAAGAAAATAATTCACTTCTTAATTTACTCATATTGTTGACTGTACTGATGTTTTAACCGTAACCGAAACCAAATACCTATAAAACATATTCTAAAGATTTGGTGTGATGTAGTAGATGTTGTGAGATGTGATAGAATAAAATTCATTTACATATGATGTTAATCTGCAGAATTAATTAAGAAGTAGCTAACAATAGTGGTTTGTGTTGTGTTTTATGTGTGTGTGTGTGTGTGTGTGTAATATAGGGTGAGAAGACTCACGTGTATGAATGAGTGCGGCCCTTTAACTGAGATCTCCGAATAAACCGAATCGGTTAGCTAGTAGATTTTTTTTTAATTTGAAAAGCGATCCACATGTTATGAAAAATTACCACGTATTTTGCCAATTATCCACGTATAATGAAAAATTATTTTCTTTGTTGAAATTTTAACTAATTGCTATGAATGTATGAAATGAAATGGTGGGTGGACATTACAAATTCTCTATGCTGTGTGAACAGAACCTTAACATCTCTAATTACCAGTGACAGATAGAATACGGAGCTACATTGTCTTAATGGAAAATAAAGTAAAGCTGCTTTATGATACATCTATTGTTCCCAAGATAGATGTTTTATCTTCTGCAAATATGTTTCATTCTCTATTTGTTCATTATAAGGATGGGTTTCTGTAAGTATATTTTATTTTATTTCTTTTTTGTCATTCTCCGATCTACCCAGATTTTCGATATCCTGGATTGACTTTGGTTCCATTAAATCCGACTTTAAAAGAGTTTACTGTATATGCCTGTCTCTGATACTGAAATATCTGTTATTTTTCTAAATTTATTTCGAATCCTTTAATGTAACTCCAATCACGGATTCAATTATTGAATATCTTTTCTGAATCGCTCAGCCATATCCTTTATTATAGTGTTTCAAAAACTTAAAGCATATGAACACGTAGTAAAAATTATAAGATTGAAGCCCTGAAAACATTTCAAATATAAAAATATTGAAAGGAATAATGATTATAATTACAAAAGAGGTGTAAAATAAGTATCGGATAAATCCTTCCAAAATGCATCACTTACAATTGTGGAATAAAATGTGCAGACAGAACCTATTAAAAGAACGGATGTCCATTTCGAAAGACCCATAACAGCATTCAGAGCAATTGCTGGAGCATATAATATGATTGCCATGTAAATGATCTAAAAGAAAAACACTGAATTCATTGTTTGGAATCACAGAAACACGTAATAGCATTTAAATGAGTTCTTCGTAGAGAAAATAATCCATTTTTTTTTCTTCCTAAAACCCAATTTCACAAATAATGCCCAAATTTAAACTATTGCGAACTCGTTTTAAACTACGTTGCTCAAAATAATATTTTTTTTCTAATTTTTGAAGAGGGATACTAAGTCATTGTGGTATCGCAGGGAACGAGTTGCCAGTTGCCTTAGTATTAAAAGAAATATAACAGCCGAGTTCAAAGTTAGATATCAGGAAACTACTATCAATTTAACCAGAGGGAAGACTTGGGATTTCTTGTTGAATAATCCCATACCATTTGATATGTCCAGACAGGTGGGTGTAGCTAACTTCATGATAGTAACCGGACATGATTACCTTGGGAAGCACCTTCATAGATTTAAGTTGGTGGACTCTCCGATTTGCCCACTCTGCCTGAATGGCTCTGAAATGGGCAGTGATAAACTTGAATTGCTCTCCTGGGTAGTAGCTGTAAATGATGTAAAAATTTTATTCTTTTTATTTGTGCTTCTGAACTGTACTGAGCTGTTCGTCAAAGACTAATGGTGGATATGCCTAGGTCTGGTGTAGGTTTAAAAAAACTAACTTTTGAAGAAAGATGAATTTTTAGAAAAAGTTAGTGAGGTAGTTAGTAATTGTACAGTTTAATGGCCCAAGAACCAGATATAAATATGCTGCTCCAAACGAAGTGTTACTATGATTCAGACGTTTGGAAAAATAGAATAAAAAGATAAAAAGTGTTTGACAAGAAAGAGGATCGTAAATAGAGAGGGATCGCTATATTATCCCGGAAGAGTGTAGTCAGAGTTTACGATAGACAGTAAGTCCATAGAAAAGATAAATATTGGGTTGGAGGGAAAGTTCTGTCGTATTTTAAATAGGCAGGTGATTTTTCTTGTAAATAAAAAAAAACATCTGGCTAGTGAGTCATTCGGATTTTTTTTTTTTTTTTTTGTTCTTTTAGCTGCTGTGTAATATAAAAGGAGTCCTTTTTTACCGTTCATCATTTACTTGTGATATTTAAAGTGAAAAACATGTCAGTAGATAAAGTGCACTTACGACACTGTATTTTGTATGAATTCCAAAAAGGAAGCAACGCATTGGTTGCATGTAAAAATTTATGTGCGGTATTTGGAAAAGATATTGTAAATGTTTGTACTTGTCAAAGATGGTGTAGCAAATTTCGTTCCGGGGATCTGAGCCTCCAAGAAAGTGATCGATCTGGACGACCATCCAAGATCGATAATGATGTTTTGCGATCCATGTTGGAAAATAATCCACATTTAACAAGCCGAGAAATTGCAGAAGAGTTTGGCATTCATCGTTCAACTGTTGGAGCTCACATTAAATCTCTTGGGTTTGTGCTAAAGCAAAGTGTTAATTTAAGTTTCCGTTAATTCATGTGTTTGGTTCCACATGAATTAACGGAAAAGAATTTGTCTGATCGTGTAAGAATGTGTTCATCACATCTGATTAGACACAAGGTGTAGCCGTTTTTGGACAAGCTGGTTACTGGAGATGAAAAGTGGATTCCTTACGAGAATATTAAGAGAAAAAATCTTCCTGCAAACCAGGAACATCATCAGCAACAGTTCCAAAACTAAGTATCCATCAACGAAAGTACTGCTTTGTTTGTGGTGGGACAGGAAAGGTCCAGTGTACTACGAGTTACTGAAACAGGGGGAAACCATTAACGCGGATCTGTACTGCAATCAGCTGGATAAATTGAATACAGCAATCAAAGAAAAAAAGCCAGCATTAGTGTCCAGAAAAGGAATAGTGTTCCGCCACGATAATGCTCGACCGCATACTGCAATGGTGACACAACAAAAACTGAATGCCTTAGGATGGGAAGTCCTTAGTCACCCACCGTATTCACCTAACATTGCACCATCTGATTATTACCTTTTTAAATCTGAGCAAAATTAACTAATGGGAAAAAAATTCAAGTCTTTTGAAAGTGTTTCTAAGGCAGTTGCTGATTATTTTAACTCCAAGGACGAGAACTTCTACAAAACAGGAATTCACAGGTTACCTGAAAGATGGCAACAGGTTGTAACAAATAACGGAGCATATATAATTGATTAATATTAAACATATATTTTTATAAATGAATTCAAATATTTTCTTTAAAATACGACAGAACTTTCCCTCTAACCCAATAATAACTACGATGCCTAGTGGTCAGAATTCCTGTACCTACATAAAGAAAATAAGCCCTTAAGGGCATTACGAAAGTTAACATTCAAGAAAAAAAAATCATAGAGGAAATAAACTAGGAAAACATTTTGAAATGTGAATTCACATATTATTTACGTCTCATACAGATTTTCAAATGGTTTTATACAATCTAGAATTCATGAAATGTAAATTATTTGATAATTTTTGTTATTGATAAATGTCTCTTTTACAAAAAAAACTAATAAAATTCCTGCTTTTGTTATGAATGGTTGAAATTTGTTTGGTATCGTATTTCTACTATATAATATATTGCGATCGTGACTCCGAAAGTACCCATGAGTAGAATGGGGAAGTGGGGGTTATGAATGGGAAATGGGAATGAAGTAACTCACTGCAGTATGGTCGGTCCATTGATCTCTTTTCTAGAAAGTCCGTGAGTTTTATGCCCGTCGAATCTCAAACCGTCACTTTTTCTTCTTCGCCGTTTTTTGGAGCAGATACATCGGAAGCAAGCCATCATTTTGACGCAATACGACGAAGTCAACTCTACTCTGCTGCAATTAAATTTTGATTTGGCAACAAGGGGCTTCGAAATCCAAATAAGCCGATGAATCAGTGACAAATTTGTTTTGGCATCGTTTCACAGATGATTATATGATTGTTTACTAACGTCACACTGAGAAACACCACGAGGGCTATGGGCGACGGACCTTGTAATTTTACACCTTGGTCGAATGACGAGGTCGACGCCTGAGATGGAACTTCCCTCTCCAAACTTCACATATCCTTGGAGGACTAGAAACCTTGACAGATTTAAAGTGCTCCAGCCGCATGGTGGATCCTTAGCGGAATCAGGATTCGAACTAACGATTCGATGCAAATAGCGATCATGACAACTCGGTTGCTCCGACCTTTTTGGAAGTTAAGTTATTATTGTGAAACTGCGTAGAGATGAGAATTTTATCCAATTCTTTTCTAAATATACTAATCAGAGTTCATAATAAGTAATTCCCCCTAAATGAACCACGATGTCGTTGAAGAGTGACTAAGTGAAAACCACAAAAACACTGGATCTCCTAAAAGAAGCGAAGTTGTTATAAGCTCGAGCATGGTACAGAAGTAAGATAGAACTGCTGAATACACTGGTGTTCAAAATCAGATGAATTCATTTATCTAGTCCAAATTCTAAAATATTGAATTAAAGATAACTACCTTCATCACACTAACTTGGTGTACCTTCATCACACTAACTTGGTGTACCTTCATCACACTAACTTGGTGTACCTTCATCTGGAGGATACCAGTGACCTGTCCAACCCTGTCCTCGATCGTCCGAGAAAGATACCAGTATCGCACAAGATGTTTGAGGGTCTGGGCAGGCATCGCGTTAGATGGTGGCTAACAGAAGCTTTGTGACAGCTATGTGGTACGGGGATGAATTCTCGCAGTCCTATGTTAGCTTTTTTCAGGGATGCAGTATCACCTGATTTCATTTTTACCTTATTTCCTCGACGCTCGCCCATATAAAGCTCAATTGACAGATGAATATCTGGAAAGTGAGGATATTTGTCGAAAGAATTAGTCAGCCAGATCTGTAGAACTTAACTCTGCTGAAAATATTTCCAATGACTATTCTATCACACATAATGTATACTGGACACATTTAAAATTTAGAACGTATAGCAGAAGATATGTTGCATATTATTCGAATTTATAAGTTAGAGGTGTAAGAAAAATCCATTATAAACATAATAACTTTAATTGAAAAAAACATAAGAAATTAGAAAAGATCTTAGATATATTTTAGGTTATATCTCCCGCCTTCCACGACTTACAACTTTGTCTTCTTGCTTGCCACTGAACACCTCGCACTCATGTAGAATCCGTCTGGCAGAAAAGACAGCGGAGAGATATGGGAATTATATGTAACAAGATATTAAGCAAACAAGCACTCGCAGAACGTTTCACTAGAACCAATTATGTTGAGGAATAGAGCAAATGTTTTAGTACAATTTGCAAAATAAAATGTTAAAAGATGTAGAAAAAGAAGGAGCTAAAAAGCGATTCAATAAAACTATCGATTCTTAAAAGTATGCATTGAGAATATAAATTTCGAACAGTTTCAATTAAAAATCAGATTTGATAGAAAATTAAGCAGACGATATTTATAGTTTTATAGCAAAAAATTTAGATAATTTAATAAATTTTAAAATTCACTTTAAAGCTCTTGAGAAATTAAAAAAAAAAGATTAAAAAAAAAATTACTTTCATAGCAATTTCAGAATTAAAAGCATTTAATTTTCATCTAAAATAGACCGGTCTCCTAAAATAAAAATAGAAAAAGGGGATTAATAATTATTTGTATCTTATATTTTATAAATATCTTAATAAAGAAATATTTTTCTCATTCATGACTTATTTTAACTCATTGTTAGTGATTTCAAGAAGGATCGGGGGGGGGGGG